>OZ023243.1:7220151-7663190 GCA_964006365.1 Trididemnum miniatum | reverse complement strand
TATGTTTTTTTCCATGCTCGCGTCAGGTTTTAGAATGTGGGCTTGGAAACTCAATGCGCAATATTTGATGTCATACTAAATATATTTCGATAATATTGACTGTGGGAAATCTTCAGCATGATAACGACAACTCGACCAAAAACTATTGGCAGAAAGTAATCATCTACGTAGTTATAGCAATTTACGCAAAAAAATATGGGCTTTCGCAGTCCAAAAATTTATGAGCGTTTTACTCAATTTTTAAAAGGTTGTAAAATGCAAAAAAATAACTCTTTTTGCATTTGAAGTCAAGCTCTATAACGTGAATTACTAAAAAAACGAAAATTCTGCAAAAAAATTTTCGGATGTCAAAAGTTGCAAAAAAAATTTGGTAGATGTTTTACGAGTCGACGTCAATTTTTTATTTGACACAAAAATTGGTAAAATTTAGCTATTTTTTTTATTTCTTGTCGAATTTTCTCAAAACTTTTCAGACACTTTGCTGTTTATATGCTTTTTAGGTTTTTTTAGTTGCTTTCGTATGTTTTTTTTTTTTAGGTTAATGTTTTGACAGTTTTTGTTCTTTGCTTGGTTCTAAAATTGTGCTTCTAAATTGTTTAAAAAAATCCTTTTTACATGCACAAATAATGTCTAATTTTCTAGAATTTCAAAACATGCCCTATTTGAACGCATGTGATTTATAATTTTGTTTTACTTTTACAAAATATTGTCTGACTCGTTTTCAAAAGTAGGTTTTTTTCTTGGTCTTCGACGTTCCAACTTTATCCCTAGGGTTAAGATTAAAACTAGGCTTGCTGCTGGGGTTGGGGTTAAAGTTAGAATATATGAAGATCACAGTCTCTTAATTCAGTGACTTTGGTATCGCAATGACATTTTAAACGTTATTTTTTTTTAATTTGCTTGGTTTGTTTTTTGGTCTTTAACCCTAATATGGGGAAGTCCCAAATTTGATTTTGCCTCATCTGAAGTTTTGCAATCTTTAAAGCCTGCTAACTGACACCACTATACCACCAGTAAACAAAAATTAAAGAAAAGTGTGAAAAAACTGAAAAATATAGCTTACAGTCAATTACGCTATATATTTTAAACATACGGACACATTGGTCAAACTTTAGCGGCAAATATATGGCTAATTAATAGTTGATTCAATCAGCTTCGATAACAAGTATGCTTGATTTAACCTTAGTCGTAGCCAAATTAAGTGTGAGCATGAAAAGCAAAATAGAACAAACCTATAATTTAAACAAATTAGGGATCAGACTTTGTTTCCTCCGAATGATCAAAATTTGGTGACATAAAAGCGCACTTGTGGGATGTGTACGTGTTTCCAGTGAAGCAGGACCGGGTAACTGATTCTTGGGCTACCTACCAAGCATGCCATATGATATTATGGCACCTTTAACCACGTGTGATAATGCAATTTCCTTGTTCACACAAATTGCTATTTTTGTCCGATTTTACTTTCGTACGATTTTTTTACGTCTTGTTTGACGGATTTCAAACCTACAGGTGCGGGATCTTATTTTTGTTCATTGCCTTCAGAGAAGTTATAGATACCGCTACCATTAGGTTGCTTCTTACAAATCGTGCAAAATTAACTCTGGTTCTCTACCGTCTTCCATATTCACCTCCAAATGTTTCGTAGTCTAGGTCATCCTCTTCTTAAAAAATGTATTCGTTTTAATGCAAAATCTACTCGGCATAGAAGTGGGATTACGTGAAAGGCAATATGATTTTCAAAGTGTAGTGGTGTAAGCTGAAACTCTCCAAGGCCATTAGGTTGGTCACGTCAACTTTGCAAGGCCGTCTAGGAAGCGATCAAGTGTACAATATGAAACAGTCCTGAATAAAAATCAATGCGTTTAAACTATTAACTTCGCAGATCAAAATTTGTATATTTGTTGCGACTACAAAATTGGCTTATAATTGTGTGAACCCACTCAATAGACCTGGTGCTTTTACCACCGGCACACGACGCTGATAATAGCTGTCAGCAACATGGCCTCGCAGTACCGCGCGCAGTGAACAGATCCTACGTGACTGGTTCGATTCACGGCTAGAGCTGATCGCATTGACATACTTATACCGGATGGCTGCTGATTTGAAGAGCGCCAGCTCACTTCGCAGTCTCAGGGATACCCAGACATCGTAGACGAACCCGGATGTGAAACATGCGAATTATCCGCTTTTGAGCGTAACAACTGTGGTGCTGCGTTGGTCTGCTGGTTTAGGTCTGGGTGGAAAGTGTCTACACGAGAGGTGACGAACATGCGGCTCGCGCATGCGGCCCGCGAACATTTTGGCGAGACTAAGTACTCTTAAATTCTTTTTTCCCGTCCAATCTTTGCCATGCGGTATCAAAAGCTGAGCCCTGATTGATGAAATCATGCGCGTATCACCCAGGAATTTTTCAAACCTACAGTACAAGCCTTTTTTCTGTTTCAGAATTCACCAGTTCTTCCATTGTTCCACCGCTTCGTTAACACTCTACATGTTAGAGATGTTTAAGCGGTATATAAATCTGCTGCTGTTGTTGTTGTTATGTACCGGTAGTAATAATAACATAACTGCATAACTCTTGGTTCATTGCAGCTTGACTGTTCAGCATAAAGTAGTAGACCTACGAGTAGCCTACCTAATTGAGTGAGAGCTTAGGTTGCCTAACAGTCAGGAGCATATTTAGGGGGGACATGGAGCCATGATCCCCCCTTTTGACTTTGCCTTTTATTAAAAGAAACAAAATTAATGGTAAGCAGGTGACTCAAATATGCTGGGCTCTTTTGATGTTTTCTGTAGCTTTTAGGCTAGGCAGAGGCTAAGGTTACGTGACCGTAACATTTGTCTCTTTGGTTTATTTTATTATCCCTTCACGCTTCCCTGATTGTACGAGAGCGTGACGAAGTAATAAAATAAACTAAAGAGGCAAATGTTACGGTCACGTAACTTTAGCCACATCCTTTAGGCTAACCAGGGCGGATAATGAGGGGGTAGGAGAAAGGATAGCCTATGCATTCTCCCTCCAGACATTTTCAAAAATGTTTTTGATGAATACAATTTTTCCATAGGGTAATTTTGAATCTCTTGATAACAATAAGCTCTACGCCTTAAGCACGCATAATCAAATATGTGCAAACAAAATGCATCATATTTGGCGAAGCACTTAGATTTACGGTCAAAAAAATTTAACAAAATTTACCTGAAAATTATTCACTGCTCTAAAATAACCATTAGCCTTCAGCATGTATATAAAGTTTCAAAAATTTTCTGGGGGAGCATGCCGCCGGACCCCCCTAGAGCTTTTCTTGCTTGTCAATCAGCTTCAAATTAGTTTTGCTGAAAACAATATGCATAAAAAATGTGGAAATTGTGGCCCATCCCCCTTTTTAAAATTTCTTGCCACGCCACTGCTTACGGTAGGCTTAGTTGAGGTACTACTGAATAGGCAGTGCAGGCACTGTAGGAAGTGCAGACAGTGTTGGCAGTGCAGGCACTGTAGGCAGTATTATACAATGTAGGCAGTGCAGGCAATGCAGTTTCTGTTGGCAGTGCAGTCTCTGCATTCAGTGCAGTCTTTGCAGATAGAACAGGCACTGTTAGACAAGCAAGTAAAAAAATCAGTTTTTGCAATAGAAAAACAAGTTGCACAGAGCAATAGAAGCGGTTCTACTAAACACAGCAAGGAACTACAAGGTACTGAAAACAGTTCAAAGAACTACAAGGAACTACAAGATACTTTTAAACAAAGTACGGTACCGGTATAAAGTAGCTGAAAACACTACAAGGTACCGTACTTTTAAACCAACGACAAGGTACTTGAAAACACTACAAGAAAGTACTAGGTTCTTTTAAACCTACAAAATGCTTGAAAACACTACAAGGAACTACCGGTACAAGGTACTTTTAAACTAACCACAAGGTAATTGAAAACACCGCTAAGAGCTGCAAGGTCCTTTGAAACCAACTGCCGTACAAAGTACTTAACAGCTTAAAAACACTACAAGGTACCGTACTTTTAAACCAACTACAAGGCAGTTAAAAACACCGCAAGGAACTACAAGGAACTTTTAGACTAACAAAAAGGGTGTTAGAAACATTGCAAAAAACTATAATTTTATCAATCTGCATATAAAGCTAATCATAGTTGTGAAACTGCCTTGGTAAAAATCCATTGCGATATTCTTACACTGCTTGATTCAAAATTGAATGTAGTTTTAATTGTTTTTGACCTATCAGCAGCTTTTGACACTGTTCATCACAAATTACTTCTACATAAATTAAAATATCACTATGCCTTTGATGATACTGTGCTCTTGTGGTTTGAGTCATATGTTACTGCGAGAAAGTGTTATGTTAAGTTTGGTCGTGCTGTCTCTCATTCTGTGACTGTCTCCACTGGGGTGCCTCAAGGTTCCATTCTGGGACCCTAATTGTTTAGCCTTTATGTTCAGGAAGTCGTGGCTATTGCAAAATTGCACAGTATTAACATTCATATGTACGCGGATGATATTCAGTGTTATCTTGGTTTTCCTTGGGATATGTCATTGTGTGCTATAAATGAAAAGATTGGAGCTTTTGTTTCCGATCTGAATAAGTGGATGAACTGTAATCATCTTAAGCTTAATCAGTCGAAAACCAATTTCATTGAATTTTCCTCATCTCGTAGTGTAGATAATTGTATTATTTCAAGAATTACTTTAATTGCTTGTACCAGTGATGTGTTGGTTCCGTCAACAACTGTAAAGAATTTTGGAGTTATATTTGATGGTAATCTGCTTTTTGACAAGCATGTTAATAAAATAGTATCTGTTTGCTATAATAATATTAGAAATCTTGGAAGAATTGGTTCAAAGCTCTCTATACCTCTGAAAACGCAGCTAGTGCACTCAATGATTTTGTCCCACCTAGATTATTGTAATGCAATTTTGTACAATCTACCTGCATTTCTTGTGCGGAAACTTACTAAGGTGCTTTATGCTGCTGTACGTTTTATTTTTAATATGCGTGTATCAAGAAATCGATGTCATATGTTACCATATTTAAAGAAATTACATTTTTTGCCCATCAAGTACCGAATTAATTTCAAAATTGCTATGCTAACATTTAAGTGCTTGCATGGATCTTCACCACAGTACCTTCGAGATTTAGTTTCTAGAAAATTACCGTCGGATTAATACAATCTTAGAGATAATGAAGATGTGTTCTTGCTCGAAAATATGTGTAAGTGTCGAAAAGTCAAGTCAGAATGTATGTTTTCATATTCATCTTTTCAAGTTTGGAATGCATTACCACTTTGCATTAGAGAAATTGATAATTTACAAACTTTTAAGTGCAAATTGAAGTGTCATTATTTTGAATTGGCTTTTTTTGATGTACCGGATGTTTAATGTGTTTGTGTATCTTTTTTTTTTCTCCATTGATAATTGTTACTGTGATATCTGTAATGACTGAGTTGTGCACTGTGTAGGCCTAGCCTATGATGTGTCCCTTAGGCAGATGATTGACAACAAGGTTGACTCTCATCTTAAGGGACTAATAAATCATTATTTATTATTATTATTATTAATTAGGTATGAAAAACTCAGCGTTTGGGGGGGTCAAAAGAGTCAGAGTTGGAGGTTTGAGGGAGTTTAGTAATTTGCTGAGATTTGGTGTGTTTGGGGTTGGAGGGTTGGGGTCGGGGGGTTGGAGTCAAAGGTTGGGGTCAGGGGTTGGAGTTGGGGGGGTCGGGGCATTGGAGTCAAGGGGGGTTGGGTTTAGGGGATTGGGGTTGTGGGTGGGAGTTGCGGGAGGTTGGGGTAGGGAGGGTTGGAGTTGGTTTGAAATTACCTTAAAAGTCTTGTAGTTGATTTACAAGTACCTTGTAGTTTCTTGTGCTGTTTTATACCATACCTCGTAGTTGGTTTGAAAGCACCTCGTAGTTCCTTGTGCTGTTTTCCACTACCTTGTAGTTGCTTTGAAAGCACCTTGAAGTTCCTTGTAGTTAATTTAAAAGTACCTTGTAGTTCCTTGGAATGTTTTCAAGTACTTTGTAGTTGGTGTAAAAGCACCTTGTGGTGTATTCTGCTACTTTGTACTTGGTTTAAAAGTACCTTGTAGTTCCTTGTGCCGTTTTCAACTACCTTGTAGTTGGTTTAAAAGTACCTTGTAGTGTTTTCAACTGCCTTGTAGTAGCTATAAAAGTACCTTGTAGCTCCTTGTAATGTTTTCAAGCATTTTGTAGGTTTAAAAGTGCTTTGTAGTTCCTGGTAGTGTTTTCAACTATAGGTACCTTGTTGGTTTAAAAACACCTTGTAGTTCCTTGTAGTGTTATCAGCTACCGTACTTTGTACTTGGTTTAGAAGTACTTTGTAGTTCCTTGTGCTGTTTTCAACTACCTTGTAGTAGCTATAAAAGTACCTTGTGGTTCCTTGGAATGTTTTCAAGCATTTTGTAGTTGGTTTAAAAGCGCCTTATAGTGTAATCAGCTACTTTGTACTTGATTTAAAAGTACCTTGTAGTTCCTTGTGCCGTTTTCAACTACCTTGTAGTTGGTTTAAAAGTACCTTGTAGTGTTTTCAACTGCCTTGTAGTAGCTATAAAAGTACCTTGTAGCTCCTTGTAATGTTTTCAAGCATTTTGTAGGTTTAAACGTGCCTTGTAGTTCCTTGTAGTGTTTTCAACTAGGAAGTGTCTATTTCACCGAAAATTCCGGTTACCAAAGTTTGAAAAATTGTAGTTGCGTAACCGTTTTCGGTTCCTGTAGTGTGACTCTCACAGTAGGGGAACCGTTAGGGGATGTTTCCGGTTCCGCAAACCACGATTTTCAGCTATTGTACTGTGTACTTGGTTTAGAAGTACTTTGTAGTTCCTTGTGCTGTTTTCAACTACCTTGTAGTAGCTATAAAAGTACCTTGTAGTTCCTTGTGTTTTTAAGCATTTTGTAGGTTTAAAAGCACCTTGTAGTTCCTTGCGGTGTTTAGTAGGACCCACACCTAGACAACTCGGTACTGGTGGTGTACAGATGTACCGGTAGGCCTGCTTTGCTACTGGTATATACCTAGTATCTCTATTGTTCTGTGCAATTTGTACTTCTTTTACTAAAACTTGTACTACAGTACCGGTACTTTGCTACCAATATGTACCTAGTACCTCTATTGTTCTGTACAACAGGTACTTCTATTGGGGTCCTACTAAACACAAGTACAGTACATCCTCGTTTATCCGGCCCTCGATTATTCGGCTCCTCGATTAACCGGTCGTGTGAGTTTGCTGCTGAAAGGCAAGAAAGCACTATCAAACACACCTCTATCCTTTCGTTTTTCAGCAATAGTACTGATGAAAGTTAAACTGTTTAATAACTTATTTTGTTGAACTATGTGATTTTAAACTTTACCCAAATGTCTCTTTCGTTTAGCATTTAAATTGTTTTGTGGCTAAGCTTGTTCTCATACTAACTTCGTTTTTTTCGTTCTTTTTTCTTAAGGTCTTTTCTTATCCATCCAAATGCTTATCCGGTCAAGATTTTGGAAAAAGGTTGCCCAACATGACCGGATAATCGAGGATGTACTGCCGGTAATGTAGTACAATTTTTTTTAATTTATAATTTTATTTATTTGAATACAACACAATGGTGAGAGAATTCACATTCAATCACACTTACAAGTGAGGAAAAATTAAACAAACATTAAAATACAAGAGAGGCAACAGAATGTAAATCAAACTTATGAAGATGCAATTTAAACAAAGAAAGACTTTAAGCACATACCAGATCATTTGAGAGACAATTCCATACAGAGGCAATGCGGTTGAAGAAAAAGCGTGTAAACCGATCCTGTTTAGCATTATGAATGGTTTGCACAGTGAAATCATGTTGACGCAAATTGTACTTGCTGTGACGATACTCAAAATACTTGGAAAATTGCAAATCACAAAGATTATGACAGATTTTGAACATAAGTATGAGGTCGAACCCAAGTCTGTGATATTCGAGAGACTTGATGCCAAGTTTGCAAAGACGATCGTTATAAGAATTAAAAGGAATGTTGCTGCGAATGAAAGCATAACGAGTAAAATTTCTTCGCGCAAAGACGATCGTTATAAGAATTAAAAGGAATGTTGCAGGGAATGAAAGCATAACGAGTAAAATTTCTTCGCACTGATTCGAGAAGAACAATATCTTTTTTTAAATAAGGATTCCAAACACACGTATTGAATTCAACTTTAGGGCGAATGTAAGTATTAAAAGCTTTAAGCATAATCCAAATATTTTTAGTGGAAAAGGAACGCAAAATTTGATAGAACATAAAGAGGCATTACGATGTATATGAGAAATAGTATGGCAAGAGACCATTTAAGATTATCACTAATGTAAATACCTAAATCTTTAACAACAGAGACAGTCTTGATGTTAAGTGAACCAGCAAAAAAAGAGTTAGAACAATGATTGCAAAATATACACAGATGTTCACATTTAGCTAACTGCAAGATGAAGTTGAAGCCTGTTTGTGAATTTATCCAGACCCTGTTGCAAGCTAAAAGCATTATTGCTAAAAAGTTTAGCATCATCAGCATATAAAAATATTTCCCAGTTAGGATTATCCTTAGAAACAAAACTGGGAGCATCATTAATGTACGGTAGATAACAAACTGCAAGGGACCTAGAATGCTTCCCTGAGGAACACCACTCTAAACAGGAAGGGAAGCAGAACAAATATTGTTAATACAAACATGTTGCAAGCGATCAGTGAAAAAAGCATTTTTTCGAATTAAGTAGATTATCTTTGACTCCATAACGTGATAACACTGAGATTAATTTGGAATGACAAACACTGTCAAAGGCTTTGGCAACATCAGTATAAATCAAATCAACACTGTTTTTTGGAAACAAACGCATAAAAACATTTAAATAGAACACAAAGCAGTTGCGAAGACGATGAACGTTTAGGTAGAAAACCAAATTGGTTTATAGAAAGTAAATTGAAGGTTTCGAGGTGGCATAATAAATTACTGACGATAATATTTTAAAAAACTCGACATTTCAAGTACGTTGCAACGTATCGTACCGGTACGTTTCAAGCATTGATACTCTAGTTGCTAGCAGGGTAGGTATATGATATATTGTGTAATTTGACTTGTCAGTGAACTGTTAATTAACCATTCTTTATTAAGCTGCTCAGATGGCTGAGCAGATAAAGAGCATCACCCTCTGGATTAGTAGATTCAGGGCTTGGTTCTGGTCAAACCAATGACTTAAAAATTGGTATTCACAGCTTCCCTGTTTGACGCTCAGCATTAAAGGGACAGTGTGGAAAATAAGCCAGCAAGTACAGGTATTGCTTGCTGTCAAATCAAATATAAAATCAAATCTTCATTATACTGGTGGTATCGGTACTATGTCGAGGCGTGTAAAGAGTAGCAGGGCCCACCTTTGCTGCTTAGCGCCTGGACAACACAACTTTGTGAAGTCCAAAGAAATACCACTCTGCACTGCGGTGGCAAGTCGCTGGTGATATTGTTTTCGATTTGACCAGACCAGGATGTAAACCTCAGATCTCCCACATCAATAGCGATGTTGTCACAACTGAGCAAACCGGCTGGTCCTTGAAAATTTTGATAGGATTTCCCCATTTTAAAGTGGTAAATAGATGGATGTTAACACTTTAAGTGCTCTTATCACTTTTTGATGATGGGAAGATAAAATAATGAAACTAAAGGAAATAAAGCTCTCAGTAACAATGATTTACTGTTACTTATGAGGTGTGAAGGTGTGACAAAAAAAGGAATTGGACTGTATCGACCACGCTTTTGTGTTGCAATGATATTGCATCAAGTCATTTGGTTTTTGTTTTTTTGTAACATACAGTAGCTTGTCACAATTTTGTTGCTTGGTGTCGCGCTTGTTTGCAGGCTGTGGTGTTGGTTGCTACTCAAATGTTACTAGCACAAAGATGGAACAATTATTACAATGGTCTGAACCCTGAACTGCTGAACCAGATTTTTAACTTGGAAGGTTATTTTATTTGCTGGAGCTGACCACTGCTAAATTCAGTGGTTTTTATGAAAACACACACTCCCTAAAGCCTAAATATTATCATGACCTGAATCTCAAATTGCAATCCTAGCAAATGAAGTAGTTGTATTTGCTCAAGTTCACGTTGACTTAATTCAATGGAAGCTATTGATTAAATCATGCATGGGCAACCTACAGCCCGCGGGCCAAATCCGGTCCGCCAATAAATTTTATAGGGCTGTAGGCCTATGTAATATATCGATATTCATTTATTTTATATAATGTGTGTTACGAAAGATTTAGCCCCAAAGAAAATGTCACTATTTGGGAGTACTTATATCTGCGAGCAACTGTTCACCAAAATGAAGCACACTAAGTCAAAAACTAGATCAGGACTGACAGATTGTCATCTTGAAAATAGTCTTAAGAGTGGCCGCCTCCAGCATACCACCAAAAATTGACACGTTGGTGAAAAAGCACCAAGCCCAGATTTCCCATTAGAAAGTAATTTAATTAAACATTACTATTAGTTTTATAGCATATCTGACATATTAAGATTGACAATTTATTGGGTTTAATAAATTTTTCATTTTCATTATTACAATTATATGTCAATACAGATAAAATATGGTGAAAAAGCTGCCTATATCAGTATAGGTATACATTTTTTATGGATATCTTTATGCAAACAAAATTGAAAACACATTGCATGTAAAATAGCATTGCATGAATACCATTCAAACCCCACAAAAATATGTACCTAGATTACACTTAAAATCACAATTACGGCTCCGGCCCTCAGTCAAGTTCCAAATGCACATTTTGGCCCCCAGTGACAAAAGGTTGCCCATGCATGGATTAAATACACCTAGAGTTGGCAGTCGCAAATGCATCGTGCCTATAGTGCCTGTGGATCAACCTGCACCTGCAGCACTTACTACAACAGAAGGCAATGCAACTGCTGGTAATGCATACACTAAGCATACAACTGCACTTACTTTGAAAAAACGCTAATTATTTTCTGATACTGATGTTGAAATCATAATGGATGTTTTTAGTGCAGAAATCAGAGGCAAAAAATTTTCATTCAACCACATCCAAGAAAGATTAATTGAACATTCTGACCTGAGACAAGATGCAGACAAGTTCTGGATAAACTGAGACGGCTGCGTAGAGAAAAACAAAAGGAAAAACAAAGTATTTTGTAATGTAAGAGCGACATACCAGTTGTTTCGTCAAATGAGAAAGTTGTTCAATGTATTGATATGGATAAACTTGAGGAGTCGGATGATAGTACTGATGATTATATAAAAAACAGTGTAGCCGACATCCAATCAAGTGTCAAGAAAGTTTAATGATCAAGATAAACATACTCTTTCAAGAGTTTTGAACATTTGGTTCAAGGCGGTTCTGCTAAAAAGTGTGACATTAAATCTACAATTGACAAAAATGGATCTGCCAGAGCGTTGTGCAACGCATATTCTTAGCAAACGACAAAAAATCGTATGAAATATGAGATGCGTAAAAGAAAAAACCCTACGTGAGCGGTTTTGCTAAGAATTGTGACATTATTACTTCACCAGTGACTTAAAGTTTTGTTTCAGCGAATGGCACTACAGCATTTAGCAAAGCTAACACTCACAAAAACAAGAAATGTTTATTCCATTTTTTTAATCTTGATTCTTTCCATGCAAGCCTTGGGGCTGCACCTGCTTCGCCAAATTGTCTGATCTTGGCTGCAAGTCATATCTGGTTTATTGTCATAAAGCAATAACTGCTTTATTGTTTCTTCACTAAACTTGTTTTATGCATAATCTTGTTACACTATAAAATGCTTGAACCGCCTGCCGTACGGAGGCTGTGCTTTGAAGCATCGTTGATGATGCGGTAAAGATTTCTGATACGGATATTGGCGTGACATTTCAGACATGCATTCTATAATAAATAATATCTTTGGAATTAGGGGAAGAGCTCACGGGTCACAAAAACCTGCTTCACGGGCCACAAGTGGCTGGCAGACCACAAGTTGAGAACCCCTGTTGTACAGTTTTTAACTAAGCAAGTACTTGCAAAGCAAAAGTGTATACCGGTATTATTTTTGAGTGGCAGCTGCTTATTGTCTTGTTTCAGAGAGTTGTATTACAGCCTGTAGCAAAGTTATTGTTGGTATTTGCATGGCAGAAATGAAAAGTGTTATTTTATTAAATTGTCAGATGTCAGCTGCTTAGTGTCTAATATCAAAAAATGATACTCTAGTCATTAATGAAGCAAATACTTAGCACAAGTGTAAAGTGATATTTTCAAGTCGCAGCTGCTTATTGTCTAGCTTCAGCGAATAGTGAAATAAAGTTCAACGATATTAATTATTATCAATTCTTTAACGAGATAAATCTGTGTACTAGGAATGTGTGAGTGACTTAATCCATTCAGCTTTGCAACAATCCTTGTTAACTGCTGTTTGTTTTTCAGACATTACTCAATAGTTACATGTCTATGTAGTCAATTGTTGTTGTTGCAAGTTGTGCTTTGGTAAAATCTGCATTTGTCGTAAATGTTCATGATGAACAATGCTGGACAGTCGTTGTCGACTATTAGCTTCTTCCTGGTAGCCTACTGCAGGTGTTCTAATTGTGCGTTTGCTTTTGAGGAAAACTAATGCAATGTCAAGAACAAAGCCAAAAAATTTAAAGCATGAAGCGAAGACTAAAGTTTAGCTCATGAAAGATATTGAAAACATCATTATCATCATCGTTTTGCTCCAGAGTGGTAGTATTTTTTTGTTGTTGTTTTGGAACCCAGCAAGTAATTTCTGCACGCAAAGGTCAGCCGGTTTTTGCAGCCAAGTTTCCAGAGATCGCGGTCTTGTGAAAACATGATTTTACTTCAAAAAAATTCTTAATAAACGATCAATTTCAGTTGTATCTATATTGGTGAGTGCATATTGCGTTCGCAATGAAACCGGTTCGCAATGCAATACAGTAATGATGGATGTCAAGATCTGTGAATGGATGTCAAGATGTGATGGATGTCAAGATGTGAGTGGAAGCCATAAAATCTTTGTCGAAATACCTCTTGAAAACTATTTAACATAAGGGTATATTTTGCCGAACCCAATAAAAGCATCAGACGTTTAGCGATGCCCTCCAGAAAATATCATTTTGCGGGATGCACTTTAGGCATACCTAGTTTAGGGTTTGCCAATTTGAATTGCTGGGCATTGATGATGGATATGGAATTACGCACAAGTAAGCCTGTGTAAGAGTCTTTTCAAAATAACAATAGTTAGTTTTTGATCTACACTATGCTCTGTAAGATATTTTTTATGCTTAATTTTTCTTTGTAGAATGAATTTATAAATAATGCATGCGTGCGATTAATTTTTTTCGCAGCTGAATTTGTGTTATTGGTTTTCAATAACATTCATAAGATTTGCTCGTTTTTACTTTTAAGTCTCTCATTTTTCGTATTCCTTGTATTATTAAGGGTTTGTATTGTATGCATTAAGTTTTATTTGTCGTCAGAACAAGTTGATACAAATACTTTCATTGTATGCTGTTAGAAAGTATGAATTTCGGCTATTAGTACTTCTGATTATACTCATCCTTGCATATCTGATTTTTAGGTTTCATTTTCAGTTCAAAAGAAATTTAAATCATTTCCAATGCTTGATCAAGTGTTGTTTGACAGTTTTTGTTTTTTCGCTGTGGGATCATTTTAGCAAAGAAAATTTCATACTGCTGTAAGGTGTCTTGTATCTGAACAATATTAAAATAAGTTTCATATTTTTCAATATTCCAAAGCATTTCTTAAAAACAGTTTTTGGGTAGTAGAATATTTTGTGTGGAGGCAATTGCAAACCCGATTAATCTGGCATTAATCTTGTAATGTTTTTTCACAGAAAAATCATGCTTCAATGGATGAAACACTTTTAGTGTTGAAACAACTCCGGTTCAAACTGGAAAGATATACATTCAGCGCAGCCATGGAATCGCCGCTTAAAGTGCAAGCACAATTCGAAAGCACCTACGCGGTGGCAAATCTTTTTCCAGTTATCCTACGCCAACTGTGCAAAGAAACACATGCACAATCTAAGTGCAAATTTAAAATAGCTCTTTCCATTCATTGTGTTTTCCATTTTCTGTTGTCACTCGCTGTTTTCTTTAAACTTCTCGTCACCTTGACATTCATTACACTAAATCCTATATACCAAGCGTTTTGTGCATGTCTGTCACGCCGACAAACAAGACCCATCATTTCTAGCGTCGTTACGCCATAAAGCTTGCAGTTTGATTCCCATTATTTTTAGCGTTGTGGCCCTGTAATGCTGGCAATTACAGCCCCATTATTTGTAGCGTTGTAGACCTGTAATACCGGCAATTCTAGCCCAGTTATTTGTAGGGTTGTAGCCCTGCAATACTGGCAATCATAGCCCCATTTTTTCAAACGTTGTAAACCTGTAATAATGGAATTGTAGCCCCATTATTTTAGGGGTGTAGCTCTGTAACTCTGGCAATCATAGCCCCATTAATTGTAGCGTTGTAGCTCATAATACCGGCAATTATATCCCCAATATTTGAAGCGATGTAGTTCTGTAGTACTGGCAATTACAGCCCCATTATGTGTAGCGTTGCAAACCTGTAATGCTGGCAGTTTTTGCCCCATTATTTGTAGCGTTGTAGCCACGTATTACTAGCAAATATAGCCTTTAATTTGTGGCGTTGTAGCCTTGCAATACTAACAGTTATAACCAGATTATTTGCAGCGTTGCAGCCTGGTAATTCTGGCAATTATAGCTCCATTATTTGTAGCGTTGTAACCCTGTAATACTGGCAATTATAGCGCAATTATTTGTAGCGTTGTAGTCCCATAATACCTGCAATATTTGCAGTGTTGCAGCCTTACATAACTGGCAATTTTAGCCCCAATATTTGTAGTGTTGTAGCCCTGTAGTATTGGCAATTCTAGCCCTGTTATTTGTAGCGTTGTAGCCTTGTAATCTGGCAATTATGGCCTCATTATTTGTGGCATTGTAACCCTGTAATGCTGGTATTTATAGCCCATTGTTTGTAGCGTTTTGGACCCGCAATGCTTGCAATTATAGCCCCATTATTTGTAGCGTTGTAGCTCTGTAATACTGGCAATTATAGTGCCATTATTGTGTGGTGACCAGTTAGTGATCAAAAGTACAGAAGCGGAACATTATGGTGCTACCTTGTCGCTACTGATATGTGAACACGTTATTGTGTTATAATAAGTCCAACCGGTCCAATTGACAATAATACCGTACCGAGTACCGCTGTATTTTTTGTAAAAAGTACCGTTATCGACGGTACGCCGTATTGTTTGTAAAAAGTTCCGTTACAAGTACTGGTACCGACGGTAGTTTTTTATGCAAGTAACGGTACCGTCGGTACTTTTAAGGTACCGAGCGCTCAACACTGATAATTTTGCTAAGACGCGTTGTAGTAGCATTGTTCGGTAAAAACTTCCCGTAGTATCACTCAAAAATATCGCTGTAGGCCTACTTGCCAGCTAGAGCTATCACACACATGTTAAGATTTATGTCAAAAACTTTGTTGTTTATTACAAATAACAACTTTATTCGCATAAAAGCAACACAATTGTTAATCAAATATTCAATGGATTGTTTCCAGCTAAAATGTGTTGGGCCATGTGTCAAACAAAAATTAAAAATAATGTCAGTAAAATTAGTTTTTCACAAGTCAGCCAATAAACTTTTTTTTAGTGTTGGCTCAAATCGAAAAACCATTTTTCAACATGGAGTCAACGAAATAACAGCATAGCAAACATTCATCAAAGCAAAATTTTGGCAACAATCACTCTGAAATTTTCCTTAAGCCAAACTCTGAAGTTTTCCTGAAGCAAAGCTATCGGGAGTCAGAAGGGGAATAATTTAAACTAACCATGCAGTTAACTTTCGTTGCCAAAATACGGATACGTTCTTATCTAATTGCAGAGATGGGCATTTTGTACAAATATACTGAAGCTTTGCGCAAAACTTCGTGGAAGTAATGATTCGCAACGCAGCTAGCGCAATCTCATTTTTAAATTAATTGAAGCGCTACGCTACTTCCTCAATCAAGTTTTTACAAAAATGAAAGCGCAACACACTTTCGCAATGAAGAGTTAATGCTACAACTTGCTTGACTAAGCTGCTTTTTTTCCTGATGTAAAGCGGAGTCAATTTCATTTCTTTAATTCGCTACGCAATAAAGCGTGAGCATCATCATTATTATCATTAATTTTTTTTTGAAGCGCAACGCAATTGAGCATCAAATTGCGGAAAGCCCACCTCTGTCTAACAGTATTTCTAACCCTTAAAACATTTTAAACGACAACACTCGAAACAACAATACTGCAACTATTAATCATGCAGTGCCTTGCTGCCTGTTAAGATGCATTGCTAACAGCTAAGTCTGGTAGAGGGTGCAAATGCATGAAGGGAGGTTGGAGCGAGTCAACTACTAAACAATGGCGAAAATCGTTGAAACTGATTGATTGTTTTGGTAGTCGTCAAAACTAGGTACAACAGGGGCGTACAACGTCTTTGACTTACGGGTCATATCTGCTTTTTAAAAATTTTTGCGGGTCAAAATTTAGTACCATGGCGACTTTAAGCGATTATAAAAACAATTTAAAAAATCATCCTGTGTTTTCAGTTCAAACATCAATGCGATACTTGCCATTTCTTGATACGCACAAGCCTCATGGCATCTGGCTCGAATGTCGTTGTTGCAACACGCAGAGCATCCTCCAAGTGAGTGTCAGATAGCAGGGATCTCTAGCGGGATTCAGTGTATCATCCACTTACGCGTAATCGCTTACGTGTGACAGCATGTTTCATTATGGCGACAGAATACGTAGAAGTTCAATTAAACTAAGCAATGGAAACAATACGGTATGCGTGCTGCAGGAGTAACATCGGTTGGACCAGTGAGAGACCTTACCACATGCTTTTGCAGTAATCGTACCGGTAACTCACAATATCGTGTCAGCGTGTAAGGATGGAGTAAGGCTACATCAACAATGCAAGAAGGTTAACGGGCCATTTGGAAAGCTTTGGCGGACCGCAAGTTGGACGCCCCTGATGTATAATACAGCATATTGGGTTTTTAAAAATTTCACCACTTTCGTATTTCTTAACAATTAGGCTACTCATTTTCTGAGATTTTCGACGCTAAATGCGAATTTGACATTATTTTTATTATGACGTTATCTAAGGGATGCACCGCGCGAAATGGCATCGTTTTTTGCTATCTTTTCATATCTCAAAAAGTACGTGCGATAGAAGAATGGAGTTTACGACAAACCACGCAGAATGCCCGATTTTCTAGCTGTCCTTAAAATATTATTGTTTTTTAAAAAACTACAAATATTGCTTGTTAAATTGTTTCAATATGTATTTTGATTTCAACATATCATATGCAATCGTTTTAAGACAGCATGACACTTTGATGGCAGTGGAGGTGGGAATTAACATTGGTGAATCCAGGAAGAGAAAAAAGGTGGGGCAAACCCCCTTAGTTATGTATCTTAATGCTTTTAACAGCTCAGATGGCCGAATGGTATAGAGCGTCTGCCTCTTGAGCTGTAGACTCGGGTTTGATTCCGAGTCGCGTCAAACCAATGACTTTAACATTGGTATTCACAGCCTTCCTGCTTGACGCTCAGCATTAAAGGGACAGTGTGGGGAACAAACCGGCAAGTTTACTTGTTGTGCCGTTGGGAAAGGCACTTAGCGGGATTCCCCCATCTTGGCGTGGTAGACAGATGGCTGGCACCTCCTAAGCGAGCTCGTACAGCGCTTTGATCGCTTTCTCGTGATAGAAGGATAAATATGCAACTAAATAAAAATGAATAAATAATAATGCTTCTGGAAGCACAAACTGCAAAAAAAGATTTTTGTTAATTCTTCGCCCCCACCCCAGAAAAACTCCTGGAACCGACCAAGTTTAGATTACTTGAGTAATTGCATTCGAGTTAGGCTTAACCACTATTGTATTACGTTAGGATACACAGAGCCGCTTTGTATATTTGTGAAGAAGAGGTACATAAAAAGATGCTATGATAGCATTAAGTAGGGCAGGGGCGCCCAACTTGCGGTCTGCCAAAGCTTTCCAAATGGCCCGTTAACCTCCTTGCATTGTTGACGTAGCCTACTTCATCTTCACGCGCTGACACGATATTGTGAGTTACCGGTACGATTACTGCAAAAGCATGTGGTAAGGTCTCTCACTAGTCCAACCAATGTTACTCGTGCAGCACGCATACCGTATCGTTTCCATCGCTTAGTTTAATTGAACTTCTACGTATTCTGTCGCCATAATGAAACATGCTGTCACACGTAAGCGATTACGCGTAAGTGGATGATACACTGAATCCCGCTAGAGATCCCTGCTATCTGACACTCACTTGGAGGATGCTCTGCGTGTTGCAACAACGACATTCGAGCCAGATGCCATGAGGCTTGTGCGTATCAAGAAATGGCAAGTATCGCATTGATGTTTGAACTGAAAACACAGGATGATTTTTTAAATTGTTTTTATAATCGCTTAAAGTCGCCATGGTACTAAATTTTGACCCGCAAAAATTTTTAAAAAGCAGATATGACCCGTAATTCAAAAAGGTTGGACGCCCTTGATGTAGGGACAAAGCTTTGCAACTTTGCTAAAATCGACATATCGGTACTTGCGGTAGGTGCGCATAAGGCGAAAATTGATGATTATAGAGCCGTGCCAACGCACTTGCAATAACAAAACCAAAATTCATGTACAGTAGGCCTACTGTGTAAATGGCAGTACGTATGAGGTTGAATTTAGAAATCTTCCTTACTGACCGCTGATACTAATAGATCAATTTTAACAAAGTTGCTACTTGATGCCAGCCTAGCATCTTTTTACGTACCTCTTCTTCACAAATATACAAAGCGGCTCTGTGTATCCTAAAGTAACACAATAATAGTGGTTAAGCCTAACTCGAATGCAATTACTCAAGTAATCTAAACTTGGTCGGATCCAGGAGTTTTTCTGGGATGGGGGCGAATATTGACAAAAATCTTTTTTTGCAGTTTGCGCTTCCAGAAGCATTAAAGTACGAATGCATTAATATACATAACCAAGGGGGTTTGCCCTACCTTATTTCTCTTCCTGGATTCACCAACGTTAATTCCCACCCTCCACTGCCATCAAACTGTCATGCTGTCTTAAAACGATTGCATATATGTTGAAATCAAAATACACAATTGAAACAATTTAACAAGCAATATTTGTAGTTTTTTAAAAACAATAATATTTTAAGGACAGCTAGAAAATCGGGCATTCTGCGTGGTTTGACGTTAACTCCATTCTTCTATCGCACGTACTTTTTGAGATATGAAAGCATAGAAAAAACGATGCCATTTCGCGCGGTGCATCCCTTAGATGACGTCATAATCAAAAAATAATGTCAAATTCGTATTTGGCGTCGAAAATCCTATCACAATGAGGGTAAACGTAAAAAAACTCGAAAGTGGTGAAATTAAGAAACACCCTAACAATATATCTCGCACCAACACATACAATAAAGAGAAAAAGCAACGATAATGGTCTTTGTTGTTGTGGATTGTGGCATTAGAAATCCATTTGATGCACCTAAAATTATAGTCATGGTAGGTAATCCTCAGTCAAGAATTACAACAGCAGGCCTGTAAGAATATATAGGATGTCCACAAAGTCTTAGTAAAATTTCATTGTTGATATTATATGAAATACTTCTAATCAAGGGACAAGCTAGTCGCTACTCTAAAACCGGTCCTACTAAACACCGCAAGGAACTACAAGGCAAAGTATAGTGATTTCATCTCGAAGCTTTTCGTCTGACACTCATCGGGAGAAGATCGTCAGAAATCAGTAAACTAAAATGCAAGTCTTATGTATCAACAGAGAGAAAGAAAGGGAAAAAGGAAAAAAGGAGGCGGAAAAGCACTGATTGGCCAGTCTGATCAGCTGTTTCGACGCGTCAATCAGCGATAGATCTTAAGACTGTAAACAAATTCTTTTTGCCTGCAAAGGTCGGGATTTGATGTTTTAATAAAAATGGATTCCAAAACAGAGATGGAAGGAAGAGCGACCTCTGGCGAGAATGCGGAATCTGTCTTGGTGATAATGTTTAGCACATGAAGCGTTTAAAAGGAGATGGAGCCCAATTGCCGAATCACAAGTCTGGGTGGGGTTAGGGGTGGAGGACTTACAAGCACGTGATGGGAGGCTACGTTTCAAAATGGAATTGGCGTTTCTGATTGACTTTGGAATATGTTGGTTGATTCTGTCCAGCAACCTTTGGGATGTACGACCCACATACCGACTACCACAGTGGCATGAATATTCGTAGATAACATTGCTTTGTTGATGGGCGGGTAGTACATTTTTATTAAAACATCAAATCCCGACCTTTGCAGGCAAAAAGAATTTGTTTACAGTCTTAAGATCTATCGCTGATTGACGCGTCGAAACAGCTGATCAGACTGGCCAATCAGTGCTTTTCCGCCTCCTTTTTTCCTTTTTCCCTTTCTTTCTCTCTGTTGATACATAAGACTTGCATTTTAGTTTACTGATTTCTGACGATCTTCTCCCGATGAGTGTCAGACGAAAAGCTTCGAGATGAAATCACTATACTTTGCTATACTAAAATTCTGTACCACAAACCAATTGTTTAAGAACTACAAGGCACTGAAAACAGTGCAAAGAACTACAAGGAACTACAAGATACTTTCAAACGAAGCACAAAGTAGCTGAAAACACTACAAGGTGCTTTTAAACCATCGACAAGGTACTTGAAAACACTACAAGGTACTTTTAAATCTACGAAACGCTTGAAAACACCACAAGGAACTACAAGGTACTTTTAAACCAAGTACAAGGTAGTTGAAAACACCACAAGAAACGTATGGACTAACGACAAGGGCGTTAGGAACATCCCAAAGGTTGGAGTTGGGAGGGTTAGGGTGGGAAGTTGTAGTCGGGGGGGTGTAGAGTCTGGGGGGTTGGGGTCGGGGAGTTGGGGTGGTTGGGGTTGTGGTCGGGGGGTGAAGTTGGGGGTGGAGTCAGGGGGTTGGGATCGGGGGACTTGGGGTCGGGTTGGAGTTGGGGGGTTGAGGTCGGGGGTTTTGGGGTAAGGGGGTTTGGGGTTGGAGTCGGGGGGGATTGGAGTTGGGGGGTTGAGGTCGGGGGTTTTGGGGTAAGGGGGTTTGGGGTTGGAGTCGGGGGGGATTGGAGTTGGGGGTTGGGGTCGGGGAGGTTGGAGTCGGGGGGGGTTGGAGTTGGGGTGGTGGAGTTGGGGTCGGGGGGGTTGGAGTTGGGGGGTTGAAGTCGGGGGACTTGGGGTCGGGGGGCTTGGGGTCGGGGGGATGGGGTTGGGGGGTTTGGGGTCACGGGGCTTGGGGTCGAAGGGGTTGAGGTCGGGGGGGTTGAAGTCAGGGAGGTTGGAGTTGGGGTCGGGGGGGTTGGAGTCGAGGGGCTTGGGGTCGGAGGGGATGGGGTCGGGGGGGTTGGAGTTGGGGGGTTGAGGTCGGGGGTTGGGGTCAGAGGGGTTGGAGTCAAGAGGTTGCACTTGGTTTGAAATTACCTTAAAAGTCTTGTAGTTGATTTACAAGCACCTTGTAGTTTCTTGTGCTGTTTTCAACTACCTTGTAGTTGGTTTAAAAGCACCTTGTAGTTCCTTGTGGTGTTTTCAACTACCTTGTAGTTGGCTTAAAAGTACTTTGTAGTTCCTTGTAGTGTATTCAGCTACTTTTTACTTGGTTTAAAAGTACCTTGTAGTTCCTTGTGCTGTTTTCAACTACCTTGTAGTTGGATTAAAAGTACCTTGTAGTTCCTTGTGCTGTTTTCAACTACCTTGTAGCAGCTATAAAAGCACCTTGTAGTTCCTTGTGGTGTTTTCAACTACCTTGTAATAGCTATAAAAGTATCTTGTAGTTCCTTGTAGTGTTTTCAACTATCTTGTAGTTGGTTTGAAAGTACCTTGTAGTTCATTATAGTGTTTTCAACTACTTTATACTTGGTTTAAAAGTACCTTGTAGTTCCTTGTAGTGTTTTTAACTACCTTGTAGTTGGTTTAAAAGTACCTTGTAGTTCCTTGTAGTGTATTCAGCTACTTTGTACTTGGTTTAAAAGTACCTTGTAGTGTTTTCAAGCATTTTAAAGGTTTAAAAGTACCTTGTAGTTCCTTGTAGTATCTTGTAGTTCCTTGCGGTGTTTAGTAGGACCCGTTATACACTTGGCTTGCGGTTGCGACACTATGAGCCATCTGCCTGACAAGCTTAGGGACTAATTCTGGCATCTGAGAATGTGTCTAGAAAAAGAATTGAAAAAGAATCACAAATATTTTATTTATCAATTACATTGCTCAGTAAACGGTAAACATATGACAAAAAAAAGAGGCCTTTCTCCAGCCTCAACTCTTTAGAGATCTTTGGTTGGTGCAGGGAGGAAGAGAGGAAGTCACGTATCCTGAACTTCAGAGCAGCACCAGCGTGGAGCTAAAAATTCGGGCAAATGAAATGAAATACAATCATGTAAATACCGGTATACATTAATGCTATTCGAGAAAAATATCAGTGATAATTCTCAACTGCATTTTTCCATTGTGTGATGCTTGCTTTATACTCTACCTTTTTTTTTAAGAGTTAAAGCAGTTTTATTTCTTTGTGCTTTATATCAATTATGCAAGTTTAACATGAGTGACGTGCACTAACAAGGTTGTGTAACAAAAAAAAGTTTCCACTTAGCCTTAAAACAGCAAAGATTAAGCATGAAAAGGACTGAATTGGTGCAGGTACACTGGTTTATGCATGTAAAGGGTTGGTTAAATTTAAACAACACAAGTGGTGCAAGACTTACCCTGGTAATGTAATCATTTTCATCCGAGTCGCCTGTATATGTAAAATAAATTAACTGTCAAACTCACGCAGCATAATCCTTTACCAAACAAAGTAGCAGTTTTATTATTGAGAAATAAACTATCCCTAAACAATTCATATGAAAAGTAGGCCTATTAATTCTTTTGATTCAGCTTGACTTTTAAAAGTTGTTCAGTCTGTCTCATGTTCATTTAACAAAACTTCTGCACTAGAAATCATCATCTACCCCATCAAGAAAATAGTTGCTGCCTTTGACAATCTGCAGTTGAACTAACATAGAACTCTCCATAGCACCACAATCAGGTTCCACTCAATCAGACGTCTTTATAAGCAGATAAGCTGATTAAGAGCACTAAGCAAATATCTACTGGTATGACTTATTACCAACAGCATAAATTCTTACCACTTTCCGAATTTGGTAAAAAATCTTTATCCATGACATTGTCGTCATCATCGGTAATAATGTCAATGTCCGACATGCTGGTGCAGTACCTTTACACTCTAAAAGCTCTTGAATATGGATAGGCTACTCTATTATCTTCGAAATTCTACAAATTTGCGACACAAATATATATTTATTATACTTGTTCATAGCTTTACGAAAGCATTTTAATGAAACTTAGAAACACTTTTTAATACTATCTTTTTGTGCATATTAATTACATTTGAGCAGCTCAGCTACGGTACCGGTACACATTTTTACCAGTGTACAAGTCTTCAGGAAAAGCCAGCCTTTGCCCCAAATGAGCCATTTGCTTATTCTTACCAAAGAATTTAGCTACCTGTTATCGATTAGTTACGATAGTACTTAACGAAAAATTTAGGTTGGATTGCAGACCTAAGATTACCGGCACGTACTATCATAGATTATACGCACCGGATTGCATCTTCTTTATCCTTGGATTTTTTAAAAATCTCATCCATTCCATGCAAAAATAAGATTGGTGTTTCCAATTATATAATTATTCAGCGAAAGGTCGAAGAGTTGAATTGGACAATATAAGCATCAGCTGACGTTTAAATGTTATTATTTTGCTAGTTTGCTTCCACTCTCTATTGTTATAGTTGTGCTATTTCGTTTTAATACGGTTTCGGCTATCAAAATAGCTGTTTTGGACAAAATGCATAATTGCTCTTTTTCTACTATTTTGGTTAAGGTTTCAGGCATTTTTTTGGTGTTGAAAATCTCTTTATTGAATGTAAGACTACAATAAAATAAAGTTCTATGTTCAGCTGCACGAACTGCAGATATACATGTGCTTGTGCTTTGACTGTCTCAAATATTAAGTTTTTTTAAAAGTAGTATTTAAAAAAATAATTTATTCAAACATGCCCCACTCCTGCCTTAGTATCACCAGAAAGTACCACATTTTCGCTTCGTACGACCTCGAGCCCAATTTTTTTGGTCCAAGACAGCTTTTTTACAACTGCTAAAACCGATGGACAGTGGAAGCTCATCAGAGTCTCAAAGCACATTTTATACAAAAAAAGCCCGAAATTATACAGGCAAAGCCCATGTCATCCGCCATTGATTTGGCCTTCGGACAAAAAAAGCCCAAAAGGGTGTAAAAAATTGCTTTGGAAAAAAACCTTTTCCAGAAAATTTTGGAGTGAAAGCCCAGAAATAAAAACCCTGATTTCTTTGCATCACAATCAAGAATTTGGTCAAATTGTGATTATGTGGTCAACACTGGACTTGGAATCGAGTTCGTTACCGCTTCCACAATTATCTTATTGCGCACTATCTTTTTGTATGACATCATTCTTCTATGCCAGTGAGAAAAACTTATATATAGCCTCAGGTGTATTTGGTCTAGACATTTAATCATTTGCCAAACATTGCTAAAATGTGCTTGAGTGATCTGAGATTAGTCCATTTCTCAATTGATGTTCATTAACCCATTGATCGGAAAGCGAGGTTGGACTGCCTGCTATAAACATGTAAATGACTTTTACCAGACTAACTGCCGATAAACTACGACTGATTCATATTGCAACAGTTAAATTTTACATTATGCAAATAAAACCGTTAAAATGGTCATTAAATGAAAAATATTTATGCATATCTTCAGCTAAACTAGAGACATGTTCAATGGAGAAAAGTACTTTTTTTACAAGCAGTTGTTTTCACCCTTATGAGGCGCCGTTTGAAAAAAAAATAATTTAGGCTTTTCCACCTGTATTTTCGGCCAATTTAAGCTACATTTTGTCCAACATATTATAAAAGATATTTCCTGTATATATATAGGAGACATATGTCGTTTAAAATTGCCGAAAAAACTAACGCAAAATATATTGGAAATTTCTTGTATAATATATAAAACGAAGTATTGGATGAATTAGCCGAAAAAAGCAGCGCAAAACAAATAGAAAATTTGTTGTATAATATATAAGACAAATTATTGCATAAATTAGCCAAAAAAGCAGCGCAAAACACATAAGAAGTTTTGCTATATTATATTTATTTGCTACGGTACATTAGGAAATTTCCTATCGGTTTTGCTCTGCTTTTTTTTTGGCAAATTTATGCAATAATTTGCCTTATATATTACGTAGGAAATTTCCTATATGCTTTGCGCTGCTTGTTTGGGCTAATTTATACAATAATAAATTTTAAATATTACATAGAAAATTTCCAAATATTTTGCGTCAGTTTTTTCGGCTATTTGAAATCACATATTTGTCTCATAATAGGAAATATCCTGTACAATATATCGGACAAAATGTAGCTTAAATTGGCCGAAAAAACATGTGGAAAAACTTAAATTATTTTTTTCCTAACGGCGCCTCATACACTTTTGTCTTTTGTGTTACATCCCCAATCCCCATATAAACAATCGCAAAACCGTACACACGACAAACACAATGGGAAAGTTGCAAATGTCATCGAACAATCAAGTCAAGGTGGCTTTCGTCTTTGTGCGGTATTATGTTTACAATTATATCAAAAAAGATACCATTATACTTAGAAAGGCATATCAGTTTTAAAAGACAGGATTAGTAGTGGAAGTCCAACTCAACCTCCTTTGGTAAAGAGTTGAAAAATTATCTTTAGCAAGAGCTTGTATTATTACTTTATGGGCTTGCTTTAGCCATAAAAAGAGCTTGTAGCGGCGAAACAAGTTGAAATATTATCATGGCGTATTGATTTGAGGTATGTAAGACACAGGATTATACAAGATGCTGCATAAAAAAATAAATGGGCTTATTTTCAATAAAACTACCTATCAAAAACCTAGTCTTGTTATGTCTCAAAGAAATAGCTTTCCCTTGTCGACGTAAAAAGAAAAAAAAAATGATAAGGGTCAAAGCCACAGTCCACAGCAGCATAGCCTTTTATGAAGTTGAAGAAATATCTAACATATTACAAATACAAACTGTTGAGTTATATAAACGGTACAAAAAATAATATTCGTTGCTACTATAGCTTAGCGCTAATATCAGGATTAGTGTAGTTGCAGATATTGAAACGGCATAAATCGGTCGAATTAAAAACATATTGATTTTGGCGCCATAAGCTATAAAAAACGCTTAAAAACGACTTGGTTATTCATTAAATATTTATTTTGAGCCGTTCTTCGAAAATTTGTGATTTTTAAGAAATAGGTTGGCTGTTTTTATTGGTAATTCAAAAGCGAGGAAGGCGACTGATTGCAGAGAGAAAGCGCAGTTGCATTCCGCGTCAAAATTCGACGAACTTGATTTGATCTTGATACAGTCTGCCTGGTCAGGCAAAGGTTAATGAGAAACGCCTTAGCAGCTGAGAGCTTGAGACATTGCAGAGCAATGTGCAACAAATTAGTCATTGCAGTACAGCAGGTCTTGCAAGGACTAGCTTAAGAATGTACGCTGCAGTAGGCCTATATCATGACTAAATTCTTCAATAGTCACTCAATAACAAAAATTACAGTATTACAAATCTGCTCAAAAGCAAGTTTTGCCCAGAGCGAACCTTTCAAAACAGTTTGGTACGCAAATTTCTGGCTACACTTTTCTAAATCATAATTTGCAATGATTTTCAACAATATTAAATTTATTAGTCGTTATTTCAAAAATAATCGCATTTCTTAAAGCTTGCGCTTGCCCCTTTTTAAACAGCAACGGTGATAATTTGTCTCAATGTATAACGTAGTCTTTCCTTGTCTGAAATGAGTAAGCTGTCAATTTAGTTGTCAACATAGCGGACCTTGACGAATAGCTGCTGAAATCATGCAGTAGACTTACATCAGTTCGTGGCTCTATCACAATTTATTGTCGCTAATGAAAAGATATCCAAGCCAAGAAGTTAATGTAGTAGTCTTGAGATAGTAGCCAAGTTTTTGTGAAGAAAAAGATAGCGGAAAGTTATGTTTCAAACTTTTTATGATAAATGTAGAGAAAAAAGCGCAGAGCGAAGACAAAAATCATGCTTTTCACGCGCAAACATTTGTTTTTGCTTCAGGTCTAGCAGCTAACTAAACAACTCAAGAGTAAGACCTGCAAAGCAAAGCTAAAATGTCAATAGACGAAGAAACAGCAAGAACACTTGCAATGCAACAAATAGGTAACGAATTCAAGACTAGTACACAAGTCTAAGCTCTGGAAATCGATAAAGATAGTCTCGCTTCCTGACGTTTACAGAAATCGTTGACGAATGGCGTCTAGTTTGTCTTGGAAAACACAGTTTATACCAGTTTGAGTTAAATCGATATTGCGTAATTTATTCATTAGATGCTGAATATTTCAATCAAGTGAATGTTAGGTTATGTAAATGCACTGCAAAAATGCAACAAGAATCATTGTCTGGTCAGCAACAGAGTAAAATAGGTTTATATCCTAACTTGAACCCTACATGAAAACCAAAATCTATTCAAAACAGAGCTTTCGGTTTGCTCCTGGTATTCACAAAAAAAGAACGCAATACTTTGTTTTTCTACATTACAACATACTTATAAAATTAAACTGATTTGGTGGATCAGTTGGTCTTTTTCAACTACGGTATAATTATCAGCTTAAATTTAATATCTGTGATTTAATCGCTGGCATTAGAGTATAACTGGTAAGGTCATAACTGTTGTTTTTTACGTATACAACTGCTTCGCTTATTCACCTCTGAGAAAGATGTTGGCATTATTATTCAAAATGTAAATTTAATGTTTATAATTTATGACAAAATTAAATGTGCTGCGTTAGCAAAAATTTGCTTTTGTTATGTTCTGTTTGTCTCAGTGAGTTGAAGACAGAAAGCAGCCACATCAGAAGTATTGGGATTAATTCTACGTGAAGTTAAGAAGGCGTGAGATTCGTGCCGTAATACTTTGCATAAATCTGGTTTGCTTCCACGGTTTTTAGCTGCACCGGTACCGTACTTTATGGTTAGCAATTATGTAAGACGTTACCTGTAGGCTACTGTGGAAGTTTGCACAAAACCTATCAGCAAAAACATGCAGGATGAATAACTAAAAACTTTTTTTAATAAAGTTAAAAAAAGGTTTTAAGTTATTCTGGCTGCATATTTTCTGTTGAAACTATTCAAAAGTTCCTAGCATTATGTTCCGCAATGTTTATAAAACTTATCGTTATATGTTTTTCTACAGGTGGTGAAAATGTTAATTAGATATTGAGGGTTTTATACAAACAAAAGTATAGGTCTTTATTTTACAAGTAGGTGACATGTCTTTTGCTTTTGTATATGCAGTAATTTTCATAAACGTTTTTTCAATTACGTCGATAGAAGGACAGGGTAAGTTTTTGCTTCTTATTGTAACATATGCATGCTTGCACAGGGGCAGATCCACAGGGAGAGAGCTTAAAAAATATGAACAGCTAAGAACTCACTACAGTCTGTTTCCCCCTTTTGGGTTCATCAGATGAGATTCTAAAGATAGATTAAAAAAATTAATAAAAAATTTGAAAAAGAATTTGATTAATTTTCTGTAGATCCTCACCTTATATGAACCCAATAGGGGGAAACATACTGTAGTGACTTTTTAGAATTTTTGTGCAATTTTAATCTGTTATTACATCATAATATGCTCCGCTGTGACTACGTCATAAAGCCCTTTATTCGACTGACGACCACCAAACTTTGGCTGAATAAATCAGCTATATACTTGTAAAATTTAAGCTTTAACTGTTGTTTTTTTGAGCCCGTATCGATGGAATTTCAAATATTGCAAATTGTTATCTCTGCTCTTTTATAAAATAAGGCTTAAACAGCTTTAAGAAATACAATTTTTATCTCGTAAAAGTAATTTGATTGTTTGTAATTTGCTTACAGCAGTTTTAATCTCGGCCGTGCGGTGTGCAGTGTTAGGCGATGATGTAATTTGCTCAGTTTTCCTGATAACGGCTGTGACAATTTTATTCTAATTTTTTTGATGTCAATACCATTTTAAGATGACAATGCAACTCCGTTTTCAGTATCATCGTTCAAAATTTTAGGATAATAAAGTTATATCTACGAAAGGTGTCAAGAAGCACCCTATTGATCAGATTCTTTCCCTTTGTATGGGCGAAATGGCGTAGCAAAAACGCTCCTTTGTATGGGCTCAGGTGCGGAATCTTGGAACCTGAAGTGTTTAGCTGACAAATGGTCGAACCTGCAGTTCCTTTTTATGGGCTCAGATTCCGAATTTTCGAATCCGAATTTTCGAACAAGATCGAACCCGAAGTCAGATTCCGACATTTTGCCCATACAATGGGAAGCATGCTGATCAATAAGGTGCAAGAAGATACATACTATACAAATGATCCCATAAAGTATGATCTGAACCGGCCGAACAGCTCAGTTGTTACGACATTGCTTTCGGTGCGGGAGATATGGGGTTCAAATCCCTGGTTGGTCAAATCGGACACAGCGTCGCCAACGGCTCGCCACCGCTGTGATGTTTTTTTCGGTGCTGTGTTGCGCAGGCGCTAAGCCGCTCGTTACACGCTTCGGCGTAATACCAGGAGTATAATGAACATTTGATTTGATTTTTGATTAGGTTATATCTAAGTTTTTATCAAACCGCTATTTACAGAAACGCAATTTTGCGACCTAATTTTTCAGCTACTAATTGCCCCTTTCATCTCTGTACACCGGAACGTCTAAAATGTTCCACGGGAAATCTTTTGCGCGATGAGCAAGGTTGCAAAATATGCAAATGTGAAGGTATATACTTAGTTGAAGCTGAGTATTATGTAACATAGCCTAGCTCTGAGTTTTTCAACATTTTTTTGCTCATGGCCCACGGATATGGTAAAATATATGGTGGTGACCCATTAACTTTTATTAACGAAGCACGAAGTGAGCGTAGCAACATGAGTGGGGTGTGCTGATGTTGCTTTCTAGCAAAGCTCTGTGGCCCATTGAAAACAATCGCCGTGGGCCATTGGCCATTGCTGGGCCATGGCCCATAGGTGGAAAACCTCCTCTAGGCTCTAGCGGTACTCCTGGAAGACAAATCCTTCGTAACAGGTTTGATTCACGGCTGGAGCCGATCCGAATTCATACAAAAGCTCACTTCTATGCGCAGTTGGATTTTAATCTTAATGATTAGAAAATATGCTTCGCTATTTTGAATGCGAACTGGCACTTTTTGGGTCAACATGTACATGTAGTAACAGTAGTGTCTTTTATTTCTGCACCGTCAAAGTAAATAGAACACAGCAATATTTGGAATTCGACTACCAACGGACACAGAAAAGGGAAGAAGCAACAAAACGATTAACGTTGTAACATGCTAGCGAGAATCAAACTTGAAGATGAGGGGATTCGTAGGCATGGTAGCAACACCCGAATATATAGGACAAGGTCCATTTCGTATACTATAGTCAAAAGTCACGGTTCAACTCCCAATTAAGCCATATTAAAGCCTTAAAAAATATTTTTTGGCATTGTTTACGTTGATCGTGTCAATACAAGAAAACCAGCGTCTGCGCAAGAGATTTTTCAACCTGAAGCTGTTCTTCACAAGATATATTCCGTTCGTGATTATTCTCAGCACTTTGACGTAAATATAAGAAACATTACCTTCATCAAAAATCAACAAATGCCTCGTTTTAGGATATACAAAAACTACATCTCTCAATTGTTTCATTTTTGTTTTTTAATTGATGCCTTTTTACAGCTGCTCCATCTTTACGTAACAGCACTTGTCGTCTTCATGGATGCACCGTGAACCTCTTAAGATGTGTTGGGAAATTGAAAATTAGTGCGACTGGATGTACTTTGTGTGAATGTGATGAACAGGGTAAGAATTTCTTTGAAACTTAACTTTCTGATCCGGACTTTGGAACAACCTGGGCTCCTGGGGTGGTAGAAGAAAAGGTTCTTCACTTCGGTGTTGCTGTTTGCGCTTGATTCTGAGTAGATGCTTGGCTAAACTTTGACAGTAAAAATTGATCGTAGGCACTCAAAGTTGATACATGATGACCGCTAGCGTAACAACTGGCAGCCCAAATTTGGAAAATGGCAGAGTTTAATCGGGTTGTCTATTCGTCTAACCTCGAATTACAAGATTTCTTTTGAAGACACAAAATATTTTTAGGACAAACTAAACACATCTGGTTGTTACGCTACTAAAGGAAGTTAAAAGAATCTTCATTATACTGGCGGTATTAGGCCTATCGGTGCTCGTCTCCACGGTTTAGCGTCGCAGCGGTGGCGAGTTTTTGGCGACTGTCGGATTTGACAGACCCAAGAATCGAACACCAGACCTATAGCAGTGTCTTTAACTGCTTCGCTAAATGGCTGTCAAAGCAAAGTATGATGCGAAATAATGGTTTGTATTTTAACGGCTTATTTGAAGAATTCAGCTTTTAAACGTTTAATTTTTTCAGCAAATTTTAATTGTGTTTTTGGACCTGTAGTTTTTTATAAATTACCAGTTCAACGTCAAACAAAATGGCTTCTTTTGCGGAGCATCTGTCAACTGAGCTGGTTTCAGCTGCTAATAAAGGCCGAAAGTGTCTAAAAATAACATCTTAGCATATTTTGAAAGCATTTGTAAATAACTAAAAACTATGGAGGCATATCGAAAAAGTTTAAAAATAGAAAAACGATCAAATGTATGTTTACAAAACCTAATAAGCTGTTTGCTGTTAAAAATTGGACAGTGCTATGCCTGTAGACGATATCATTATTTATGCAATCCTATGACGATATCTTTATTTATTAGACGATATCATTTTTTGAAATATTTAGAGTTTTTAGTTTGCAAATTGTCATGTTACGCAAGTACCACGTCCACATGCAGAAACGGATCCAGAAAATTTTGGTGGGGTAGATGCAGGTTGGAATTAGGTTAAATGTTAACTCAATACAAAAACGTTAGGTGTTTAGACCTGAAAAAAGGCGTAAATAAACACTTTAAAAATGTTTCATGTCAGACATGTATTCAGGATATTTTTAGGGTGAAAAGCACCAAATTTGACATTTTTTAAGCGTAGTTTTTTTTTCGGCAGAGATAATTTAAAGCAAATTAAGGAACAAAAAAGACTGTAGCTCCCCCGAAAATTTTTGGAGAGTTTGCTCACTGTAGTGACCTTTTAGAGCTTTTTGAACAATTTTTGGGGCAAATTTTGTTTAAAATTTTTGCCCATGCTTCTGAGTATTTCACCATGAATGATGTATTTTGTTTGCACATTTTCGATTTATTCGTGCTACGGCATAAGGAATATTGCTATCGAAGATCGAAGAGGTTCGAAATTATGAAAAAGTTTTATTCATCGAAAACATTGCAAAAATGGCCGCTTGGGGGGATGCATCTCCCACATTCCAGTTTCTTGGTTCTAGTTTCTGCATCATAATGAATTTTTTGAAGTCATAGTTAAAAAAAGTGAGTATGACATCAAGAAATTGTTTACAATGCAGAAATTAGAACCAAGTCTAAAGCCCACTGCAATTGAACATGTGAACAGGGTAATTGGCTACTTACTGATGAATGAATTTTAGCTACGTTGCTTCATTGATGGCCTCTTTTGACGCTGTCTTTTCGACTTGCGTACTCGTCTCTGCCATTAACGCCTTAGGCGAAAACACTCTTAATTAATTGATTATTTTGAACTTCATCTGTGAAATTTCAATTGAACATACACAGCGTAGCTCATTTAGCTCTTGCTCAAGCAAGAATTCGAATCAAAAGAATTTTTATACGCACTTGTATCAACAAATGTTTTTACTGTCATCATTCCCTTAATTTCGCAGCAGAGGCAAACTATTAACGACACTGTGTCCAATGTGAATGGTCCAAGAATTCAACCCCAGATCTTCCGCACCGATGATTTTAACCACGACTCTAATCGGCCGTTTGTATACTTTAATTGACTGAATTAAGATTTGCGTATATGTTTTAACTTCCAAGTTCGGGCTTTTGAGTTACCTTTCTTTTGTCTTTATGTTAATCAAGCTGTATATTGCTTTTTGATTTGCAAAAAAAATTTGGTGCCATTATTTCTGATAAAAGACAGCATAAAAAGAGGAAAAAAGAAGCAGCGCAGTAATAGGATTTGCATTACTGAATACAGATAATGGCAGCATACAACTTCAAACTATACGATGATTTAATGATAAAACAAATAACACTCAAATAGCAAATTTGAATCACTTCAACGGGTAAGAGGTTAGTGCTTTCCAGCTTCTTCAGTCTCCATTTTGATCACAGCAGCGCACTGATGAGGCTCGAGCGTTAAAACAATATTCCCTTGTTGCTTCCCTTGTCAGAAATAATACTCAGATGACCTTGGCAGGAACGCAGCCATCGGAAAACTTATACTGGGGGGGAGGGCAAATTATATTAATAATTAAGCCAAAAGTTACAGCAGATTGGGGTATTTTATAAGGATTTAACACATTTCAGATTGGACTTTGTCAAATGAGGGGACAGTGCCCCCCTCTGGTTACGTCGCTATCCCTGGTTGTCCGCAGTTGGCGTAGATTTGCTTTCAACAAAAATACAAAATACGTTATTGTTACTAATAAAGCGTGTCCTAACGATGCTTTTCATATTTAGGTGTTCGTTCCGCAGAACCCAGTCGACGTACAATAATTTTTGATCTTCCTTCCAAAACTCCAACCACTACGAGCGCAATTGGCAGCACCACTGTTCCATCGAATGTGTGTCCGCCTGTTCAATGTGAAAATTTGAACTGTACCAGGCTGAAACGAAGCCCAGTAACTGGATGTCCAGTGTGCCAATGTGATGACGCGAATACAACAGGTAGGTGCCCATTGTCAACGGCATGGCTTTCGGTACCGTGCGAAGGTTGTAGTTCCTGCGTCAAGGGTTCAACTCACCGCCGGAGACGATCGCATTTGTCATATACTTACTCGAAAAGTTCACTTCGCAGTCTCTGTCAAATACTGTAATAGTTTGAGTTTCATCTGTAAGGTTGAAAATAGCAGTGAAAATGTGTGAGAAACTCTCGGGTCGAAAAACTACGCATATGCTAACGTATCATCATTTTCATAGGCTTAACATTGAGAAGATTAAAGTTTTTTTCCTTCAGCAGATTTCCGATGATGAAACATTATTTACCCGTTTTCTGCAGAGTTGTCAATTCTACCGTAGTTTTTTAATCCCGAGATGTTATTTAATGGGCAGTTTTCCCTCTTCAAACAGCACTATGGTCTGTTTTTTAAACAACACCACTTAGGTTACATGCCTATGCTCCAGTAGCGTCCATATGGGCTATGTACCGTGAGTGGCTGTGATCGCTTTGATGCTTTGTAGGTAGCTCAGCGCTTCTTCCTTGCCAGTGGCTGCCGGGTTTAACTGTAATTATATGTTTATGAGTGCAAGATTTGGTAAAAACCAACATTATTTGAAGTCTGATGATTGAAAACTCGCATGTGAATAAAAAAAGTAATCAGTTTTTGTATTTAGAAAAAAGTAAGATTAAATCTGAATATATACAATTTCAATTAATGAATTGAACTTGAATCTAACTCCCCAAGATCTAAGGCCAAATCAAACGTAATCAAAAAAATCTGATTACGAATAAACAAGTTTAATAATTAATAAGAATAAACAAGTTTTTAAGATCTTTAAATCTAATAATGACAATTTGCTGTGGCTGCATGATTCATAAAAAATATTTTCAGTAGCGATTTTCACTAATGTTAAAAGTTACGAACATGTACCCTCACTACTCTGTCTACATGCTCAATTGAAATGGGCTTAATGACCCCGGTTCTTTGTTCCAGTTTTTGCATCATAATTAATTTTTTGATGTCACAGTTAAAAAAAGTGACTATGACATCAAAACATTGATTTTGATGGTAGAAATTAGAACCAAGAATCACGGGCCTAAAACCTGAGAAAGTGGGACATGTGGACAGGTGATTGTGTGCCAATAAAGTGCTGTTTTTCGAGTAAAGCCATTATTAATTTTGCAGATCTTTGCCCCAATGCCGAGGAATTTCTCGCAGGTGGTGAAATGACAAGAGCGGCAAACGACTATCAAGGAAGACTAAAATACAAGTTGTTCATCGGCAGATTGAAGAAAGGATTTATCCCGAATCAGCTCTATAAAAGTACGGAATACAATAAAAATGGGACGAAAATAGCAGTAGGAAAATAAAGCCCAAGTAATTCTTAAAACTGCACGTTTCAACAACATACTGTAGAACTGGACGCACTTTGTAGTTTTGCGCTGCCTTGCTTACACTTCTGATAATGACACCGGAATGGTGTCGAAACGTTCTGCTTTAAGAATTATTGTGGTTTAATTTGTAAAAGTAATTTACCTTGAAGACAATATGCTTAGGGAAATCTGCGTTAGGTTGGGTCTGTTTTACTCTCTATCAAACTTGTACTTTTTGAGGATTTGAACTTTTTGAATGTGGATTTGTACTTTTTAAATGTCTCATCAAACTCCAGCCTACGCATTCTGTCAGTGCGTTGACTTTAGATTAATTATAAACCCAGCAGCGCCTAGATAATAAGATAAGTTAGCCAGCGAAAAATTTAGGTCGGCAGGGCCAGATTTAGACGATGAGAAGCTCCATTTTCATTCGCCTTCAGCGATCAATGTGTAAAAAAAGGTCTTCGTCAGAAAAAGGGGGCAGGTGGTTACTCGGTCCCCCCTACCTACGCCACTGCCCTCCCCCCACAACCAGTACGGTTATTGCTGTCAATATTTTTCTTACTTTTCATCTATAAGTCTTGTTCTTCAGTAGAGGAATAACAGTTTTACTGAAATGGAGTATGCTATTGTGCACGTAGAAGTCTAGACAGTTTTCCAAAGTTCCCTATTCCTCTAATTTTGCTCTAACAAAGATTTTTATTGATGCACAGTATTGAGACTAATACTGTTATTTATGTAACCTCTTATCAGTCATCAGCTCGCTAATAGTGAGCTCATAGACACAATATCAGTCTTTATTACACAAAAGTTCTTGACTTGGCACACCTGTTCCATTAAAGTTTGTGTTTTCAGCCCTGTAATTTCTGTCAACAAACATGTGTCTGCATGACTTGCTGCAGCCAGGCAAGAAAACTTCCGTAAAATACAGTATACAGGAAATTGCCGAAGCTTTCATTAAAGCTATGAATTTATAGAAAATGCGAAATATTTCCGATTTAAAATATAGGTTCAATTGTTAAAACTAGAAATTTCAACTTTTTAAATTAACTTCAACGAAAGTCAATTTTTTAACTTACCTGTGTTTTTGATTGAAGCATAGCAACTGTATCGGAAAAGGTTATATGTACATGTTGCATGCATGCTAGTTTTTTCTTTTTCATTTCGCTTTGAAATATAGAAAAATTTTAAACACAAAAGTCAAAGAATCATAACTTCAGTAAGCTTGAAGCGTCAAACTTTACTATTCATTTTAGCAATTACTGTTAGTGACGCAGCACGATTAATGGTTTGTTCTTATGTTTTCAGTTGTTTTAAAGTCTGTGGATTTCAATCATCCTTTTAAAGAATTCCTCTTGGAAGTTGGATCAACTCCTCATGTTGTGGTAAAATCAAGAAAAGGGGGAAGAAAAATGAAAAAAACTATTCCTCGGCCTCCCACCGCAGGTATCGATGTGAAAAATATCTTGCTTTACCGAAACCTCTTTAAAAAATTATCGTTTGAATAGAAATTAAACATCTTCAGAGATTTTATGAAACCCGCGTGTTTTAAAATTCGGCAAACTCTGTTCAAGTCAGTATTGATGTTTTTTAGCGACATAGCCGAGCGATGTCGCGCGCAGTTAAGAGATCCTATGAGGTGCCGTTTGTAAAATACGTTTTGCATGCACTCTACGGACAATTTTACGCTATTTCCATTCTAAGCCAAAATGGTAACGAAAAAAGTTCGACTGCATTCTGCGGACTGTAAAGAAACATTGCAACAAGAAAGGATTTACTTAAACGCTTTTTAATGCAGTGCCATTTGTAAAATTAACATTACATACAGACTAAAGACGAATCAAAACTTTTCTCTGTTTCAAGACAAAATAGACTAAAGACGAATCAAAACTTTTCTCTGTTTCAAGACAAAATAGCAACGTAAAAAGTCGAACATTTTGCGGACTGTAAACTAAATACGCTTTCATCCAGTCTAAGACAAAACCCGAAACGAGTAACATTGCGACGAGATGAAGTGATTTAACTACGCGACGAGTAAGGCCTAGACGTAAGACCAGTTTCAGCGGCCAGTAAAATAATGCCGTCTGTAAAATAGTGCAGATCGTAAAATTCATTCGGAAGCGATCGGAAAACTTACGTCATTCAGTGGCGCGAGCGTTATTCGCGAACGTAATAGGCGGCTACTGAATGACGTAAGTTTTCCGATCGCTTCGTGGCTGCTTACACGAAGAGCGCAAGCTCACTTCTCAATCACCTTCAACTATTTTCAGTTAAAAACTTGAAAAAACTCAGTTTTCCATTTAGTCACAGAAGAAAAAAGACGCAATTTGAGAGAATGTGGTTCCGCGCATTGGATTCCTGCCAAGAATCCAAGAAAAAGCCAAGGTCGAGTGTTTCCAGATTGCAACACTGCTGTGATGCAAGTTGACAAAAACACCAACAAAACAATGGCCGCTTTGACACTAGTCGCACCCAAATGTGGTTGTGTTTACGTAAGGTACAGTAAGTATAAACATTAAACAACTGGTGATGAGGCAAAACGAACTAGTTTGCAAAATAGCAGAAACTTTCAGCTACCACAAGTTTTTGCATTTGTGTATCCTTTTCCAAAGTCGTTGCATGCTTTGCTAAAGGTAAACTTTTAGTTGTCATTGGTTGTTAGGTATAAACCATATGACTCTCATGTAATTTTTTCTTGTGCTGACATGTTCAAGTGTGAACTAAACAGAACTTAAATGTTACGAATTTGTATCGCATTTCTCCTTTCAAGCAGATAAAACAGTATTTTATTGAAAACAGTCTTAATGGAATTGTGGATTGTGTCATAAAATGTATTTAAAACTAGTTGATAAAGATAAACTAAACTCTAGAGAACAAAGAAAACAGAAGTTAAACGTAAAAGTAAAAATGCAAAAGCTAAAAATATGATACTTTGCAATCAACTGGAGAAAAACTTGCTGCCTTTTATGGTTTGAAACTTTTGTGTTATTTCAGAGCTTCATTGGTGGATTACACTGAGAATTCTGTCTATCTCTACAGTCCCAGTTCATGGACTGGCAGTCCTTTGATTGGTCGGTCCCCACCTAACGTACCTACTAGGATCAACCAACCTCTCTACCGGATCATATGCGCCAGGACATCCCAAGCCTCCAAACGCAAAAAGTAAGTTTTTCTATCTATCACATTCAAGCAAGCGCTGAAAAGTGTATCTCTGGTTGCAGGTTTAATAATGTTTTTCTGTTTATAAAAAATTGTTTTCAGCTCAGTTTTCTGTCTCAACTTCCCATATTTGATTTTTGAGTAGTTTTTCAGCATTTAAGTAAAAATTAACAAACCTTTTACTGCGTTGGGCAGCAAGTTGGTTTTTAGTAATTTTTTAAAACTAATGGTGCTTTTTAGACCGAAGAAGAGGATGAAGCATACTGGAGGTGAGAAGTTTTTGATTGCATTAAGAATAAATGATTATTGGGTCGAAGTTGTGAGATGTTGCGATGCATTATTTTTGTTTGATCGTGGTCTGCTGGCAAAATGTGGTGATATAGCCCGTATACACTTATATGAGGTTGAGAGCGACGTACTTATCAATTCAAACTCTATTGTGACACCGTGTGAGCATTTTAAAATTCAAATTCTTAACAAAAATCTACCAATAACTTGAATAAAGGTAGTTTTGGGTGAAAGATTTATCGCTAACTTCAGTTTTTCTCGTGATAGAAACTTATAGCGCTGTTAATCACGTCTTAAAAAACTGGATCTTAAAGGTAACTTAGCCTTACTGCGTTTACCTTGAATAAAAAGATGGGTTCTTTAAGACATAATTCTGCAACAAAATGATAATTAAGGTGTATGCAATGCTGATCTAGGGGGCGGCCGGGAGGAAAACTAAGGAGGCCCAAGCTCAATTTTTTGTTTTACATTGATACATTAGTAGGGCGATAGTTTCAGGCACACAAAGCTGCAACCCCTCTAAGATAATTTTTTTCGAAGATACGCCTTCTAGTTGTCCGTGATATAGGCCTACGTAACATTAATGAATCATGAATGAACTTTTTTCTAAAATGCGACTCCAAGTTATTGTTCAACTTTTTCAGGCAAAGTGAGAGATTCGATTGCAATGAAATGTTGCCATGCGGCTCAGAGGCTACTTGCAAGCAATGGCTGTGATAGAGGAGCAACTGCATACGCTGAAAGTTTTACAAGGTCAGTTATGCACGGTGTTGAGCCTATGAAAGTTTTGGTCTGAAAAAAAGTAGAAAAAATTTTTACTGCGGTTATAATGCAAACGTTGTAGCTTCTTTTCAAATTTTGCAAATGCCAAAACGCATGTGTGAACAATTAAGTGCAGAGTGTTAGTACCGGTACTGTTCAAATCTTTCACGTCTCATCGTTACATAGTGTGATGATTTCGCCTGCGGATAGAAGATGTTGAAAAAACGGTTAAGTTGAGCGGATTAAACTAAGTGGAAGAATTGCATTGCCTGAAAAAAATCGCTCCTGTTTTATGACGAAAAAAATATGACCAAGGAAAAAATATGAAAATTGATTTGCTGTGGGCGTCATTTACATATTATCTTCTTTGCTCTTTGCATAAGGTCGTTATCTGTGTGAAAAAATTGAAAATTTTGCTTCGTTTTAAGATCTTAAAACAACTTACTTTTAGGTTTAAGGTGATGCAGCGAACGTGCAAGAACGCATACAAAGAGTGTTGCCGTTTATTTACTTCCAAAGTCACAGGTATGGTTGGGATCAGAACAGGAGGGTATTAAGAGGGGGCATTGTGCCATGTCCCCTTCTTTTTTTGACATTGTATTTTAGTAAAAAAGATCAAGCGATGCTAAATGAGCGAATGTACCACACCCTTTTGATGGCTTTTTCATTTTATTGACCCCCCTTTAAAATTTCTCGCTATTCCACTGATTAATTGCATTGCATTGCGTTACAATGAAATAAACTTAGGACTAAACAACATTTTAATACAACTATAAGCGCGGGTATAGTGCTAAAAATGAAGTATGGGAAACGCATATTTTTGTATAGTTGCTTATTGTGAAAATCTCAATCAGTGCGCTTTAATGGAAAAATTTTCAACATCAATTTATTGTAGCCCAAGTGATAATCCAATTGGCTTATGCACAACTGCACAAATTTACAAAAATTTCCGCTCCAAATCTACTTATGCTGCTGGTTTTTCATCAGCACACAGTTTCTAGCATTGCGATATAAAACGTTTTGCAAACCTGTGCAAAATTTGTGCGAAAACGCCGTTCCCGCGTGAAACACAATGTGGGACCGACGTTCCCATGTGCTCATTCATTTCATCTCACTCCCAACTATGATGCATCGAAAAGTAGCGTGCAGGAGGAGGTTGGTTTCATCGTGTTAGTCTTGAAAAATATGAATTCGGACATTGTTTGTCTAATGACGTAACTACAATTTTTAGGTCGTATGTCAAATCGGGCAAATAACACTGTTCCAGTTGGAAGACATCAGCACTGGACGCTCGATGGAGGGATCCAGTTTCCTCGACGAATTTTATCATCTGGAGGAAACGGAAACCAAAACGAGAGACCAAGAAAAAAAAAGAAGAAAGCAACAAAAAGAAAATCATTGAATCAAATCGAGAGACGCTCTTCCAATAGGCGGGCACGCAAAAGGCCACAACTATAAGCTTGATTGACAAAGCAAAACATAAAAAAAAAACAATTTCTTTTTCAGTATATTTCGGTTTGCTTTCTTGATGTAGTTGCCTGCAAAAAAGATTTCTAAAACTGTTTGGCGCAGTGCTTCTTAACCTTTTAAGAGCTGTGAACCCCTAAAGTACTCTAATGAAACCTTAAGCACCTGTATATGGGAAATGTGTAATGGCCAATGTTAGATTGTCAGGTAAGCAGATCTCACCTTATTTGGTTTTATCTCACCCTTATTACACCTTCGAGTACCCCTTAAAGGTTCATGAATCCCAGGTTAAAAATTTTTGGCTTGGCTGGTTTGTTTTTAAAGTGATTTTCAGTTGATGTTCCGATTTTACATCTTTGCTTTTTATTTTGCTATGACAACAGCATCAGCTTTTATCAGCAATACATGCAGTTTGTTGCAGGATGAATTTACATTATGCTATTTTTTATTAACCAAAACTTAAGGATACAACTAGTGTTCCCTCCCGGGAAGTCGGGACGGGAAATTTCCCCTGAAATTTATGTCGGTATCCCAGGAATTTAATTTACATTAGCAAGGATTTAAGCGGCACTGATATCTATCATTCCGACGTAGAAAATGCGTTACTGCAAATTCGAAATTATTTTTTTGCTTACTAAAAATTATTTTTCAAAATTCGCAAAATTTTTTAAGACAAAATGCTTATAAGATCAAAATTTTTTCCTCAATTTGTTAAAAAAATTTGAAAAACTCAAACTAAGTTTGTCAAAACAACATAACAAAATGCTAAAAATGAGATCTGAAATGCTGAAAGACAGAAAAAAAGGCAAAACAATCAAGCTCGGTAAATTTTTTCCGGAAAATTTCCCGAATCCCGGAAATCCCGAGGATTCGGGATTTTCTGAACTTTTTTGAAAATTTTCCGTTTTCCGAGAAGTTGAAAATTTGGTAAAAAGGGAAACTCTAGATACAAGCAGGAACGTATTTAAAGGGAGGGGGTTATTGTGCCATGGGCCATTTAGTGAAAAAAGAACAAATGTTTCCAAGTGACCGAATTATACCAGACTCTTTTGACGGCTTTTGAAGTTTATTCCCCCCCATTCCCCTTTTAAAATTTCTCGCTACGCCACTAGATACAACTTTAAGGTTAGAAGATTACCAAGGCAGCAAGAGCCTTGGCAGAAAAATAAACAGGGAGGAACGCAATCATGTTTTTTTGAGAGGAGACTATAGGCAGAGATGGGCATTTATAGAGATAATTTATCGGCGATAATTTATTTCCGATTATCGTTGTCGCTCAAAATAGTTTGGATTTATCGATTACCGATATCACTTAAGTGATATATTTTGTTATCGCCGATAAATTATCGCGACAAACGATTTTTTGTGCACAATTGCACGCAGTGATCAAAGTTAGTGAATTGGCGCCAGTGCCGGCGCTACACCAACTGAGGCCCCCCCGAAAACTTCACGTGAGGCCCCCTTTATCCGCTAGCAAAGTGGAAGTGGAAGGTAAAGGTGGTTTTACACAGAATGCGATTTTCATCCGAATTTGCATTTCGTGCATATTCGTGCGATTTTTGATGAACGAATCTAACGAGTATGTCTTTACACAAAATGCGATTGCGTACGATTTTGCATCTGCGTACCTTAGTTTGAAGCCCACGCACGTATTTTGATACATTTTCGTATGTAATTCTACCATATCTTTTTGGCTTTCTTAACCCTATTAAGACTGGGCTTTTTTGAGACCTAAGCTGCCTTTATCATTTTTATTCAACTTCATATGCCATAGGCTAGTATGTTGCTAAGTTGTAGCGGCAGCACAAACGACCCAGCACAGCGTGACATCACACGAGAAAAAGCTGGAGAAAAGTATTCAAGAAAATCATCAATCCATTTGGCAATATCCGGAACTTAAAAGAACATTTGAAGTTAAAGGTCGGCCTTACTAAAACTCTAATTATATGTCATAAATTAATTTGAACTTTTAGCGATCTGTTTGACGAACTAATTTTGATCCATTTTGCTTGCGAAGTCGCACACCCCTAATGCTTTTGTGCAAAAACCATAGTAAACCTACCACGTGCTACTTCATTCAAAGCAAGGCGCATGAAATAGGAAGTTAATATTGTTGCTATAATTTATATTTCATAAAATGTGAATTTTTGACAGAAAAAAATTATGTTTTCGTTAATTCAGCAAATCAAAAAATCTTTTACATACAAACGATTTTGCCTACAGAACCCTACATTTCAAACAAGAGGGACGCAATGGGAGTCCAATATTTTTTAACCTCCCTTTCCCTCTTCCCCCCCTTCCCTCCGTTCGCACTTTTCTATACACCAGTGGCGTAGCAAGAAATTTTAAAGGGGGTGTGGGGCATAATTTCTACATTTTTTTTTCAAGCGTAGGCCTATTTTTTTCGGCAGAACAAATTAAAAGCTGATTGAGTAGCAATAAAGGCTCTAGTTGGGTCCGGGGGCATGCTCCCGCGGAAAATTTTTGAAAGTTTACATGCTGTAATGGCTTATTTAGTGCGTTTTGAATAATTTTCAGCCAAATTTTGTTTAAATTTTTTTACCCTAATTCCGTGTGCTTTGCCAAATATGATGCATTTTGTTCGCACATTTTCGATTACGCGTGCTCAAGGCGTCAGGCTTATCGCTATCGAAGAGGTTCGAAATTATGGAAAAATTTATACATCAAAACATAGTTGAAAATGGCTGGTGGAGAATGCGCACTCTTCATCCTATATTTCCCTGGATCCGCCCCTGGCCATAAGCTACAGAAACCATCAAAAGACTAGAAAAACGTATTTGCAATTTGACTTACAAAACAAAACTTCGTCAAACACATTGAAAATTTACCGCAACATTAATCGGACAGATTTATAGGCGATAATTTATCGATTACCGATATCGTTTCAAGAAATTGAAATTTATTGGTGTCGCTCAGGGCTTTTTTCGAAATTAGGGATTATCGTTACCGCTTTCGTACAGAAAGGTTTGTCGTGCCCATCACTGACTGTAGGTAGGAAACCTGAATTTTACTAATTCAGTCTTTACAAAACTGCCAAAAGAAAAAATAGCAAAACTTCATGCAGGCTGAGCTTTGCGCCACAGGAATACAAGCTGAAGATACGGTGATACCGATAAATAAAGTATTATTTCAACTGCTGTGCAAGGGATAGTCGATACAAGAGTCAAAATTGATGAAATTGCAAAAAGAAGATGAGCAATTTGTTTCAAATTAGTCATCCACGTCGGCTAAAAAAAACAATATAATGCATGCGTTGCAGTTACGACCGAAAAATACAACAATTTGTTTACTGACAAACAAAATAGCCAATCACATTAAACTAAAGTGAAAAGCATTTGTTTTAAACTTGGCTAGCAACATCAAACCATTTTGTTGCACTGATGCAATGAATTTCAAATGGCGAGCCGCAGTTACTTCGGTTCGGCCGCTTGCGTGTTTATCTGGAGCTGGTGGGGGGAAAAATATGCCTCATTTTTACGCATAGTAACAACAGTAAATTTGCGATAAGACTTCGAATATACGCCTAATGTGCAGTAAGCCTGCGCTGCTTAGAGAGAGAGAGAGAGTACATTTATTTTTGATTGGAAAGATGCAACACAAAGAAAAAAATACCAACAGTTTAATTTTCATATAAGGCAGTATCGTCCATCCTGTGAGATGCTGCGACATGACCATAGTCAAATCCCAGGTGATATTGGCACGGTCGTCGAGTGAGCAGCCTCTCTATTCCTAACCAAGCCTAGAGCTGACTCTTCACGTTTACAGTATACGGCAAGATCAAATAGAAAGTGTGTGTGCGCTCTAAAAGTAATCTTTTGCACGGATTAGATTGGATTCGAGCAATTAACTTACAAACTTGTGATTGTGATTGAAAAATCTGGTCAAAGCAAGCAAGCGCACATGAGACTTTTTGCAAGAGTTTCCACCACAGAGTCGAACCGAACCCGAACCGGAGTTTTATAAACCGGTTTTACGCTATTTTGTCGAACCTTAACCGAACCCGAAACGTAGGCCTATTTTTCAAAATTGCAAACAGCGAACCGGAACTGAACCTAATAATTTGAGTACTTGCGAACCTTAACCGAACCCAAACCGATTGAAAAAGCGGCTCGCTCCGAGAGATCTCACGCGTCACTTTGAAGCTGGTTTGAAATCAAAAAAATAGTCATTTATGCAAGTTAATGCATGGTGAAGAAGTCTTTTACATTTGATACACCCCAGCAGAGGCGTACATTTGTGGAAATTATTGGGGATGATCAATCATTCCAGCATCAACTAAAACGTCAAGATCGTGTCAATTTCTGGGGGGCTCCATCCCTCAGAACCCCACCGCTGTTTTTCTTTGCACGTTACCTCGTTTCAAAAGTTTTGAGACTATGAACATGAACTTCTTCAACTATTATAGACTAATCTCGAACAGTAATTTACAAAATAACATGCCGGTACAGAAAATAAACTGAACGTTTTTCGGACAAGTCGACAGTCATGCATTACAGCATGATCACAAATAAAAGTTAACGCATGTCAAACTAACATAAGCGAAAAGCAAAACAGCAAGAGTACGAGTCGTACCCTTGCTGTTTTGCTTTTTACTTAAATTAGTTTGCGCTGTGCGCGTTAGCTTTCCATTTTAGATCATGTTCCGATGAAGGACGGCAGCGTGCCCGCGTGGTTCGGCAGCGTGGCCGAATGGTTGTCGGCAGCGTGGCCGAGAGGTTCGGAGCGTCGTTTTTACGACGGCCATGATCGCAAGGTTGATGGTTCAACTCCCACCCAAGTTCCGTTGTTGCGTCCTTCAATAAGATCCTTCATGGCAATTATCTCTGCTTGGAGGAATTTACGGATTATGGAGGAATTTATCAAGCAGCAAATTGAAGAAGTCAGAAGCAAAATTCAAACGGAAAAATCGGAAACAAGGGCAGCTTCTAAGCGAGTTTGGATTCGCCCTATGCATAGTGCCTCCGTCGCTTTCTCGTGACAGGAAGATAAAGATGAAGAAATCGTCATCATCAAGGAAGGTCGAGTTGTTTAAAAACGCTCCGCATATTTTCTGCATGTTATTTTTTAATTAAAAACGTTCTATGTTCTGAATTTATTATCTGTTGCTACAATATGGATATTTAGGATCTCCTTTCTCCCAAAGTTATATCAGGCTACGAGCTGATAGCAAAGATAAAGCTAATATGCTGATAGCTGCTACGAAAAGTGATGAATCAAATAATATCGATTAATTAAAATGGTCACTAATTCATTGTGACGAAACTTTTACTTCACAAAAGCAAATCAAATCTTTATTTTTACTCGCGTTATTACGCCGAAGCGTGTAACGAGTGGCGGGGCCCATCTCCGCAGCTTAGCGCCTTGGTTACACAACTTTGAAGAAACGTCGCAGCGGTGGCGAGCCGTTGGCGACGCTGTGCCAATTTGAGCAACCCGGGATTTCAACCCCAGACCTCCTGCACCGATAGCGTGTCAATAGAAACGTAATAGCCTAATTATTACCAAATAGTAAAATAGTCGGACGTCATTATTCATGTAGGCCTACTGTGTAGTGATAATCAACAAAATCTTAGATCACAATACCCTGTCGGCTTAATTGTATCGGTGCACTTGCTGCGATTGCTCGCTGATTACTCCCTGCTCCGCCAACCGTCTAAAGCGCCATGAAACCACACAACAACAACATCCGCCAACCGTCACCTGACATTGAATTATTTTATAGCAATCGCGTAACAATTTCTTCCAATATTGGGGTGATAAATGCATTGTCATCCCCCCTTGAAAAATATTGGGGGGAATGCATCCCCACCCATCCCCCCCCCCGGATGTACGCCCTTGCACCCCAGAGCCGGCGCCAGAGTAGTCGACTTGGGGGGCCAAGCGTTTATCAGGGGGGCTGGGCAAAGCTTGAAATTAAACAGAAAAGCCGCTGTTTTTAAAAGAGTAAGCTTGTTAATTGGGGGGCCAAGCATGTCAATTAGGGGGGCCAGCCTCCCCTGCCCCCCCCCCCCATTGGCGCCGGTCCTGATATAGCCTACTCGGTTCTGTAGTACACACGTAACAGACTAAACAAAGCGGTTTAAGGGATTGAAGCCTGATGAGATCCTGCTATTATCAGAGGTGTGATTTTGCGACCGATTTTCACCTCTCCGGTCACTTAATTGAGGTAATGCGGTGGGTAACCTGAGTATGTCGCAGTTTGCAGCAAGACATTCTGGATCACGCACTTGACATGCTGGAGCTCCGAGACTTTATGACATCACAATTGGTTTTAATCATTGGCTTTACTACAACAATTTTATGAATTATATTGGCCTGTCAATGCGAAGAAAAATTTCTGAAGATTTCTATTGGCTACTTCTATAGAATATATCATTTATCAGAGCTCTCTATTTCTAACCAATCAGAACTCTTTCTTTCCCTTTATAAAATAGTTCGGTTCACTCATTCTTCATTCGAACGATTTTCCCTGAAGAGTGTCAGATGAAAAGCTTGGAGAAAATGAATCTTCTACTTCAGGCCATCTTCAAATTCTATACCACCAAACGTCTGTTCAAAAATTGCTTTGTAGTTGGACGTTTCATTTTTTAAATTGTGTTACTAGAATTATACCATTTGTTACTGCGAACCTGAACCAGAACTTTATAAACCGGTTTTGAAATATTTTTTACTGGAGCGAACCCTAACCGAAGCGTTTTAATTTATCTGAACTTTAACCAAAACCGCTGTTGATTCCAAACCGAACCTTAACCGGAAAAATTAAACGGTTCAACTCCCTGGTTTCGACTGAGCTGCCTTTACTTCTCGACAGACAGATCGATGAAGTTGCCTGCAGTTGAAAACTTGCGTTTCAAATTACAGTAGCTTAGTTAAAGGATTTATTTTGCGTTTATGAGAGACAGGTTTGACTGCCGGATCAGCACAGAGAATGAAATTGCAGATTGCAGTCGATAAGAAATTTTGGCGCTACAGCATGTGAGTTACAGTGTGATAACGAGCCAGCCCATAACGCATGAAGCAGTTTGGCAAAAATAAACAACTTTGTTTTGCCAACCCAATTAAGTCGCTGTAAAGAACGTTTCAATAAAGATGAGTAAATTATTAAACACTTTGTTGACATAAGTTATCTAATTCCTATTTTCTCATTAGTCATATTTGAGATGAATTACAGAAAAAATAAATTGATAAATGATATATTTCTTAGCAAGTCGCTCAAGCTAGTAAAAGCTCGAAATGCTAGACTCTTTAGAGAGTAGTTTATAAATTGGGATGGCGTGGAATTTAAATGACTAGCTATTTCTCATTGCGCGCGTTACTGCAGTACTTCAACCAATGGACCTTGCGGCAGTACTGTGCTGATTACATCGATAAAATAGGAGAAAAGGCGAAACAGCTTATATTTAGCTGACGCAAATATGACGTTTAAAGTCCTCGTTCACTTAGCAAACAAAAGAACAGTTATTGAGGTGACTGCAGATGAAGATGCAGAGGTTTTTGAATCGTTACTGAAATGTTGTGGTTAAGCTGGCAATGTGATGCAATAAAAGGCGCGAAAGCTTTTTCCAGACGTAATGCGGACGGAGTTGTGCGTCCCAGGAAAGGTTAAGTCCGACATTTCAAGCGAACCTATTATCATGAATAGTTAAGCCAACTCAGGTCCCAAATTCGGTCATTTAAGACTGCCAAATGTTTGCTAACCCTTGTTCTTGACGTCGACATTCTAGAGACGCTTAATCTGCTGTGGCAAGATGCAGAGTTATTTAAAAAACGAGTCTTGTCAGGAAGGTGAAGCAAATCCTCCAGAGAGCTCTCCAATTTTTTGTGTAAAATTGAAACTCATAGGTCTTACTCTTAGCTTCTTATAGGTGCAACACCATTTCATTCGCTGATCTACTTGAGTAGTAGTGATATTATCGCCCCCACTGTAAAAGTAGATTTAGATTTTTTGCGTCAATTTTCGGACAGCTTCAGTTCTTATGATACTGCATTATTTTGTAAACTACTAACTGTAAAATGTTTCGTTGATTTTGGGGAGAGAATGGCGGGTGACTGCCAAAGCCATAGCTTTTTGTAGTGGTGTTCCACATTATGCGTGGTACACTCATGCAAAGTAGTTTATTTGGTTTACAAGAAAGGAAAGCAGTGGTAGATTATAGCTACTCTTCCGGGGGTAGTAAAATACACTCCAGCAAAATCAATAGAAAATCTTTTATTTACTTTTACAGTACCAGCAATATAACGGCAGAAGTCGTGTTACCGTCGCCTTTTGTCCCAACACAGCTGAACAGAAAAGCCAGTGTACAATGTAGATAGTAGAGTAATCTGTGGATTGAAAGCGACGATATGCTAGAATGACGACGTGTCTAGCTCTCGAAACAGTTTTATAGATACGCCACCAAAAAGTGTCGGTTCATCAAGGTCAAACAGAGTTGCGAAGTAAAAATTGCTGTAGCCTATTCGTTGGTAGAATGAGTACTAAAACACTTGTGAACTGCAATTGGGTCTGCGTTCGAAAATTAAAGTTGCTGCTTTAGATAGATTTAAGGAACTTGTGCTGGTTGTTAAATGCTAATGTCAAGAGGCGTTCTGCAAAGCGTCAACACAATGAAAACCGATCGCAGTCTTTGCTTCTTGTGTTTGCAACATAAAGTTAACTGCTAATGACTAAGTTTTGTGGCAGCTAGCTGCTTAGACAAGTAGTAGCAGAGTTCATGTTGCATTTGAGAATGTTGGGTCAATACCCGATGAAGCCATTTTAAAGTTATTAATCGCAGATGTTGCAGATTTATTCCAATTGCCATTCTCATCTATTTTAATGAATAAGATTGACAGTAATTTAAATTGATTTCGAAACGTCTCGGTAATTCAAACGTTTGAAACTTTTGTATTTAGATGATAAGTCATGCGGAAGATGATCAGGCCTTAAGTAGTGACCGTTTTCAAGGTCTTGTGAAGTTGTAATACACCCTTGCTCTAATAGTGGAACTGAATTCAATCGCAACTTTTTGATTCTGGTCAATTGCTTCATGCTGAGGGTTATTGCTATTCACAAACACTACCGCAAAGTTGCAGTTTCTCGAAGATGTTGCAATGTGTTCTGTGGCATCACCCGGGGTGAATCCGCAAGGGAGCAATGATGCAATCGCCCCCCTAAGGCTTGGTGACACGAGGCGAGTTACTCGCGTGAGTTTTAAGATGTGGTGTCTGGTCATGCGCATGGGTTTGGCACATTGGCGTCTGGTGCTGACTTCGTTGATTAGTCACTTCCCAAAAACTGTGAGCGTCGTTTGTGTAGCTTAAGTTGAGATGACCAATATCCATGCATTATGGTGCACCATAAAATCATAGTATGACGTCTTCCTTAAATTAAACAGAAATCGTAAATGCGCAACACAAGACTTGATCGTCAGGCACTTAAAAGTGATGCAGTAAGATGTTTTGCATTGTTAATGCAGCGCTAACGTACTTATTATTTCCTTATTTTACCACGTGATCCCGTATTAGTGTTCTTTTTTGCTTTTTCATCACATTTTACCGATTTTATGCAATAGACCAACACAGCAGGCGGAAATGTTATTGCATCTATCCCTGCCATTGAGATTTCATAGCTCTTATTACGTTATAAAGTTCTTAACTTTTGCAAGCACCCGACCGAACTCAACTTTCAGAAGCTCCGAAAGCGTTCACAAAGCACTAGGTTAGCAAAATTGCTGTGTGATGGAGTGAGTCTAATTAGGCACTTATCAATCTGGTACGTGGTTGCAAGATCTGGTAGGGCAGTTTTGTTTTATTTACGAAAAAAAACGCTTGTCCGGTTTAGAATCTTTATTAAAAAGCAGCTGGAGTAAGGTCTATTGACTTGGTGAAAAATAGATAAGATTTTTGGTGATTTTCATTAAAACCAACCACATACTTTACAGGAAATGTACAGTTTAAGCTCCTGCTTTGTACCCTCTGCGCCGACTGATCGCTTGGTCACTGTTACTCGGAGGGCGAGGTATTTTTCATCCAGCTAAGTGTTTGCGTAAAAAAATTAGTATTTAGATAATGCTCAGGCTTGGAGCGCTTCCCATCCCTTGGATATGCCACTGTACAGGCCAGGGCCAGATTAAGACAATGAGAGGCCTTAGGCTATTTGATCACTGAAACCCTAGTGATCAATGATGAGACTCATCTCTACGTATATAAAGGTGTTGTTGGTCGCTCCAAAAAAAAGGGGGTTTTCTTTGTTCATGACAAGGCCTCTTGTTTTCCAAGGCCCTGGGCTTCGGCTTGCCTTGCCTATTGGCAAATCCAGCTTGGCCTAGGCCTACGTAAGCATACATTGCTTCACCCTCTATCTTCCACGCAAATGTTATATTTATTTGTTATTGATCATCAACTCGTAAACTTTTATCGATGTTTTAATAGCGTGTAATAATTATAATTTATTACTTCAGCAAAAAATGTAGCAAGAAAGCTATTGGTATATTTTGAATAGTGAAATTAACACTTGAGAATTATGTCCCTTACAAATATAGAGTAGGCTATAACTGGACTGTCAATATCAATTTAAAAAATATGAAATTGAAGAGAATATAAATTCTAGCAATGTTACTTAGTAAATATTTGAATCAAGGTTGTGGTTTTATACAGAGGTGTCTGATCGCAGGCGTGATGCCTTAAAAGGCTGCAAAAAGAGAAATAAGATTGGGCATATTTCGGTTATTGGATGCTCACAAATATTTCAACTTCTGCTTTTCCAATGAAAATGTTTCTGGTCGAATATTAATTCGAAAACTAAAAACTTCGAGTGAGTTTGAATTGTGAGAAAATAAAAACCATTAATAATACAATGCCAGCTGATCTATTCAAGATCGTTATGGTAAATACGCTTATTAATATTTCATTGGTAGATAATATGCTTGTATAGGAAAAATTAGGTATGGTGATTTCATATTTTCTTGAAATTCTTTGTTAAAAAGATTTGGGACTGAAAATTCTGTACAAATATTGATTTTTGAAGCGTGGAATTGAAAAATTTTGCTCTACAATATGTCTCGGTTGTAAATTTTGCACCCGTGTGTAAATTTTTTTGTAATCGATCCCAAAAGTGTAAAGAATCGAAAAAATACCCCGAAAAAGATTTGATGGCTAGCGGCAGACTATCGGTTTGCAGAAATTTTTTGAGGGTGTCGCATAAAAATTTTTTTCTCAAAAATATGTTTGTTTGGAGAATCTGAGCGAGATCTGGTGAAAGCTACTTGACGTCGACGATACTGGAGTAGGCTTTAAGGGGGCACATGCATTGGAGTCCCCTGCGTACGCCATTGGATCCAGTGCAAAATTCCTCAGCCATCTAGAAACGATCATTTTAAACTGTAAAAAGGAACTGAAACGTGATCCTGCTTTGTATCGTATTTTTTCAACCGTATCCGGCGTTTTCTCCCACTTTCGTAACGAAAAACGATTGTGTGCGGTAGACCAATGTAATTGTAATACATACTTGGCTGTGAGTCATGTAAAATTTCAACGGCAGCCAAGCAATATTATCAAGCTTTAGCGATAATCGCTGTATTGGTATCGCTTTAAAGTTTGCAGAATTTGAGGTTTTTTAACGTTGATTTTGACTACCACCGACGTAATTCATACCTACTGGTGATATTTGTTACAATTTAACAGAAGACCGAGTCACAGGGTTTTGAACTAATCAGTGTTTCATTTTTAAATATTCTGAGTTGCTGTTATTGAAAATGACTTGTCAGGAAAAAATACTGAGATTTTGGATTAGCATGTAAGTATTGTTTGTTGCGTATGAACTTGCATTTAACATCATCACTTGTATTTAACATCATCACAAGCATACTCCATTAGCTATACTGCAAGGCATATAATTAAGTCAGATTGCGAAGTAAGAAGTATGAGGATGCAAACCCCCTGTAAAGATAGTTATCTCCCCAGTTAAGACGCTGAAATATCTGGGTGGGATGCCGAAAGTCCAAGACGTTCCCTCCAGTATACCTGGTTTGGTGTAACTTCGTACTAATGCCGCAATGTGTTTTCAGCGTCAAAAAACGCTGAATTAAGGAGTTTAATTATTCTTTCAAAAATCGCTCACAAAATGTTGATAACTATACTTCAATTTAAATTGTTTTACGCTTGAGTTATTGGCCAAGTGACACTTTGTAGATCTGTCATATTATTTTTATTATAATGGAAAGATTTAGGATACATTGTGTATTATTGATAAGCTGTCTGAGTGAATTCCCAATTGAATTTGCTAGTTTGTTTCACAATAAAACGCATTCGAACTTTACACGCCCACCACCCTCAAACAACCTGGCTTTTACTTTGTGCACAATTCACTTTATTCGCATTCCCAAAGGGGTCGTGGCAAGGTTTAATGCTAAAAGGAAAAACAACTTGCGATTGGGGAGAGGGGAACTTAGCACAGTAAAATAAACGTATAACTACATCTTTGCAACGGTTATTCAAACAGGTATAAAACTTCATACGAGGTCATGGCTTAGCTGCTCCTTTTATTACCCGCAGCAGCTGATCCAGTAAAGAGGCGGTTAGAAGGATCCCCTTATTTTCGACTGAGCATTACCAGGGTCATGTGGAATACCAAGGTAAGACCCTGTTAATACACAGCCGAAACTCGGGGATCCCCCAAAACGGCGCCCTTCTGGATCAGCTCCTGCGGGAATAATGGGAGCATCGAGGCCATGACCTCGCATGAAGTTTTACATTTGTGTAAACAATTGTTACATAGATGTAGTAACGTAATGCTGATAATAAAAGATAAGTTTGTTATTTTGATTTTTCGTGATGTTTTTGAAAAATTTTTTTAAATTCTTTAGTATTGGGGCATTTTAAGTTTATGATATTTGGTAGCAGTAACCCTCAAGTCAACACTAAATTGCATTTACGACGTTTTCAGTATTCATGCGTGATTACTTTTCAGGATGCATAACTTCTGGTCACAGATATTCAGACCTGTTTTGAGGCATTTTATGACCAGTTTTAGGACGTCGGTTTTCTTGTCGCAAAATGACATTGTAATCGCAAAATCAGATGTTCTAATCCTGCTTTGCTTTTTTCGTTTCATTTTAGAGCTATACTCCACGCCATTTATTTGAGCTCGTGGAATGTTGGTTTATGATCCACAAAAGTTGCAGTATGAAACGAAATCACAATGTCTTGCTTCTACAGGCATACCTCTTTATGTGGGGCTTATGTATTAGACGCAACTTGTAATGTAGCACATTTGCTGTCTTCTGTACTTTTGGTTACCTCTACTTTTTTATTAGTTTCCGTTGCTACAAATCTTTAAGGAGGCAGTTTATGCAATTTTATCTACTAGGTTAAACCACGTAAGGTTTGATTTGTTGCATGAACGCAAATCAATATTTAAAGATTTTCAGCAAATTAATTTCTGCTACCTTGTGCAAAAGAAGCTTCTATCTTCTTTAAGAACTCTAATGTCGGTCTGCTGATCAGTGGCGCATAGCCAGAAGGGTACCGGGGTGCTGCCCCTTCTTTACGTACGAAAGCTTCTTTTTGGGAGATCGGTCGCTGCGGGAGAATGAAAAAGGGGCATCTGATGGTTTAGATACGACCTTGACCTCCATCTAAATTTGTCGCTGGTATCCGCCCGCTGCTGATATACTACAGTTTTTCTGGCATGTGTAAATTACAAGTCTGCATTGCAGTAGTTCAATTGAAACTGGTACGAGCTCACTCAAATTTTACGTTAAGTTTCAAGATTTCACCAAACAGAAATCGGTGATGTAACGTACAGCATTCAAGGACACAATAACGAAATTTAAGGAGGATAAGCGATAACCTTTCAATCATGGCCAACGTAGAAACAGGTCTCCACTACATTGTAACACTCCTCAGACGATGCACTGCAAGTCATGCAAAAATACATAACAAACGAACAAACATAACAAAGAAAAACTACATAAAAGAACATGATTGTGACTCTGTGAGAGACTAGATGGCCATCGCAAACATAGCCTTAGACTGGCACCAACTTTAGAGATGTTGCTGAGACTTCGTTTTTGGTTTCAGATATCTGGTTATAACACTGACAGAGGAAGCAAGGGTCAGTGCTGTTTCGTGTGGTGGAAATATTACCAACGTAATATCTGGACAAGTAACGTCGCCGTTATATCCTGAAAACTACCCCAAAAATAGTAACTGTCGATGGAGACTCACTTCGACTACGGGTCAAGCGATAAAACTTAACATTGAACATTTGGATATTAAAGAAACATTTTTGTCTTCTGGCACAGAACACTGGTAAGTAGTACTAGATCTGATTTGGTATGGAGTGGTGGAATCTGCAGGGTGGTGACGTATGCGCACGCGCCCAAAGACCTACCTCCGATACCAGTTGAAAACTGTTACGGTTAAGATTTGGCTGGAAAAACTGTACCTTGGTGTGCATTAGCTACTTTATTCACGCGCCGTGAGGAAATGTCTGAGCACGCCCATGGCTGTGGGCTACTTCCAAAACACCAAGCAGCTTAACATTTGTTTGTGTTGTTCCAATGTTGTGTAATCAGGTTTGACAACTTAAATCCTTATAGCGTAGAGGTAACAGCATCGCTATCGGTGCAGGAGATATTGGGTTCGATTTCCCGGTCGGGTACTAACCACCCCTGCGACATTGCTTCAAAGTTTGAAGCTGAGTTGCCCAGGCTCTAAGCCGCAGAGATGGGGTCCAACAGCAGTAACACGAAGATTTTTTAGTAGAGTTTGGCTTTCATAGACACTGTTTAGCCTGGTTTGTAGGTTTGTTCCAAAACTGTAGGCCTATTTGGTTTTGACAATGTCAATTTGCGAGCTAACCATTTTTGTTTGTAGTTACGACAGATTACATATGTATTATGTACGAAATGGGAAACTGAAGAAAATCTCTTCCGACAATTTCTGTGCCAGTTCAATCTCCGAGTTACCCCGGACAGAATTCTTCATCAATGCGTCCTCGCCACTCCCAAATGTTGTTCTCATTTATTTCACTTCTGATAACTCGCATGAATATTCTGGATTTTCGATTGCCTTTGAAATGGGTGAGCAAGGCCGTATTTAGGAGAGAATGAGGGGGATTCAAACCCCCCCCCCCGAAGTATTTTATATAGTTTGAACTAAAACAGTCCCAGCCCTGCATTCGTCAAAACGTAGCATAGTGCGCAGTAGTAGGATGTAATCTTTTGACCCTCTGGTCATTGTTGCGGTATGCGTTTCTTGATAAATCATAAAGGTCAGCGCTCCAGGCACAGGGTGCCGCAACATTTCGTACATTTACCGTATAATGAATCCAGTTATAACCGTATTGGAGTGTATAAGACACGAACCTATAAAAAAGCTGAAGCCTTTGTGCACTACTCATACGAATAAATTACGGTGAAGCACGGAGACTGATTTAAAGATGAACTGTTGTTTGTTAAATTGATTGCTATTATTAGTGGTCGCCCGTCAGTGGCGTAAAAGGAGCAGGCGCCTGGCTTGTGCTAAAACTGTCGCCGTATGTGCACCACCAGCTTACTGCAAATGTTACAGTAACGTCATGTTCAACTGATAGATAGCTTTGATCTTAAGGCGAATGATACTGCTTGCTTAAAAAAGGAGTCACATTCTGCATAATTATGGTGAACAAAACTTGATATTTACAATTATTTTAGTGGGCTAGCGCAAATACAAACTATTAAAATTGCAAACGTTACAAATAATTTGCTTTTCTATTTTCCAAGGAAATTATCGTATTACATAAAATCAATGCTTTCTCACAAAACAAAATGTCAGCTTACATGAATGCAAATAAGAAAGAGATAGAATTCCCCCCTTACTCTCTTTCGAAACTCATTAATTTTTTCTCATTTTGTGGTCACAGCTGCAGCCAATTCTTTGCAGTGAGAATTAGTTTAGATACAAACACGGTGATCTTCAACCCAGGGTTCGTGCCCTGCAGCCTGCATGAACGCGACAAGCTGAGGGTCTGTTCCAATTTTTAATCTACCGGTATATGAAAATTTAACCGTCAGCTTAGGAAATGTCTGCTACTTCCTGCGCAGTACCTCTAATTATGCTCTGTGCAGAAGCTATATATTCGCTCTCTGTAAGCATCAAGGCACTGTATGCAGTTGTATTTGCATTGTATTCGAGAAGTTTTGGTCACAGGAAAATAGTTTTACAAGAAACATACGTAGTTTTGGCAAAATTTGCGCCTCAAGGTTCGGAAAGTTGCAAAACTTTGGGTTCGGATCCGGGCTAAGATTTTGCTTGAGTTTACAGCTCTTATACAATAACAAGTAACGACCATGCATACAAGTACAGCAGTGACTGTAGTGATAGTAAATTAAGGTACCCTCACTACAAACCAGATCTTTATTGTGAGCAACGTCGCTCACGCATTTCTCACGCCTTTGATGAAAAATACCGTGGGTGTTTTTGATTGGTTTTTATTTCCGGTCTTGTACTCTGGACCACGTAAGTTTAAGCCCAGCACCAGGACCAGCGGCATAGGCTCATTCAGGGAAAGCCACGGTGCCATGCCCCCCGCTGGCCCTGTCGTTGTTGTAGAATGTAGATTATAGAACACACCTACACGTCATTCAATCAAATGAGCCAAAGCTAATAAAGTTGCATTCTCCTTTCATTTGTCATAGCCAAGCTTTTGCTTTTAGACATACCAAGGCTTTATGGTAGGTCTATTAAAATACTTTTGTATTGTCTGTTAGAGACTGCACCAACTGCAGATACGGTACGTCTTTTTTAGATGAAAAGTGTGCTTAAATGAGGGTTTTTATGTGAAAACCATAAAAATTTGTTGGCGGCTGGGGGCTCCGCCCCCAGACCCCCTGTTTTGCGCCACTTTGCCAAATCCTTGGTGCACTACTAAACAGCGGCAGCAGTGACAAAGAAACAAAATTTCGCAAGCATTGCAATGTTTATGCCAGAAAGCGTTAATATAGCGTGCACAAACTTCGTAAAAATTTACTTTAAAAACTTTGCTATACCGGTAATGAATATTCATACTAACCCCCCCAACCGCCCCGAAATATTTTTCTAGATACGGCCCTGTGAGTTAGTGACATTAAGCTGATAGAATGGCCATGCATTGCACATGTGAAACGCATAGATGGCCATACTATTAACCGAGTGCTTTTTGTTTTGTTTTTCATGGGGTATGCGTTTGAACCTACAGTCTATAAAATTTTGCCGTAGTACAACCGTAAGTAGCAGCCTACAAAGCATTCTGCCAATTTGAATTAAAACGTCATGTGCTACTTTTTACGGTGTAAATTCGGTTTTAGTGTCTTGCTCTTTTCCTGTTATTGTGGAAAACAAGGGAAGTCTTAAAATCTAGAGGCGCTGAGTCTCTTGTTGAGAAAGTTTTTCCTGTGATGTTTGATTTTGTGTCAAACTAAAATTGTTTTTGCCAACTGTCAGCGCGTTTTTTAAATATGCTGCAAATAATCAGTAAACAAAAATTGAAAACTGTTTTTTCACAAAACTGGTTTTGCAAAGATATTTTAGCTTAAAAATGCTGAGGCATGGTTCAATGTTGCCGTTTCCGTTACAAAAGTTTAATGGGTATTTTTTGCGTTTTTAGATATCCAACCTACGACGATAGCGGCAACTACGCACGCACAACTTTCAGCAGAACCAAGTATGAAATATTTCTACTTTTTTTACAAATTCCAACAATGAGAGTTAGCTCTAGATTGATACTACAATTGCTGCATGTGTCGCAGCGCCTCTACTAAAAGCCTCGAGTCCTTATACTCGCGATAATACGCCGAAACGTGTAACGAGTGGCGGAATTCCATCTCCTCGGCTTAGCACCTGGGCAACACCAGCCAGTTGGTGTATTGGTTCGAGACATTGCTATCGGCGCGGGAGGTCTCGGGTTTGATTCCCGGGTCGGTCAAATCGGACATTGTCGCTAGCAGCTCGCCACCGTTTCAACGTTTCTGTGTTGCGCTACTTCCGGTTCTATTTTATTTTCGTTAACGCGAATTGAAATAAAATAATAAAAACTCAGAAAAAATGAGCAGCTAGAAAATAATATGCGCTACTATAAATTCAGTTAAGATGTAAAATTAAACGTAGCTGTTAATGATTAGGTAGCTTGATGCATGTACAGTATTTGCCTAGCAATTCTCTTTGTATATTGGTATTGATGCAAGAATAAACGTACGCAAAGCCAACGTAAGGTATAACTGGTTGATCATTAATTGCTGCGACTCCAACCAGGGTGCAATAACTACTGTAAATTGCGAAAACGACATTGCCCGGTTGACCAGAAAGGAGTTACAGCTTATAGTCTAGTGTTTCAACCGTTTACTTTGAATTGGGGATATCAGGTTCAGTTCTTGGTCAAACTGTACCAAAGACTTTGATAACAGTGTCCATAACTACTCAAGCTTTGTTTAAAACATGACTTGGGTGTTGAAGAAAGTATACTTTGAGTTTGAAATTTGAACAACCATTTTTACGCCTCCACTTTTACCAATCAAATTTCTTCGGAGGTGTGCTGCCCAGGTGCCAAGCAGCGGTGATGGGCCCCGCCTCTCGTTACACGCTTCGGCGTAATGCGGCGAGTATAATGAAGATTTTTGATTTTTTCAGCGAATTCTTCTTATATGATCGGGTTCGTCGATCAACATCAAGGGAACAATGCAGATAATTCCAGGTAAGTTAACCAGAGGCATTGTCGATTTTTAAAAAAATCGACAACTTAAGCGAAGTTAAGTTGCTCACACAATTACAAAAATTTAAAGGGACTGTGATTCAGGTATCCCCCGCCTCACATTCACACACTTGGCCACACCAGAAAACTTCCTTAGCTGCTTGTAATTTTAATCAAATGAATTGAATGGCGCGTGCCCTTGCTAAGATTTATACCGATGATAACTTTATGAAAGAAAGGTAATAAGATTGCTTGCAGCGCACGAGCTCGTAGGCCAATTTTCACAGCGGGGTAAAAGTGGGTAACCTCTTTGGCACTACGCCATGTATTTTCGTTTAGCGATAAATTAGGATTAACGGTAAACTGATCAGATGGCTATAAGGTCAAACTAAATACTTAAACACTGGTGCTTGTAGCTTTTTAGTGCAGCGTTGAGGGTTGAAGGAAAAGGGTGAGGAAAAAAAGCATGTTGAAAAATTATTGATAAAAATAATGAAATATTTTTTAGCGTGACGTTTGTATTGGTCGGTGTTGGGCTTGTTCTTCTATTGTTATGTCTTGTTATTCTTGTTGTTGTGCTCAAGAGGAGAAAGAAGCAAGTTCCTCCTCGAAATGATATCATTTTTGAAAACGTAAGAGAAGAAGCGGAGGACATGGGAACTGATGAGTACGGAAGAGTAAGTTCCTATTTTTTTCTTCCACTTATTATCCTCATTATTCCGAACGTGTGGATGCATTTGCAACTACAGGATAAGCGCACAAGCTACGCAGCTACGGCCGTTGATGAACCGTGTAACGATGCTGAGTCACCAGTTGCATTGTGATCGTCACTTTTTAAACATTGTGAAGTTCCTCGACCGACATTTGAAACTGAATTTGTAAATGATGAGTTGCCAGCGCTAAGAGAATGCTTTTAGGTACAAACTGTACCAAGTTACTGCTTTTAAAATTTGAAACACTACTGGCAGGAACGTATCCAGAAATTTGTTAGGTGGACTTGGAATTGAAAAAATGATGTCTGATAGTATTCGCTTCTTGTTTTCACTGCTCGCTAGAAAAGTAATTTTTACTGTTATAGTAAATGCACAATTGTTAATTCGAAATCAGATTATGTTTTACAGTTTTTTTGTTTTTTTTTGTGGAATTTAAAATGTTTTTATCTGTGTTAATTTTTAGGCCAGAGAAAACACTTATGTGGAGATACCTTTGCTACCAAATGAGGAAACAGATCCTTCTTCTAATGGAAGATTGTCGGTTACACTACGCCGGTAAACATGTTCATTTGGTTGTGTTTGAAGCAGTTGCGCTAGTATAACCTGTCACGTGCATTCTCTGAAGCAGAAAAGTAGATGATGAATTTAGAAATGAAATCCTTGAGCTTGATAGAGTTAAGCAGCTGTAAAATGTAATCTGCTTTTACCGACACGCGCCAAGCTACCTATTCTGTGTTCCGTGTTTGTTTTTATCTTATGGACTATAAGCTACTTAGCCTACTTGTTACGATGGCCTTTCCCGACTAAACTTGTTACCATAAATCCAAAAGGGCCATCTTGTAGATTGATGTGGGTCTTACCTAATATCTGGTCAGCAATATGGGCTACCAGTACTGCGCAGGCGACAAATCCTACGTGACGGCTTCGATTCGCGGCTGTAATTGATCGCATTTGACATTTACCGGATGGCTGTTGACTGGAAGAGCGCTAGCTCACTTCGCAGTCTCTCTCAATTGCTGCTGAATTTCAGTTCCAGATAGTTTGAAATAACCTCAGGTATTATCCTGAAAATAAAAAAAAGTCTTTTTTTTTGCAATTTCAACAGAGACTCACGAACAAGTAGTTTTGATTCTATATCACGAGCCAAGCTTCAAGTTGCGCTTGAAAGCTCTCCTGAAAGACCAGCTTCAACGTCATCTCAAACTCAGTCACTAGGTTAGATGTTGCTAATGCGTTTGCAATTTGGATATAAATGCTATGATATCGTTTTTACGAGCATGTACTTTTTACTAACAAACGAAGGTGCTCTAGACTTGACAACAGAACTTTCTATGCTTGAACGTAATTTTTTGTTGTGAGCATTATAATGGCTATAGTTGAAACCTGCGTACAGAAATATGTAACCGTTGTCAGTTTAAGTCGGATTCAGACGGGGCGGTTTTCACAGCAAGACAAGCAATTTAATCTTGCTTTTTTTACGCATTTTCGGCGAATTATTGAAACTGAATTAGTAGTAAATCATAAGAAAGTGTATATGTGTTTTGGCTGCGAAAACAGTTTTCTACCAGCATTGCTCTACCCAAAATTTGAATCTTCATTCAGCAGTAACAAATGTACCGTAGCCTTTTGTACCATATTTTTGCAAAACTTTTGTTTTTCAGCTAATCCAACAGACTGTGTCTACCACATGGCTGAAGAAACCAATGATGATGTTGATGAGCCGTATTTACGTCCTCGTAGCTTTAAAAACCAAGGTTTGAGAGTGGTTAACTGGCATATTAGTTTTTGTCTTATGCTTGTTGTATTTTATGCTTTTAATAATTCAGCTCGTAAGCCTAGCCTTTCTTGACTCCAAGTTTTCGTTTCATGCTCATCTGCATTGAAGAAACCTTACGCATCAGCAGAAAAAGATGAAGCACTTACCATGCTGTTAATATTCCAGTCTTTGTTCTTCATTATTTTCCATTACAGTGACACTGTGTGTGTTTTTTCACAAAAATTGATGATTTTTGTGAATCGTTATTGTCTTGAGGCATTTCCTTCTTAAAAATACTGTAGTTTTCTTTGGCTTTCTGCTTGCGCGTGAAGTCGATTTTGATAAATTGTGCCAAAAAATGTGAATCTGTGACTCCTGCCACTAATTTTGTAATGATTATTTTAGAAACCAATCAAGTTTATGCAATGGCTTCCGAAATCACAGGGAGTGAAAAAACGGCTGAAGACAATCTGCCACCCTCCAGCAATATTGCTAGTGGCTCGTCGAGTCAAACTAGTAATTTAGAGTCAAAAAAAGGTTAGTATTAAGGCTTATTAACATCATAGATGGACAATTGTACATTGCTGTCAGAAGTTAAAGTCACTAAAATTTCCCAGGAAAACAACCTTATTAAGAGATTACGTTCACTCATTACATTTCAACTGCTATTTTTTCACTTCTTGACTGCGGTTGTATGGAGTAGTTTTGTAGGTTTAAAGGTAGTTAAACAAGGGCACCTGTAGAATGCTTTTGGAAGGCATTTAAATAGTTACTTTCAAATTTCAAATTATTCAACTGAAAATTCAACTGATTGAGTGAGACTGCGAAGATGAGTTTGTGCTCTTCGAGTCAGCAGCCACTCGATATACCTATATGTCAAATGCGATCGGCTTCAGCCGTGAATAGAATCTGTCACGTAGAATCTGTAACCTGCGCGGAATACCGTTAGGCCATGTCTTTGGCTAACTGCTCCTAAGCCAACGGTTTTCTTTTGTTTAAGAAATGGTGACTTAATGTAAAAAATTATTAGTCTTCGCTGTAATGCGATCTAGTCACATCAGTGATAAGAGCACATGACATTTGCAGCGATGTTTAGATTCTGCTGAAAGCGAAAATCAACATTTAAATCCAGAAAGCTTATATGATGTACCGTCATCACCACCTTTCGATCCTCCTAAAAGCACATCTGAATCGTTCTATGATCGCCCTAGAGCTCAACCAAGATCAAAATTCTCGTTTACAAGCAATGCTCCGGATGGACCTAGCACCGAGAGCAAATACTGCACAATGAAAGGACCTGTTGAAAGTAAAGACAGTCCGTCAAATTCATTATCAAGCGGAAGTAGCAAAGAAGAGACAAAGACTGAACCATCTATATACATGCCTATGATGTCCCAGAAATAAGAAGCACTAGCAGTTATAATCTGCTTTGTAACCCGACCCGCGTTTTCGCATCTACTAGTGGTTTTAAGCCTTTCCAGACCCTGGGACTCCCCCGATATCGCATGGGTCCTTTGTCTACGCAACCCAACGTGTGAAGGAAACTCATATTGAATCCAGCTGGTATTTTTTTCGGAGAACTCCCGAACTTTGTTACTGCGCCCTGTTAAGAACCACTCGTCCAAACTTGAAAAAAAAAACTTTTCTTGTAATGACTCGAGTATTTTAGTCTAAGCAAGACCAATTTTGCAGTAATCACAATTCATGCGTTGCACTTCTTCATTTTGTAGTGTTTCCATTTCAAAAAGTTATTGTTTATTATTTTCAAAATTATAGGCCTATGCATCGAATAAACACCATCAGGAGTTTTTTTAAAACTTTATTCGACTTTTTAAGGTACATTGGGTAACTTTTTCCAAAAGGGTAAATTCAATTGATGTTTTTATTCGACTTTTATCGTTTGTGTATTTCTGATAAATTATGGAAGAAAGCTTCATAATTGAGTGAAAAGAAATTATCAACCTCATATGGGCCCGGTGTCAGCGTTTATTCATTCTTTTGTTGTTTTAAATTTTGATTGGCAGTATTGACCTAGTTAGGCTAATTTGTAATCTTTGTTTAGTACTTTGTAATCTCTCACCATGCAGTTTGTCGAGATGCCAATAATTTTGTTCCAGAATCAGATTTAAAGAGCGATTGGAATAAGTATTTTTACAAAATAAGGTGTTCGAACAATTTGTAAGTCTACTGAAAATTTACTTGACGTTACTGTTTTGATATGTAATGTATGCGGTGGCGTAGCCTAAGCAGGGGGCGGGGACTACGCTTACGTCACCTCAAGCCTTCTTCCACATACGCCATTAAGTCTTTATTGCTCGGATTCTACTAAAATTTTTACTTACTCCCCTGAGTGTATACTTTTGTTACTATATTGAGTTAATACTAAAGCTAACCGCTTATCCTGCTGTCTATGAAGTTCCTTTATGGTTTTGAAAAACTTAACAATACAGCGGTTACTTGCAATACGCTGCGATGTTTCACTGGCGCTTGGCCGCAGGAATCGACTCCGCCACTCGTTAAACACTTTGGCATAAGACTGAGTATAGTGGAGATTTGATTTTTACTTTTCTCTAAAAATCGCGCTGCAATAGAACTTGAGCTTTGTCGCTACGCCCTAGCCGCGCGAAATTTCTCTTCATACCAAAATCACACACACTTTACCACTGCGACAATTTGTACTTGCACAGGTGATATTCCAGCTCGACTGAAGTCGAATAAAGCTTCTTTAGAGGATATACAATATACATATATAGACGCAGAACAGTGCTAGAGCTTCACAAATGTTAGATTTATTTCTAAACTGTTTAGAATTACCATATTACATGACATTTTAACGAAAAGTTATCTGCAATATTGTTGAAAGATGCTTAATGGAAGACACATTTATGACGCAACAGGGCAGTACCGAAATACTCGTTATGCTAATTTTAAATGATCTGTACAAAAACCAATCGTTTCACACGCTTTCTGCATAAAGTAAGAAATTTTACCAATTCATTACGACTTGAAGGCTGTGGTCTGTCAACAATAAAACAACATAGATAAGGAATACACACTAAAAACACAAATTTCGGTACAATTAGTCTGGTTGCCTAAACGATGGTAAGATCAAAATGAACAAGTTATTTTTTGTCATATTCTGGCAATAACTTAGCTATCCATAATGCATTGCCATCTCTCAAGGGAAGATGAAGTTTTGGACTCAACTGTCATTTTGCTCTCTGCCAGCTTCTTGCTGAATATCATCATCATCATCGTCTGCAGCAGTCCACAGCTACAAAAAAATTTTTCAGTATAAATCTTCAATTTGCCAAATAGGATAAAGACAGTTGCGGATCTAGGAGGAAGCCACGAGAGCTTAACATTTTCCGAATTTGTAAGTTTTATGCATTAAGTTTTAGATGTTCGATACTTTTAGACTGACAAAATAGCACCGTGCAGAAACCCAAGCTTAATGCAAACTCTACACTAAGAAAATCTAGGATTTCTTCAAACACCACAGGACAACATTGAGCAATGTCACTAACCGTCAAATTGTCGCGCAGAAGTTGCATGATGAGTGAGCTATCCTTGAATACGCTGTGAGAAAGATTATCCATCTCTTTGATGGCATCATCGAAAGCCTAGAAAGAGAAAAATTAAGAATTTGTAAGAATTATTAGGCGAGTGAGAAACAAACATGAACTACTACGCCCTCAAACCCCAACGTGAAGCCAGATTCAAAGCTATATGAGAAGAAACTACATTTTTTATGCTGAGCTGGGTTGTGAGTTGTGACCAGTCTAACTAAGCGGTTAAACTGCTTGACTTGAAGACCTCTGGTCCCTTCGCAGCTGCCCGTTGCTGAATTATGCTTAAATTTAATTAACTGCTGCGCCGAAAAACAGCAACGAAATATTCTTTTGTTGTTTATTTGTAAGTCAGTAAATAACATAACAAGTGCAGCGGGCCTATAAGGAATCACAAATGATCCTACAGCAGCACCGGTAATTAAAATTTCAAGTTTGGAGGAGAAAAATGGCGAAACCATGCCCACCATGGGTTTTTGTTTTGCTCTGTTCTGTAAAAGCGTATCAGCGCGTGCCTTTAGCCCTGCCCAGAGTAGTTTGTGGACTGTTCCTAAGTTTCGAGGGAGCATATTTTAAAACAATCTAACCAAATAGGCAACCGCCCGCCTAGCTCAAGCTATCGGTGCGGGAGGTCTGGGGTACGATTCCCGGACCGGTCTAATCGGCACAGTGTCGCCAATGCCTTGCTACCGTTGTGACGTTTCTTCGGAACTGCGTTGCCCAGGCGCTAAGTGGCAGAGATGGTCCCCGCCATTCGTCCCACGCTTCAGTGTAACGCCGCGAGTATTATCAAGATTTGATCTTGAACGAAACAGGCTACATTATAGCTCAATTATAGTACTTCAGTACAACAAAACTTCCATAAAAAAACAAAAAAAAAAAACGATGGTAGTTACTACAAAACAAAGCAGAAAGCTGAAGCTAAAATACGTCCTAGAGTAAGAATGGGCAACCCCCTGATACGCGTGCCGAACTTGGCACGCGAGCGAGGCCACGGAAACGAGTCAACGGAAAAGCAGCAGCAGAAGACACACTGACCAACATAGGGCCCTTTTATTTATTTTTTCCACAGGGCATCTGAGGACGTGAAGACCTTTTTTTGCTCTTCACCGATATTTTCAGGGGAAAACGCGAACTGTTGTTTGGCACGCAAAAAATTTTGGCTATTTCTTTCAGCCGATTTTCGCACCTAGACCGGAAAAAGTTGCCCATTCCTGTTCAAGAGCGACTTATCGGTTCAACTCTAAACTGATGTAAGCCTATCGTTTCAACGCTCGGCTTAAAAATTGCTTAAAATATCTTACCGTCTTGGCAATTTCGCAAGCTTTTTGATGGTGACCTTGGATTTCGTAGTAGAACACCGAATAATTAAGGGCCAAACCGAGGCGAATCGGGTGTGGAGGCTCCATATGTTCCTGGCATATAGAGTAGGCGCTCGCATAAGCTTTCGCAGCTTTGTCAGCGTAATCTAAACAAAAATAAGGTTTTCATTTCTGTGGATGAGGTTACTATTTTAACATCTTTTCGTTATAACACAATCAAGCTTCAAACCCAAAAGTTATGATCTCCACCACGGATTCATTGCTATGCGAATGCAGCTTCGACGGTTTAGCCTCAAGATAAGGAAAAGGTTAAAAACTCCTATGTTTGCATCTCTACCCAGACTGAGTATCGTGTGCGTTTGTTTCACGATGGACTTAAAGCTTGTTTTATCGGATGAGTAAGATATTCGATTTTACGGCAGCCATGATCGCACAGCTATTGTTTTTACGCAAGCTTCGTTATTGCTTTAGAGAGTAAAAGGTATACGATAACCATCTCTTCCTGGCAGATTCTACCAAGCAAAAAAAAACGCAAATTCACCAAAGATTTTGACATTAATTGCAACTCTGAGGCAAGTCTTTCTTTTCCTTGAGCATCTGGTATGCTTTGGCATGACACAAAGATGAAAAACTAAACACTTTACCACATGGCCAAGGCGTTAATGACTCAGTCTGACTTAAAAATCGCAGCTCAACTCTTAAGGGTGTCTCGTGTTGGAGGAATAAAGAACAATTTGAAATGTGCGTCGTGCAGACACTGCAAATACACCAGTCGTGCCTACCTTGTCTCTCTTCATCCACGGCGACTTCAGCAACATAGCGATAATAATCTCCCTTCATTTTAAGGTAGAATGTCTTACTTTGAAAATCCTCAGTTTCTTCTTTTAACAAGTTGTCATCAATTAATCCCTAAAAGTATAAACATAAAATTTTATTTAAATAAGAATCCCTGAAGAGCGCTACCCGCGCGAAACAGTCTGTGAGGGTATTTTGCTTTTTCTGTGAGCCAAATCATAACTAGTCAAAACAATTAAACCCTGCCAATGCTATTTAAGTAAGCTTATAAAACTGACCCGACCAATAAAACTAACTTTGCAACACAACCTTTATAAATCAACCCGCAACTCGACTTATCCAGTAGCAGTAAAAATGTTAGATCTCAGGAACAAATTTGACAATCATAATTTATAATGCAGTCAGAACCGGACTTAAAAGCTCTTGCCCATATTACAAGATCGTCTACTGCTCTATAATGGTTTGTTAGTGAAAATCAGATGGCAAATCATTTAAAAGCTCAGATAGCCGAGTGGTAAGAGCGTCCTCCTTTGGAGCTGTAGACTCTGGTTCGATTCCGAGTCGGGTCAAACCAATGACTTCAAATCGGTATTCACAGCTTCCCTGTTTGACGCTCAGAATTAAAGGGACAATGGGGAGAACCAGCCGAGTTTACTTGTGTGTCGGGAAAGGCACGCACTGACTAGCGGGATTTTCTTATCTTGGTGTGGTAGACAGGTGGCTGACAACTCCTAAGCGAGCTCATTATAGCGCTTTGATCGCTCTCTCGTGATAGGAGGATAAATGTGCCTCTTGCTACTAAATACAAAAAACAAATACAAAATACTTTTTAGAGCTACAAATTTAAAACTAACAACCGTACTCACCACAACTTCAGTGCAGGTATTCTTAATTTCATCAGCGATAACCTTGAGATAATCTTGTGCGATCTTCTTCTTCTTTTCGTCATCTTCCTTCTGATCAATGCTTGAAATCACTCTCCAAGATGATCGCCGAGTTCCTACCACGTTCTTGTAGGCCACGGACAACAAATTGCGTTCCTGAACACGATAAAACACACATAACACGCTGTATACTGAATCGGCTATGCACCTTGGAACGGGTTTTACATCACAGTATCGCAAATTTAGCACTATTCACAACTCTTAAATGACATGACGTGCTGCAAAGCCTTTCAAATGATGTCACGAGTCAGGTGACTTTCGGTGATGACGTACGAGATCACGTGGGTAAAACATCGCACCGATTTTAATTTCTGAGAAAATAGGTTTGAAAAACGTAAAAACGCAAAATTTAGTTAGTTGGTATAGCCTATTCTTTTTTGAAGCGAGTTTTCATTCAATAAAAACTGCTGGTAGACCTGGTCGCAAATGTAAAGATGATAAAAAAGAAAATTGGACAAGATGATTGCAAACTTTCATGTACGCATAACATGTTAAACAGCCTATTCTCGGTAAGCATTAGAGTTCTGTGGTAAAAAAATCTCAAACCAAGGTTACTGGTACCGTAACCACAAACGCTGACATATCAGAGCTTGATGGTTTTGCAGGAAAAATTTACGAATATCAAGAAACTATGTCGAATTAAATCCAGCAAAAGTGCTTAAAGTGGTTTAATTTTCTCTTGCGTCTAAAGCCATTATTGTACAGCTTAAAAAACTAATTGACATGCCGCGTATTAACCAGTCATGTTGAACGGTAATAACAGGTTTGTCATTGGGCTTCATGGCAATTATATCGCTAATACAATTCAAAAATGATTTCCTATCATAAATGTTTGCAGGCTACTGAAAATTTCAAAACGAAAACTACCGAAACTGTTTGATTTGATTTCTTCATTGCTTCTTTATCTAATTACCAACGATACAGTGCCAAAAATGTGCATGGAAACCCGTATGTCCTCGGTACACAGTTGTGGGTCTACTCAAGTAAAAGCCTCTGTGTCACAAAGGTCCACTCTTGCACATACGGGAAGAGCGAGACTAGAGTAATCAAATAATCAGAGCAGCTTTATGACGACCTGGTCATACTTGGGTAGACCCGCAGCAGTCAGTATTGTTGCAAATTTGCCGGGTATTAGTCAGCACTTAAAAAAAGCGAGTGTGGAGTTGGTGGGCCCAAACTTCGTCGACGTTCATATTCCTCACCCACTCGGTGGCCTACAAGCAAATGGAAGAAGAGTAACATTTTGCTACATAAACTTTACGAACAAAAGCGTGCCTTTTCTAATGTGCATAAACTTGCTGCAGCTGTAGCCACTTTTGGGTGCATCGTCGCAATTTTTGAGCGCAGTTTTTCTGCTTTGTCGCGTATTGACACTCCTCACAGTCGTTCAATGACTTACGGGCGGCAGCGCAATCTTGTACTGCTTGCTTTTGAAAAATCTAGAGCCAAGAAAATTGATTTAGATGAATTTGTCCTAAGATTAGGCAGAAAACACACTCGATTGCCTCTATTGTAAACGGTTAAAGAGTGTGCCGTTTTTTTAAAGCAATTTCGTAGTAGTTTTGTTGTCATTTTTCAACATACCAGCAGCCAATTGCAATATCTTAGCGTAAAACATTTTAGCTTTTCTCATACATTTGTTGTAAATCAAAATCAATCTTCATTATACTAGCCGTATTACGCCCAAGCATGTAACGAGTAGCGGGGCCCATCTCCGCAGCTTAGCGCCTGGGCGACACAGCTTCGAACTCCGAAAAAACATCGCCGCGATGGCGAGCCGTTGGCGACTTTGTGACTGATTTGACCAGCGGGAGAATCGAACCCCAAACCTCCCACACCGAAAGCGATATCGTTTCCACTACACCAACCGGCCATTGTTTTCAAATTCCAACTTCATATTAATCGGTAATAATTTGGTTAGGCCTTACCACAGGCGCACGCAAGGGAAGGCCACGGTGCCACCCCCTTTTTTACCAAAGCCACGATGCTACCCTGTAATAAGATGCTCAAATCTAACTTTCAGTTTATGATTTCTCAAACCAATAATGGTTGCAGCCTCTTTTCACTAATTTTAGCCAAGCTTCTGCTTTTAGATATAGACTGCGAAAATATTTTTGCATTGTCCATAATGATTGCACTTACTGCAAGCCTTTTTTGATAAAAAAGTGTGTTAAAATGGGTGTTTTTTATGTAAAAACCGTAAAAGTTCGTTGGCGGCTTCCCTGATTCCCTTAGCTTCCGGCGGCTAGGGGTTTCACCCCCACACCCCCGGTTGCGCTCCCTCCCCTTTGCCAAATTCTGGTTGAGCGACTGCCCCTTACATAAAAAAAAGTTAAATTCTGCAAGCTTAGACAGATGTTGACTATTTTTAAAGTTGGTATTTTAGGGAGAAAACGAAAAAATTTGGCCCTCCTTGTTAGAAAAATGCCTCCCTGAGCTCAGTTTCTGGTTACGGGCCTGTTACCGGTTGAGTTTTGCTTCGACTTTAATTTGCTGCTTAATCGATTCCATCAAGCAGGAATAATTATAATGAAGCATCTTATCCAAGGACGCAACAACGACGCTGGGGTGGGAGTTGAACCATCAACCTTGCGGTCGTGGCCGTCGTAAAAACGGTGCTCCTAACCACTCGGCCACGCTGCCGAAAACATATTTGTAAATTTTGCGACCCTGAATACGTGCTGAGAGGAAAAACCGAAAAGTTTAAGCAAGGGGGTTATTAGAAACCAAAATCGGGCCTCAAAAACACCGTAAAACCCATAATTTTCTCGTTTTTTCTACAATGGTTTCCTATTTCCATCTTGGCAAAGCATTACTGTTTCACCAAGATAGACCCAGCACAAATATCACAAAAGCCAAGTAGATTTCATTAAGCTCAGTACAGACAAAAGTTGTAGATATGATTATCAAATGCAAAAGCAAGCAATACACCAATGGAAGAAGGTGAAAGGCATTTCAGAAACAAATTAAACACTCAAAGGCATGTAGCAGAGTGCATGAATAATTGATATTGCGGCAAGGCTGGCCAGGCTGCACCTGACAGCATGCGGTTTACGTTCGGTACAAACCGATCAATGAAACACAATTGCTGGTTGCTCAACGGCTTTTGCGACCCAAAGGTGTGACGTTTTGAAAGTTTAGAGCAGTTTTGATTGATAAGCAAGCTGACGGTAAACTAGGTATTTGTTGTATTGCATCTAAATCAAAATTTCATGTTCAGTTCAGCAAATCACGTCAATGCACCCATGATGACGCACCAAAGACGGCAATCACGTGACGCGAATCACGTGATTTCAGAGGAAGCTGCTCGCAGGGCGGCGTCCGGTTTACAGTACGTGTTAGTGAAAACATGCTGCTTCCTATGCTTTGGCCTAAGCTTGTGTTTAAAGGCAGCGTTTATCGGTCATGCACGAACGTTTAAAATAATACGGGACATTAACCCATTCATATTACCACGCATTCATGTTTGATATTTCATCAAATCTGTAAATGCAAGCTCTTTTTGACAATCACTGGCTATAAGTTGTAACTCGACTGTACTCAGTCCCCAATATGGGCAATAGAGTTTGTGATCTTTCACAAAAAAGCCAGGGTACAATACAACATAACTGCAATCATATCGTGTTTTGCAATTCATTACAACCACATTGAAGGTTGATAAATGTCATATGCAGATCAATAATGACATATCATCTATAGTATTTAAAATACCCACGATCATTCCACACAAAAATGCACTCCACAATTCCTTTCCAAATTTTAAGAATGTGCTACCTTTACTTAGGCTATGGTATTTTTACCGTAAAATTAGAGTAGGCGTATAATAGCATCGTCTTAATTCAATAATTTCCATACAAAAAAATGGAGAAAAATTAATAGGGAGACGCCCTAATGTTTGTACAATGAATTTTCATTTAGCCTACAACAGAATGCAAATAAAACAATATGCCAAGGTTACAGGAATCAATACCGCTTGCACTTACTCCAAAATTATTCAAAGTATTACCTTGCTGAATGCTGTGTGAATGACTGATAAAATGTTAATTTTTGATTTTTTAGTTTTTCTTTCTGTATGCAGGAAAGCGCTATTTTTCAGCTTTCTTAAGCCAAAAATCAACTCAACACTCAAGAAACTTAAGGTGAATCTTTTATGTAGTTTCAGTTAAGTCACAACATGACAAAACCAAAAATAGGACACCAGCACACAACACCGACAAAGGGGTAACAAAAAAGTAAAATTTTCATGTTGGTTGGTTGCCGCTATTTTAACCTCTCCCACCTTAACAGTTAGCACCAGTACAGATTTCGAAAAGCAAGGCAACAAGAAGTCTCAAATTTTTTAATGATTCCAATGATCTCGATATGCTTTTGCTTTTTGGCAAATTAGGCGTTTCAATGCATATCTTCATTATATCGAAACAAAAATTTTAGTGGCTGTTCTGAGTTCGAGATGGTGGAAAAGGAAAAAAAATTTATGTTTAAGCTAAGCCCACCCAGTTCCTGATGCGCCCCAGTACGCCCATTATGGTGATACGCTCTTGAAAAGATTCTGGTACGCCACAAGGCGTACTATAAACCCAATTGACAAGCACTGACGTGCACTGTAAAGTAGATTACTATGGAAGAGTTTTTAACCCAGTACAAAAAAAGCGTAGGTTAAACTTATTACGTCAAAATAACAATGGTAGCTGTTTACTGGCTGATGTAATTTTGACAAGTACCGGTAAATTTTCTCTTACGAATGCAACGTTGGCATAAGGTAAATTTTCCCACCATTGTTCTAGTTAAGTCTCTTTCATTAACACATTTAGTTCCTCATTTCAGGAATCTGTTTTCGTTGAAACTTTGGTTACATTGGTTCACGATGCGAGAAAGTCCATCAAACGTGTTATGTGCCACTGGAATATTAAAAAAATCAGCGAGTTAAACAAGCTCAAAATCTATGACTTGACTAGGAGTCGAGTGCTCGTGATTTCTAACATTGCTAAATGCGCTTTATACCAATAAACTGAGCAAAGGCCAATACCCTAAACAGGCTGCAGCTGTGCGTAAGGCAAATAACTTTTCAGAGGGAGCTCACTCATGACTCAACGAACATTTCGTCTCATTTCGACGTCTCGCAAGGTGTTTCGCTCCTCCTCCTCGTGCTTTTACTTTGTTTTATGAGCATCCGTGTATCGCTGGTTTATTTTCTGTCCGACAATCAGATTGTACCTACCTGCCGACCCACATAATTATGTTTCGGCAGAGGTTGATAAAACGTCCAATTTTACGATAAAAATGTACTTAGTTTTCATAGAATCCCATAATTCCCTGTTCCCGCAGCCAACGCAATTGGTTGTGCGCACAAATTTGGGCACTCACTTCTGAAGAAAGGGGGATTTTCATTTCGGCCACTGCTTTCATGTGTTTCACCATGTCATCGTAGCGTTCAGCCTGTTCAGCTAGTTTCGCTGCGTCTACATTTTTTCTCTTTTCAGGGGATTCCACACCTGAAAAGGTAATTGTTGATTATATTTCAAAAGAACAATTGAAAACTACAGCAAGTATGGCCCTGCATGGACAATGAACCGGTAATTTGTAACTCATATTAAGTTTACGCGGATTTACTCATACGTTGTAGTGGTTGCCTGGTGAGCAAATGGACACATCAACGATAAATTTGTGACTGTTTTTTCCTTACAATATTACCGTACAGTAACTTTTTTTTAAGTTTTCAGGGGTAAACATACTCGCTTTCCCCTCAACCACGGGCAATGAATAAGATATGCCGATCTTTCAGGATAGAAAGGTTCCATTCATTCTTTTTTTCTCATGAAAGGAAAAAGCCGAATGTTATCTTAAAGCAATTTTTTGGAACCGTGACTCCAAGCCTAGGTGGGTTATAAATGCAAGAAACAAAAGCAACAAAATACAGCATACTGCTTTTTAACATTAAATGCAATTGTTAACTACCAACTTTTATGGCAACAGCTTGGCAAAATTATCATTAATTCAATTAAAATATTTGTTGCTAAACACTTCTGACGAATGTTTGCTCAAAAATTTCGTTTTTTCAACATAAGTACTTCACCATTATGTTATCCATTCAACAGATGCTACATTCTTTCAAACATTAGATAGTTAGTCTTTCAAGGCATGACTTCTTTCACTTAGTTTTTCAACTTCTCTTTACGTGACCAATGGCGTACACAAAAGGGGCTTCTTTAAGCGCCCTCTCGGGCCCTATCCGCTGCACGCTAGGACTTTTTCACCTCCTCCTCAGAACATTTCTAAGTACGCCCCAGTACATGATACAACTTTCTTGGAGAGGTAAAGTAAGGTCACTGTGTTACGTCTTTTATTTGACCCCCTATCTCACTGGTTTTATTTCTGCCTTAAAAAATCCGTAAAAAGCAAAGTTGAATTAGGTTTCACTTACTGTCCATGCTTTCAGTTTGATCCATCTTGTATTGCACAAAAAAATAATCAAAATGTAAAGGTAAAAATCAATGGAGGCTGACAGTAAGTCGAATATTGATTTTTCAGCAATATTACAGTGCAATCTGCTATGGCCTAAATTACATACACAAATATGTCTGAAACAATAAAGCAAAGTTGCATAATCGAATTCAACAGAGAAAATGCTACGGTTAAGACATAAAACACGAAGCGTCGACTTTTTCAGCGAATTGTCGAGGAAAATACTCAAATACTCACAACAGCTTAGGGTCTACAGCAGTGGTTCTTAACCGGTGAGAAATTTCCCACTTTTGGTAAAAGCAGTGGGAAATGTCTTTCCATCCAAATTAAAACAATTCGCAAATTTCTTCGAAGATAAAAAAATTAATCTCAAAAAACCTAACCGTTTGCCCTGGACATTGTTTTGTAACGATTATCAACAAAGGCCTTGTTATTTCCCTTCTCGAAACAGTTAGTAACCCAAAATCAAATCAAATCAAAAATCAAATCTTCATTATACTAACGCCATTACGCCGAAGCGTGTAACGATTGACGGGACCCATTTCCGCGGCTTAGCGCCTGGGCTGCAGAACTCCGAAGAAACGTCGTAGCAGTGGCGAGCCATTGGCGACACTGTGCTAATTTGACCGGCCCGGTAATCGAACCCCAGACCTCCCGCACCGACAGCAAGCGCTTAGCAACTGACCTAACGGCCGGTTAGTCTTACAATAACAACCTACAGCAGTAAAAATGACTTCTGACTTCCCATTCAGCAGGCCAGAAACGACGACGATTGTTCTATTGCTGTACCTTGGGTACATGAGGAATTTGACAGGAGTGGTATTTACGTACAACAAAGGTTAAATTTCTTTCGGGGTATACAAATCGGAAGGAGTGTTTGGCTGATCAATGTCAAGCATTCTGTAGGATGAGTGTATCTTTACCCAAGTGCGGCTGATGACCGCTAATAGCCCGAAACAGCGGTGTCCCGCTCCATGGTATTCTACAGATGGTCAAAGTACTGGTGGTAACTGGTAACCAGGGCTGCGAACTCGATCGATTCTTAACCGAGTTCGAATTCAAGAGCTATTTGCAAGTTCGAGTTCTAAGAATTTTATTTTTCGAGTTCGGCGAAAATGACCGAGTTCAAGTTCGCAGCCCTGGACTTTATAGGTCGCGATGGCATGAACAAATAAACGACACGATGCTTTTCTTTTGGCAAAATCATAACTTCAATTTGCACGGATTGTGACTACTTGAACAACAAACTATATTTCCTAGTGATCTTTTATTTCTTTTCAACAATTTAGATATCTTTCTGATGAACTCGAACAGTTTTATTCGAGTTCGAATTCAAAAAAAATTTTTTTTCGAGTTCGGCAAAATGATCGTCGCAGTCTTGGTGGTAACTACATACCGGTACTGCAAGCAGCCCATGTACATGGGAGTTAACTGGTAAATGCGTAAAGAGAAAAAAACAGTCCACTTGGTCATAGATCAAAAAAATAATTTAACGTGCCTGTGATCGAGGAAAAGTAAATGGAGCGAACTGCGTAAGTACGAAGAGAAAAAACATTGAGTAATGAGGTCGTTGATCAAAAGACATACCGTACTTAACCAGCCCAACAGTTACCTCCGTTTACTAAAGTTTTTTTCTAAGGAGAGTAAGAAAAAAGTTTCAGGGTGACTCTTTCATATTACGCTATGCTAAAATTTACAATAAATCAAAATAGGGGTAATGTAGTGAAAAGGATTAAGTGATTTTGCACAAATATGGAGTGAAGGAGGTTGCATCGACTTGCTGGTGAACAAGCAAATTCAAAAGTCACATTAAATTCGACAAATCAACATTCACACTGTTTTTGCTTTGATGTATTTCAATGTAATACTGTACAGTAATTGCAGTTTTTTGGGTGTTCTGTTAGTCCCTCAACACCTATTGACTGTATAATAAAAATGTCTCATGTTAACATTGACTAAAATAGTCAGGTGGGAAATTTGATCATAATAAAAGTCTATGTTAGGAAACAGACCAAAAACGGTTAAGAACCGCTGGTCTACAGCATGATTTTTTCATGTCTATCGTGTATATGGTTTGGTGTCATTGTAATCGACCTTGAGACAAAAAGATAGATCTAATACACACTGGGTCGATCAAATTTGGCACAGTCATGCCATAAATTGGTCATGTAATTGTGAACACCAAAACTCATGATACTCAACCCTTTAGTGTAATGAAAGTGTATTATGATCCAGCAAAAATCACACCAGACATTTAGTCAAGGGTTAGGATACCGGGGCAGGAGCAACTTCACCATAGTCGCAAAAACAAGCATCTACGTTAGGGGGCCTCTCATTTTTGAATTGGAGATCGACCATAAGCGCGGCTTATGTCTAAAGAAACCTTCAAACTTTTCTGGCAGCTCGGCATAACCAAAAATTTAATCTATGAAAACTACTTGCTTTGCCTAAAAAATCGATACTAATCTAATAAAGATTGACCTTTTGCGAAAGCTGGCACATCTTCAACACTACGCGTTTTCGCTACTATGGAAGCTCAGCCAGGCTTTCCAAAATTGTCAAAGAATTTAATATGTTCAAAAATAGCTTACAGTACTTAACATTGCTGTACCACAGGCTATTTATTACCAGTACCATAGGTAAGGCCTATTGGTAACTGTTTTCGTAGTAAGAATGCAAAAAAAAACAGTTTGCAGTCCTACGGGCACAAGACAGCATTTTTGTTTCATTCAAATGACAATAAATCCCCTTATTTTTTTTCTAAATTTTGACCCGGAATGTAGAACAGCCTAGCCCCAAAGGGTAATGAAAACACAAATCATCAATCTTAAGAGTAGGAGGTCAATAGTTGATCCGGAGTAGATGCTCGCCCAAACGCCGAAGACCTAATCGTTTCAGACAAATTTACTTTTCCTTCTATTATTAACGATAAAAAGCATAAAACATCACTAAGTGTCACGACGGCAGTACAGCTGCTAAAGCTCAAGGTTCTCCTCACAAAATTTTTATTTACCTTGTCAACATGGCCGTTTTTTGTGTCCCAAAACCTTGATTGCAATAAAAGTTTTGATATCATAGCGCAATTACACTTTTCAATCGTAATGTTACGCATTTGTTACTAGTGCCCAAAAGCCTTAGGCTATTCACCCACAGTAATGAAGGGTTAAGGAAAACGTATTTTGGGACAAAAAAAAGTCGCTATCAGGCTAGCAAAACCTTACCAAGGGGAACCCATTCCAGATCTCCCTGCCCACCAAGCAGGACCGCCGAGAGGGGGGGGCAGAAGGGGTCACTGTCCGGGGGCCCGGGGACACAGGGGGATCCGGGGTTCTGAATTGTCAGGTTTAGAATGCAAAATTCATCAGCTCAAACTACGGCCTGCGGGCGCGATGATGTTATTTTTTGATTTCGGGCCGAAATTCGAACATCCGCGGACGCTATGACCTTATGTTGCTCATCACTAGATGTTGAGCCGAAATTTGAACATCTGCGGAGGCTATGACCCTTTTTTTGCTCATCACTTGATTTTAGGCCGAAATTCGAACATCTGCGGACGCTATGACCTTTTTTTTTGCTAATCATGTGTTTTTGGGGCACCACTGACCAAAGGGCCCAAACGAATTTTTTGCCCCGGGGCCCGAAAGTTCTCTCGGCGCCCCTGCCACCAAGGCTCGATTAAAGGGGACTATAGGCGCTGTAGTTTCGGGACCCATGCGGTAAATTACGCCTTTTACAAAATGAGGGTCTGATGCGAACGTTAGAATCAGATCTGCAAAAAAATGAGGTCCCCAAAAATCAGTCCATCCATCTCCAAAAGTCTCAATGCGGCTAAAGGTGCAATCAGACTAACTCAGACGTTGAGACTTTTACGACATTGTGCAGGTTGATCTTATGATGACATCACATCCGCTGGATGTGAAGTCATAATAACAGCTCAGATGGCCGAGTGGTAAGAGCGTCCGCCTCGGGAGTTGTAGACTCGGGTTTGATTTCGAGTCGGGTCTAACCAATGACTTTAAAATTAGTATTCACAGCTACCCTGCTTGACGCTCATCATTGAAAGAGACAGTGTGAAGAACAAGCCGTCAAATTTACATGTTGTGGCGCTGAGAAAAGCACTTAATGGGACTCCCTCATCTTGGTGTGGTAGACAGATAGATGGCCGGCAACTCCTAAGCGAGCTCGTATAGCGCATTGATCGCTTTCTCGTGACAGGAGGATAAATATGCAACTAAATACAAAAATTCAAATAAGAAGATAAACCTGCACAATGTCTCAAAGGTCTCAACGTCTCAATGTGATCGCACCTTTAGCAGTCCACTCAAATTGATTCAAGAATCCGTTTATTTGGCTGTACTCAGTATCAAAAACGTTATTACTTGATGAACTTTTTTCAGCACAAGCTTGCTCTTTTGCCAAAAAGCACGCGTCAGCAACAGGCATGAGCTAAGTTTTCTTCCCATTAAAAGTTAATTACCAAATAAAGAATTTAACCTATTTCCAAGATCACTCAAGCAACGGTTGTTAAATAAACTTTTATCCAAAATTTTCTTCAAATCAAACGCTAGTCAACTCCAGCTTGATCCTTTGAAGATTATTTTTTTACGAATGTTCAGTACCCAAATTGAATTATATTGAATTGAAAATTGAACAATAATTGAGGGAGACCGCAAAGTGACCTAGCGTTTTTCGAATCTGCAGCTACCCAGCTCGCTTCAAGCCCGCAGGGCACCGTACCTAACTCAGGGGATTTGATCACTAGGCTGCAATGTTGTATATTTAAAGATATCACGAAATAAACTTTTCGCAAAATTGTAGCCCATATTCAATGTACGTCGCTGTTTAAAATGCTAATATATCTGCGACACAAAGCTTTCCAAACCCAAACTGCACGACTATATTTCAATGAGAAGTCCATAGATTCCATTCACATGTTACAGAGCTTCGCAGCCCAAACAACTGCTGAGAAAAACTGTTCTAACGTAACGAGATGATCGCTAAGAACTTTGCTTCTGCTAGGAAGGTCATGCGCTTACACAGCCAATGGAATTCTTAACCAGGCTAAAGTAACGCGCAAAATATTGCTTATGCAGCTATCAAACGCTCGATAAAATGCAACTGTGAATGAAAACGAGAAGAAATATTTAGTAGAACGTGACAAGAGTTGACAACTAAAACAGGAAGTGTGCCAAGGCGTGATGGCATCGCCATCAGTTTAGACAATAGTTTAATCTTTACTTCATTTAGTTTCATTATTAAGCTTACAGACAAACTTGAAGCACATAAACAGGTCTTAAACCAGGTGTATGGGCATCATACGGACCGATTTATGCGGCCCGCCGGCAGTTACATAAATATAAATTCTTACCGTGAATCAAGCCGAGGACTTTTTTTGTTGCTCTTCACTGATATTTTCAGTGGAAAATAGAACATTTTAACAGCTCAGATGGCCGAGGGGTAAAAGCGTCCGCTTCGGGAGCTGTAAACGGGTTCGATTCCGAGTCGGTTCAAACCAATGACTGTAAAATTGGTATTCACAGCTTCCCTGCTTGACACTCAGCATTAAAGGGACAGTGTGGAAAACAACAAGCCGGCAAGTTTCCTTGTTGTGCCATTTTGAATGGCACTTAATGGGACTCCCTCATCTTGGTGTGGTAGACAGATGGCTGGCAACTCCTAAGCGAGCTCGTATAGTGCAATGATCACTTTCTCGTGATAGGACGATAAATATGCAACTAATTACAAAAAAATACAAATACATCTGCAGACCTGAAGACCTCTTTTTTTCATTCAATCAATACGGCGCCAGTATTGGCAGTTGTTTAAAGTATTGAACACGATTCATCTAACAATTCGGCCCGCCAAGGACTTCGTTTTCCCGCTCCACATGTGGCCCGTCGACTAGAAAAGTTGCCCACCCTTACCTTAATGCAAGAAATGAGTGATGTAAAGTTGTGAACAGCATGTGATTGATACAGTTTCTGATTTCTTGATGTTATGCTCCCTCTTCATCTGAGACAACGACAAAGACGTGTTCGTAGGATGAATCAAGACTAGCATAGCAGTTGTCCTTGATACAAAGTTTTTTGTAGAGTTCTTCGCATTCATTAAATACGCTGAGGAATGTCGGTCTCTTTTAAATTATACAATAATGACCTTTGTAAAAATTACGCTTCTACCCACTTGACAATGCTGTTGACTAGCAGGGGCGGATCCAGGGGTGTGTGGGGATGCTCCCCCCCCCCACCAGCCATTTTCAACAATACTTTGGATGAATAAAATTTTTCGATAATTTCGAACCTCTTCATAACAATATGCCTTAGTCGTCTTAAGCACGCATACTCGAAACTGTGCGAACAAAATGCATCAAATTTGGTGAAGCAATCAAAATTAGGGGCCAAAAATGTGAACTAACTTCGCCTGAAATTTGTTCAAAAAGCACTAAAACGGCCATTACAGTATGCAAATTTTCAAAAATTTTCAGGAGAGTAATGCCCCCGGACTCCCTAGAGTCGTTTTTTATACTTAAGTTGCTAAAGATTAATTCTGTCGGAAAAAAACTACACTTAAAAAAATGACGAAATTTGGTGCCCCCTCCCTGAAAAAAATTCTGCATACGCCCCTGACATGAAACATTTTCAAAGTGCTTATTTACGCCCATTTCCGGGTCTAAACCTCTTAACGTCTTTGCATTTAGTTAACATTCAACCTAATTCAAAATGGCATCCCCACCCCCATCAAAACTTTCTGCATTCGCCCCTGTTGACTAGGGTTCAAAACGACGCAACCAGGGTCGTAAGTCAGCGGAAAATGAAGAGGGGGACAAAGGGTAATGAGCCAAAAACAGCAGTATTTTATGCAAAAGTTTTAAGCATTCTTCATATTAAATCATATAGTATATCATCATATATATCAAATAGGGAGGAGGCAGTGTTGGGGGGTTTTCCACCCACCGACTACGCCTCTGGACGCAGTTATACAAGTTCATTATCGCAAAAAATTCGTTCACGTTGATTACAATATCTACCGCAACGCAACAAAACTCAGCGCATCTCAAAATGCCCAGATTGGTATTATTTTGTTAGAGTTTACGAAGCACAAACAAGATTTCACGTTGTAAGGGTAGCTAGACCAACACTGAAAAGAGTATATTTCAAACGCAATGCAGCATAGTTGAGATTGCAAAATGTTTAGCAATAGCAACATCCATGCTTTAACAGATGAAAAAAAGCATATAATGCAATAACACAAAATATTTTGATCTCACTTTCCGCAGGTGTAAAAATAATTTATCTATACAGTGATTATCCCAATGCAGAATCCAAAGCAAAATGTACATTTTTCAGGCAGATCCATGAAAAAACTTGGCCATGAGCAAGAAATCAAAATTCAGTCTTTTTTACGCTGTCTTCAGCCCTGCCAAGACATACCATCATCGTAGCTTTTAAACAGTCTTAATTTAAGATTGTGAGGCAGTGGCGTAGCGCGAAATTTAAAAAAGGAGGGGGGCCGTAATTTCTACATTTTTTTAAGCGTATTTTTTTCGGCAGAACAAATTTGAAGCTGATTGAGCAAGAAAAGCTCTAGGGGGGTCCGAGAGCATGCTCCCCCGGAAAAGTTTTGAAAATTTACATGCTGTAATGGCTCTTTTAGTGCGTTTTGAATAATTTTCAGGCAGAGTTTGTTTAAACTTTTTGACCCAAATTCTGTGTGCTTTGCCAAATATGATGCATTTTGTGCGCACATTTTCGATTATGTGTGCTCAAGGCGTAAGGCTTATCGCTATCGAAGAGGTTCGAAATTGTGAAGAAATTGTATACATCAACAACATTTTTGAAAATGGCTGGTGGGAGGATGCATAAATACATATCCCTCATCCTATCCCCCTAGACCCGCCCCTGGCCATAAGCTACAGAAACCATCAAAAGAGTCTGGATCCGCCTCTGGCCATAAGCCACAGAAACCATCAAAAAAGTCTGGGTATTTCAGTCACTAGGCACTATTAATTTCGTTCTTTTTTACTAAAAGGCAGAATCAAAAGGGGGGGGGGGGTGGCCCAATGGCCCCCTCCTAAATACGCTACTGAGGCAGGGCAAAATACAGTCGAAGGGCCACTCGCGACGATGTACATTAACAAAATATTGATCTATCGAACAGCGAAGCGTCGTAAAACCTCGTTAAACTAGGCTGGCTGCTCAGACTCAAACAAACTAACATTTCACTGCTTTTAGGTCTATCTTTGTAAACACAGTTACGACATTGTAACGGAAATATACGTAACTTCTAATGCGGATACTATGTAATCAATGGAAGTTACGTCAAGAGCAAATCTCGGCGCTGCCATTAAGACAAATATGGTCTACTTGAAATTAAATTGGACCTACTCAAACCAGCCGTTCTTTGCGTCTCAACTAGCTTTCATTATCTCATTTATCTCACTCGGAGCTTTATGTAATGCTCAAAAGTACTTGCTTTGGCAAAAGATGTAATTCACTCTTTATGAAATACAGGGTGACCCCCCAAAAAACGGGCCCCAATTCTAATTACTTAAAGTGTACACGAGGCCCGTTTTTTGGGGTTCACCCAGTATACCTTTTCACAAAATTCACTGGCGCATACCGCAGGAACGCGTTTCCCTTCAGAACTTCTCCAAAGCACCTAAACCGGCCTAATCAAACAGGTTCATTAAGAAAAAACGCGCCTTAGTATGCAAAAACTGCTTTGCGCACCCCAGCTCAGGAAACTTTCACATAAGGTTTGGTAAAACTGGAGTTTTATTTACCTCAGTCATTCAGATCAGTTTTAAAGTACATAAAATATTCCACTAAAAAGTAGAGAAATTTACGCTCATGACTGTAATGCAGGCGACGTCGTGCAGTCTAACAGCTTACTAACTACCAGCTTGCTGTTTCAGCGCTGAATGCATTACACGACTGCAGTAACGAAATAACGTAACAGGAAACGCTGCCTTTGCACGCGCTTACAACATATAACCCAGCAAAATCACTTTAATGCCTTACTTCAAAACAAAATGCACTGAAAATCATACAATAACTGACTGCAAACGCGATTCCAACCGGCCTATAAGCACACCACTGCCGCTCATCACGTACAATTGCGTGAATAAAGTAGCCCAAGATGCTTGTAAGTAGTAACTGTTCTCAGCACATTCACGGTTAATTCATTTGCACACACGCTCCGTTAAATTACTTTGTACTGAGATCAACCGCTAATACGCAAAATAAGCGGAACCAACTGAACATGATGTCACTAAACTGCAGAACGTCGTCATAATAAGGAATGGCAAGACCCCTGGCGAGCTACAGATCCTTCGCGAGGATTTAATAAGTCGGCCCAGCTGACGCTAGAATCTGAACTTTCCAGGAATACGCTTTGTGCCATTTTCAAGCGATGACGAAGTCCAATTTCCAAGTGTCCAGTCATTAAAAACGTATTTTCAACAGACCCTCACAGACACAAGAAAATACTACGGCAGCGTGGCCGAGTGGTTCGGAGCGCCGTTTTTACGACGGCTATGATCGCAAGGTTGATGGTTCAACTCCCACCCAAGCCTCGTTGTTGCGTCCTTGGATAAGATGCTACACGAAAATTATCTTTGCTTGGTGGAATCTAACAAGCAGCTAATTAAAGAAGTCAGAAGCAAAATTCAAGCGGAAAACTTGGAAACGAGGGCAACCCCTAAGCGAGTCTGGATTCGCTTTCTCGTGACAGGAGGATAAAAATGAAGAAATCAATCAATCTATTACACTGTTTTGGAGCTAATCAAAAATTGCAAAGTGCCTGACGGTTTTTGACCCATGCTAATCCGAAGTATTTTTAAAGGATTCTCATAAAACACCGTAGTATTTGCAAATTTCTGGTCTATTGTAATTCCCCACCTAAGTCTACCGCTTGCTATGCCTTTGCCTGACGGTTTCGACAATTATAATTGTTCGTAAAGAGAAATAAATTACTCGGTAGATTATTTTCAAAACATTTAACAGTGCACGAAGGGTGTCTGCGCAGTGAGCTTGAACTCTTTGAACCAGAAACCACCAGATACACAAGTCAAATACGACCGGCTTCAGTCGCTAATGTAACCCGTTGCGAAGGGTCTGTCACCCCACCAAGCACCGCTACCTAAGGCATGCCGCCATAAATAACAATCTTACAATAAGAGCGAATGAATGCAACTAAAAATAATAACTTATAACATCATTTAGAAGTCCAATTACCGGAGCACACATCACAGCCGAGCGTTGAAGACAGGAAAATAAGTGTTAGCAGTTAGCTCATCGTTCATGAATCAGCGTCAAGAGCCCGAGCGCGAATCAATACCTGCAGTTGCCACATGCTCCGAGTATATTTCAATAATAATATTTTATAACAAGTAGGAAATATATTGCACGAAGAGGGACAGCAATCTGACAATATCTATAACTTTCTCCAGAATCTGTACATGGAGAGAGGTCTGTTGGCAATTTTAAACACCAAACGGAAGCGCAAAAACATGGGGAAAAGACAGCATCTTCTTGTTGGTTAATGCATGAAGCTGCCCTGTTTGATATAGAAATGTAAACTAGTTTTAGAGACAGGAAAAGCTGCTGGGGTAACCTAAAAGTAGTGTTACTATTTCACCAACATTTTAACGGTAATGTAGTTACGATTCTACGTCTTATCTTACCGAAATTCGGTTACTATTTTAACTACTTAACGTAAATAGCGAATAGACGCCAGCTGAATAGTACCAAAATTGTAACTCGCGCCATATCCATTTTATTTTCCATTTATCCGCCTCGCGAATTCCTGCTGCGTCTATTGCATGTCGCGAGCACGTAAAAGCAGCTCGTCGTATTGCATAGTTTTGCGGGGGTAACAATACAAGACGATCACCTTCCAATCAAAGGAGGAATTTTCAACAAAAGTTAAAGTAAAAACGTCAACTATTCGTACTAATTGCCAACAAAACTCTTGATTGTCACCAGAAAAATATTAAGATAACCTTTCCCGTATTTCGTGCACACACGGGCAACCCTTTTCACTTTAAATATCTTTATTCTTCACACCATTACTGACTTTTTTTCTGAAAAATAAAGCTGATGCAAGTTAAATAATGTCATTTTAGGAGGTGTACAGTAGCACAAACACTATGCTAGAACACCAAAGACTTGGTTCCACCAACAGGTGCCAACTTTATCCTTGAAAAAATATTAGAATCTTGAGCAGAGATGTTATACCAGGAATTCATAACGCTCAAATGAATCAAAAGGACATGTGGTGTTTGTTTTTTCTACAATAGAAACGCACTACGGAAAATCTAAAAATGAAAAATGTCAAAAGCATGAGTTTACTACATGTATTTTATCTTCCTTTCATGAAAATACGATGGAGACGCCGCAGCGAGCTCGCTTAGAAATTGACGGCCATTAACCTACTATTGTAATAATAAGATGGGAAAATCCCATCGAGTGGATTTTCCAATAGCACGACGAGTGAGCTAGCTGGTTTGTTCTCGAAACGGTGCTTTTAATGCTGAACATCAAGAATGGAAGCTGCGAATACGAATTTTGAAGTCATTGGTTTAACCGGACTTCGAATACCCAAGTCTAGCATTCCAGGGGCATGCAGACGCTCTATCCACTCAGCAATCTGATCGATCGTCTCTCATCGCTCCATTCCGGAACTCAATGGGAGCTTACTGGACAAAGAATAGCGTATAGTAATGAAGTTATAATTACCGCGAACGAATACTATAGCTATAGATTTACACCTTATTTACAATTTAGTATCAGCTAGCAAGGTAAAACTTGAACAGCAAAGTGAGAAGGCTATTGCAAAGCTCAGAAAAAAAGTGGAAAATTAGCACGAAGTTTTACTTATATTTGTTAAATTTTAATGAGCCAGCATTAAATCAGTAATCGATCAGTTAACAAAAAACCCTGTGGCAAGTTCACAAGCAATTGAGAACTGAAACCAGTTTGACAAATAGCGAGACCTCATTATCATTCTTATTTTAGGGCGTATTCCGCTTCAGAAAATCACTTCTACGATTCATGCTCTAGTTCCTCATGTCTTTATAGATCAGCCAGTTTTTGACACCAACTTATCTTTATCACTTCATCGGGTATTATTAATACCAACATAATGCCCTGTTTTCTTAATTACTGCAACATAGTTCGAAAATTGAATTGAAAATTTTTGCTTTTACTTGACTGCACTTATCGTTCTAAACTTAACAAATTCGAATTTTGCATCTGTTACCCCTATTTTTGAATTTATGACAGTTTTCTATAATTAGTGGATAAGTTATTGACGATTTTGGAACTCTGAGGGTAGAATTTAAAAAAAGTAACTGAAACAACGTGATTTTCTTCTTTTAGCTGTAATTGCTTCAAATGAAAGAATACTAGTCTATCTTAAAACAAAACACGTTGATTCTAAACTTAGTTAAAATTGCTATGATGTTTCAAAAAAGCTAACGCAGAAATGGGTAATTTTTTTAGCAGTTTTTTAATCTTTTTCCGTTTCAGATTCATAATTTGAGCAGAAATCTCGCTCTGGGCGCCGCAGGCTACACTAACAGTTCAGCTATCTTAGTGTCTTGGCGTTATTTCTCTGTCTTACCTTTTATGGTTATACCATGACGTCTTCATCAAGACACGCATAGCACGTCTAGTAACGTCCAACCCTTTTTTGCTGAATGATTTTCTTATGATGCTTATTTTTCGGCCTTTTAGTCGGAAACTGTGCGGAAACATACAAGCTTGCTTGTGTAAAACCTCATTCTACTGACACATAACTGCAGCAGCTTCACCAATACAGTTTTGATACTGGTGAATTTACTATAAGCCCACAATGAAACTGCGTGACAAGAAAAGATTCTTTTCTTCGGTCAACAGTCAACAACCGCTTGCCAACTCGACCATGTAATAGCCGTTTCTTTGATCGCGATTACGTCATCGATTGGTGAATCTGTAACGCAGTTAATTCATTTAAAAGCTCCTACTCGCCTCACGCCATTGGTGGGAAAATCAATGCAAAACATGAATATGTTACATTAATTTTGCACTTTCATTAAAGAGGACTTGTTGCTGTTGGCTCAAATTAACGGAGGTTTATAGTTTCGTTACTTCGTTATGTTGCCAACGTTTGATAAGATTTATTTATTTATTTATATAGGCCTGCTGATAAATCAGTAGTGCGACAGAATCGGGATGCATCCGCAACTTAAAATGAAAATTCAACAACAGCAACAACAAAAAAGCAATGCACAAACTAAGTCCCCACAATGGGAAATGTAATACGTTACACAAATTAACAGTGCGAAGTTACGAAGATACTTTCGATGAACCAACTAACTGTACATTGGCTTTGGCTATGTAAGTAAATGGCGCTGGTATTGAATCTTTAGTGTAGTAAGGGTGGCAACAACCTGATGAGCAATGCTCCCTTTGTTGTCTCCCTCGTACACTCTAGCCTCAGACCATGATGTTTTACGAAATTTTTAATTGCTTGCATGTGTTATTTTTCAACTATTAGTTGTTAACTGTTATGGTATGAGCGTGTACAAAATAAATCTGTTCTGTTCTGTCAGAAGAACTAAACACACCATGGCGTGAAAGAAGCATAATGCAAGTCATCGCAATAGCCTACAATCTAGCGGTAAAAGAATAAAAAGACTGTAATAAAGCTATACGACTACAGAATAAGCTAACCAACACTGGAACCATGTTAATACCCAGTTAAAATGTCAAAGCAAACCTCAGAAATGGCTCGTTTAAAGTTTTGAACATTAACTACTCGATGAAAAATATCTCGGGGAAGGTTGTTCCATATTCTATGAGTCCGATAAAAATAATTGTATCTACCAAAGTTATTAGCGGGGTAATTAATACTTTTCAATTGCAAGCAATGGCGATTGCGTTTCGGTTTGTTATCAATTGTCAAAAACTCAGCAAAATTTAAATCAAAACGGCAACATCACCACAGAATACTTTAAACAAAAACACTAAATCAATTTTGAATCTTCTGTTTTCCAAAGAATCCAATTTAGCAAGGCAAGTCTGTTGCTTTAACTTTCATTTGATTTATCTTGAAAACATCGATAAAAAACACGTTTTGTAAATTTACGTTGAACGTTTTCTACACAAATTTTTGATGTAATTAGATGTGGTGACCAAAGTGGGGTAGCATATTCTAACATAGGGCGTACCAAAACTTTAAAAACACGAATCAGAAATTTAGAATTACGTGACCGAAAAGCTCGAAGAATCATATTGGCTCTCTGTGAGGCCTTTTTTGAAATAGCAGAACAATGAGTTGAGAAATTTAAATCAGCATCAACTTCTACTCCTAGATCTTTAACTGAATTTACATATTTGACTGACACGTCATTGATATCATACTCAAATCTGGAAGATGATGATGACCCAGTCTTCATCACACAACATTTTTCAACAGAGATTATCATTTGCCATGTCGTTGCCCATTCCACAACTGCATTCAAACAATTTTGAAGGTAAATCATTTTGCAAAACATTGAAATTATTGAATTGCCAATTTTTCATTGTTTAAGAGGCAGTGGCGCCCGTAGAAAAAAATATTGGGGGGCAAAGTGTGACGTTTTGTCTATGACGTCACCAACTAAATTTTTGAATGTGATACAGATAAGTTTACTGATATAGCAACGAATGAGTGGTTGGGAGTTACGCTTATTTGGACGCGTAATGGACTAATGTGCAGTTGTACACGTCCCGTTTGGCCAGGGATAAGCAAACTTTTCAGCGCAAGGGCTTTATTTAAAATTTATGCGGGCGGCATATGGTAAGCCTACAGTATAATACGCCCAAACAGCAAATTTGAGTAAATCGAAAAATTCTTAATATTGGCCAAAAATAGTGAAAACTTCCAATCAACTCGAGTAAAGTTACGCTACTGGGCTAAATGTCAGAGGAAAATATTACAAAATAGATACGAAATTCACAAAAGAAAAAAAATGCACTGAATGACTATTATTAATATAATTCCATTCGACGATAGGCCGTAGAGGCAAATACATCAACAAGTTGAGTCACATTTTACTTTTCGTGTATATCTGTTTCAACAGACAAGAACATAAGAGGTTATATTCTTTCCTATCGGTTTGGACAAAAACATCTACGACTTTGTAACAAAAGCCACTTTTTTGTCACAACTCTTGAAGTCTATCCATCTCAATGGCGGTTGTTGCCAGCGATGAAAGACCCTCTTCTTCACTTCGACAGCTCCTAGAAGTTTTGATTTTTTCAGTGTAGAAAAGGATCTTTGTACTGACCCGGTCTAAGCGGATTATCTAGATCGGAAATATGTCTTGCTTTGTTTTATACACTCTATCTCAACTTCAGATTAATCGCATAGTTTTAAAAAACTTTTTTGACTTTGATGCTAAACCTTCCTCCATCTTAGCATAACTTCTGGCTAGTGGCTAAAAGGAAAATTTACTGCCGTAGTGCCGTACCTCACGTAACGCCCTTATTTTATTGCGGTTTGTCGAATAACAAAATGTTTTGTCTTTTTAGTATGACGTCATATATTTAAGGCACTGCTTCAAATCGTCTATCGCTCTGGCAATCAGCATGATAATTCTATTCTTGGTAATTTTGTCGACACACGCTTAGTTTGTATAGTTTTTGAAATCTTCGCCACGGTAGACGAGGCAGAGTTCACCCTGCTTCATCGCCCATACATCGTCAATTTTGACCAAACAAGCGATTGGTCTGGAAACAATAAACGCTTCAGCAAACAATCTTGAACGTGAACAAAATATTTTAAACAGGCGGGTAGGGGGAGTACAGCCCTAAAACAAAACTCAACGGATTTGTGCGATTTGGAAAAATGGCCAAAAAATTATTTGCGCTTATGTTAAGAGGCTTTACATTCTTTTATCACGAAAATGCGACGGAACGCTAAAATGGTTCGCTTAGGAGTTTACGGCCACCTGTTTACCTCTCAAACATGGGGGGAATCAATTTGAGTGCATTTCTCAACGAAGCAACAGCGAACTAGCCGACTTGTGTACGGCAGTGTCTCTTTTAATGCCAAACATCAAGCAAGGAATTTGAATATCAATTTTTCAGTGTTTGGTTTGATCTATCGCAGTCGAACCAGACCAGCGTCCACCGAGGCAAACGCTTGTCCACTCAGCTATCGATCGGTAACGACCGTAACATAACAACTATCCGTGAAATTAAATTCTAGTACATCTGCCCGTTGCCGCAGTGGTTAAAGACTTACTTTAGGCGTGGTAGGTCAAGGGTTCGATTTCCAGGCCGTCTAATCGGACATTGTCGCAACGGCTGTCCACCGTTGCGACGTCGCTGTGTTGCCCAGGCGCTATATGCCGCAGAGATGGGCCCCGCCAGTCATTACACGCTTCGGCGTAATACTGCGAGTATAATGAAGATTCGATTTTGATACCGATAGGAGCAATACTTTTATCTCTCTTTTATGCCTATTGTCAGTAGGCTAAATCTTATTGTAAGGTAAGCTAGTATCGAACGTTAACGCCAAACGGTAGCTAACAGATACTGTAGTTTAACGGAAGACAATTACTTTTAAACATTTTTTTGACGAATTATATATTTAACTGATTAAAAATTCACATTCGCTCAGCGAATCAATGTTTTTGCGCCTGTAACTTTGTGCTATGATTTTATACCTGTGCAATGCATCTCGCAAGGTTTTGGCAAAAGGACTTCATAGACACAGCTGGGTCCTATTTGTAATGATCGTATTCCTATCGAATTAGAAAACAGTATACAATGACCCTCCGCTTGAAAACAGAAAAACGAATCCCTAGCGGTAGGACGTCTGCATAGGCGCACGCAGGGGGCACGGTGCAATGCCCCCACCCCCCCTTGGCCCTGTAATAAGGTGCTAAAACCTAACTTTCAGACTATAATTTCTCAAACTAATAATGGTTGCGGGCTGCAGCCTATATACTTTCACTTTTTTTGGCAAAGCTTTTGCTTGTAGACACAAGCTGCTGAATATATATTTGCATTGTCCATAGTGACTGCACTCACTGCATGCCCTTTTTCGATAAAAAGGTATCCCGAAATGAGTGTTTTTTATGTGAAAACCAGTGATGGAGTCGAGTACCCAACTTCCGAGTACGAGTACCGCAAAAAACTTCGAGTACAAGTACTGATATTGAAAAATGTAACTCGAGTACGAGTACCGTAAAAAAGTACGAGTACTTTTACAAATTTAGCAAAAGAACAATTTTTAAGTTGTAACAGCTCAAAGTTTGTCGCAAAAACATAAACGAATACGTTTTTTCAGTGTTTGGGATGTTGAGAAGGCGCATCAATTTATTTACGAGTTTTATTGGCTGTAGTTTGCTATCGAAAGTTCATCTTGTTTGTTAGTTTGTTACCGCTAGCGAAAGCCAAATGTACTCGTGTACTCGACGCTTTTTTGACCGAGTACCGAGTACATTGACCTTCGAGTACGAGTACTAACCGAGTACCAGAGGTTGCGAGTACGAGTACCCCAAAAGTGGTACTCGAGTACGCGTGCAGTACTCGAGTACGCGTGCAGTACTCGAGTACTCCATCACTGGTGAAAACCGTAAAAATTCGTTGGCGTCAGGAGGCTACGCCTCCAGACCCCTTTTGTCTCCGGCGGCTGGGGGTTTTACTCCCAGACCCCCAGTTGTGCCCCGCTCAGGGTTGGGAAAAATCGATTGTAATCGATATTCGATTGCGATATTCTTTACTTTTTGTTCATCGAATGCACTGGAGCCTTTACATTTTTTGAATGAGTATCGAATATGGCCTTGCCTTTACTTTATTTTTTCGGCGCAGTTCGATATTCCATATTCGATTCTTTTTGTCCAGGTTACTTTATCTCACATTAGTAAATTTAAAATAATTGTCGGTATGTCATTTCCTTGTTTTTGCCGATAATTTATTTTTTGTGCCAAAAAAAAGATTTTAAATAGCAAAGTTGCTTCGCATGTACTATGTCCGTCGTTTATGTGTAAGTTACTGCATGAATGTGAGGACATCACAAAAAATGCTTGACGTGCACCGCTAAATACTCAGAGTAATATCGAACATCGGTTACAACATTCTTTATTCTTTACTTTTTTAAACTAGCATCGAAATCGATTATTTCTTTACTTTTTTGGGTATCGATTCCCAACCCTGGTCCCGCCCTCTTTGCCAAATCCTGGGTGCGCCAGTAGATGTCTACAACTCGTGATTATGATGAAAAGTCAGATCATAGTTTTTAAGCGGTTAGTATAAGCATGAGTGAAGTATCTATGGTATAAGGAGTAAAGCGAAACAAAGATTGTGCGAAAAGCATTTAGGCTATCGTTGCCAGTTTGCCGTGCGTGTTGCCGCCGGCCACCTGACGGTTTAAGTAGCTTTACCCGGGCCAATTTTTTAGATCATTTCTTTTGTAGCAGTAGTATTTTTTATTTTTTAGCCATGAAACAATAAATAACACGAGCACATGAAATAGAAGCTGGAAGGGGTAAAAAGGAAACGGCGACAAAACGATATGTGGTAGATAAAATACGTTAAAACGCGCAAAACAACATTGGAAAACACAGCATGTTTAAAAACTAGCGCGGTCGCTGCACCGTACCTGATCTCGCGAAAATTTTGATTAACTACCGGTATTAGAAGAGTGCATTACTCTTCCGAAATTAAAAGTCGCTGAACTACCAGCAATGCTCAGTTGCTTACCCTATGGCACCATAGGATGGCACCACCCAATGAAAAAAGACCATGGGCTCATTTGCGCCACCGCATGTTTTGCTAATAATTTTTCCAAGTGTCGTCATTATATAACGAAATCGTGACGTCACAATTGCCTTGCATAATTATCCAAAAGTCATGTTTCCTTTCGAGCTGCGACCAGTTTTTAATGAGCTAGACCATCCCTTAAGGTTGCGACCAGTTTTTAGTGAGTAGGGTAGAGTATATAGGCCTAATGAACTGTAGAATACGGTCAGATAGCACCGTTGTCTGATATTGCTAGTCTAGTTTACTCCTATTTTTCAAGAGCAGCAAGTGTGAAAGTACCGGTAGCTTAATCTGTTAGTGCACAGCAAGGCATTTCTTTTCCACACCCAGGCATTTTTGCACAGCAAGGCATTTTTGCCACATTATGGCAATGAGGAGCGTGCATACTTGACGACTGAGCAACCGGATGAGTTGCATTTCCACGGTCTTTCGCGCCTCCTCGTCACTTCACATTGTTTGTTTTCTTTTTCTGTATCAGTGTATATCTTGTTAAAAATTGTGACTATAAAAAGACTACTACTACCAGGAAACAATAAAGAATTATTTTGATACAAACACTTTCGGCCTAATGGGGTTCAAAACAGGATTGACAAGCAGCAAAATGACAAATTTTTATTTACGTAGACTAGCGTGTAGCATTTGTAAAGAGAGAAAGGATGTTCGTAGACAATTGCATGTAAGCTCAGCCCTTAATGTGGTCCAGGAACTGACAAACAAGAGGCAAATTAAAAGATTATTAAATGAAATTCATAGGCTTATAGGCCTATACAAGATCAATGTGTATACCAGGAGTCAGCAACCTTTAGTGCGCAGCGTACCATATTTTGATAGTGTTAATATAGAAACTTCTTTGTGCATTGTGTGCCAAAAGGTTTTATTTCCTTACTCAATTGATGCAGATTTTGTCGTTTTGTCCTATTTACCTTCGAAAATATGAGTGAGGAGCAAAAAAAAAGCAGTGGTTATGGTTACGTGATCGTAATTTTTGTTTTCTGAATTCAAAGTTATGTGATAAGCAATTTTATTCTAGCCTATTTCTATTCCATTATCGGTACCAGTATATTATCTTCACGAACCCGATCGGTGACCACATGTCACATGAAGCCGAAGCAAATCAAAGTCAGTGAAGCAAAGCAAGCCGAAGCCGCAACGAGAATCAAACCCAAAAGTAGCGCAGCGCTTTCCAATAGGCTATATGCTGCGCTTTTAGTCACCAAGCTATATATAGAGAAGTCGTAGCAATGTAGCAGATAATGGCGTTTATAAACCGATGCTCGTTACACGACTCTCACGTAACTTTGAATTTGAAAAACAAAAATTATGGTCAAGTAACCCTGAACCTTAGCCACTGCCAAAAAAAAGTTCTTCACCTCTGTAGATTTAACTGAGGTTATTTCAAATTAAATTGAACCAAAAATTCAACAGTAACTGAGGGAGACTGCGAAGTGACCTTGCGCTCTTCAAGTCAGCAGCCACCCCTTACATATATATATGTCAAATGCGATCGGCTCCAGCTCTGAATCAAACCCGTCACCTAGAATCTGTCACCTGCGAGCGGTACTGCTTGGCCATGCTGCTGACAATAGGCCTAATGAAGGCCTGATGTTCCGAAGTCCCCACTTTCCTCTGAAAATATCAGTGCAGAGCAAAAAAAAGGTCTTCCCGTCAGTTGATGTCTTATTTGCCAAAAAATACCTTAATTGAGTAACTTTTGAGCCCATAGCACCAAAAATCGCTCATAGATGCAAAAGTAAATTTGTTAAATCTTTAGAGCTTAAAATTTGTTAGCGCATGAAATCGATTTGCGTGCCATGCAAAACTTTCGGCATGCCACTTTTGGCACGCATGCCAGGTGTTGTCGACCCCTGGTTTATACAGTAGCCTATGGTGTGAAATTGCTGTGACAGCTCGAGCATAATGTACATTAGTAAGCTATACCTGTATAAGGACTGGGCTGACTGAAAAAGAAAATGTTGATCATTTAATCTTACAGCTTACTTGTGAAAAAAATTAGCAGATTGTGATAGTATTATTAACATTGATTTGCTGATTACAACATTGTAATATAATATTTTGCAAAATGCATCGATTGCTATATTTGGGGTTGATTGATATTTTTATTCAATTGGTTGGCTTTACATTTAGTTATCTTTTTCAAACAGAGAAGTTTTATGATTTGGCAGGTTAGTATTCTTGCATCATTGTAGACCCCTATATTACGTAACTGCATTATTTTTGGCACCAGACTACTAGAGCTGTTTATTTAAAGTACGGCTGGTAATTGCTGTTACCTGGTTACAGTGCTAAGCAGCCAGGTAATTCAGTAATGAAGAGACATGACATTTTAATTTATTCTTCTATTGCAAAAAAGTTACTTGTTTTGAGGAAGGCATATTTATAATCAGATCTATGTTACGTAGTTGGGAAGTTATACTGGTACTCTACAATTTGTGATACCTGTATCACTGTTCTGTTATGCTTTTATTGTTTTTGATAGAAGAAAGTGTCTAGACCATTGGCAAACCTTTTATAGAAACAAGCAAGCAGTCGGTGCAGCAGTGTTGTGATAATGGAAAAGCGGTCCCACGGGACAGTAATGTCACATATAGAAGCAAACAAAGCAGTCCGATGCAGCAGGGTTTTGATTATGGAAACCAGGCGGTGCTCTAAGCAGTGCCTTAATAGAAATTAGGTGTGTAGTAACTGATGTTACTTTCAGGCTCGATGACTTTCCTTCTACTTGCACAAATGAGTCTTCAGTGGAATTTAAAACCCAGCACTCGCCAAACTCTTGTCACTTGCCTGGCTACTATATGGACGTTACGGTACAATAATTGTATTAGTAGTACAAAAATTTGAACTGAAAAATCAAAATCATTAAGTAAGGCAGGGGTCCACAAATAGTGGGTTGCAATGCCTTTGACTTTGGGTCGCAAAAATTTTAAACGTAGGTCTGCATAATTATTTTGACGTGTTGACATTTTTTCAGTTATTTTTTTGGACTTTTTGGTGTTGAAACTTTACGACTTCGCGGTATAATATAAAATTTTTGAATCTTTTGAGTTATAAGTTTTAAAAATTGATTCCTCATGTAACCCGTGTCAATTGTTGCGAATGATAATTGGACGCTGCATGTAGAATTTCAATGTCTTTATCGCTAGTCACTGTTAGTGAGTCTCAGTTCACTTTGAACTGTTTTATTGGCATCTGTGGGAGGATATAAGCACATTGCAGCTTTTAGGTTAGTAGCCTAGTGACGCAGGAACAAATAAGTCAGCTAAATGCGAAAATGCTTGGCCAAATTAAGATTGGTTTAGTAGCTAGGCTGTTAAGCAGTTCAACTTCGCAAATTCGGTAGTAAAAAAGAAGCTAAAAATATTTTAAGTTCTTTGAGCAGAATCATTAACGATAAGATAGCAATTAACTTTTTTGTTTCGTGTTAAGTACGTAATGACAGCAACATAGCAAGCACAACATCAAAAAGTATTACAGTAGTATGGTGGCAGCTTGCGTAACCTACTGTATAGTGATAAGCCTTCAGTAAAATTGAGAAATACTTGGTATAAGTAACATTTCGTCGATCTCGGACTTGAACTCGACCTAAATTTCTTGGACTTGAACATAAAACTTTATTTTAATCAATTTTGTCTACTGGTATTTGGGTCGTCACAAACAAATGTTGAGAAACTGCTTAACAAATGCTTTAAGAAAAAAAAATTAAAAACACGGACAGCAGGTTAACCCAAGTGCTTTGTAGACGAAAGAACAGCTAAGATTTTATGACTGAATATCATAGGAAAATTTGGATTGGATTTTGCACAGTTTACGTGTTTTAACTTACCAATTTGGAACCATTCATTCTATTTTGGATCGTCATCCTCATCAAACCGCTAATTTGCAGATTGAGTGCTAAACGCAAAGCTTATACTTCTCACTAGAAGAAGAAACGCAATGATTCATTCTTTATGACTGTGCTAACTTTCTCCTGTTTGTAAAAATTGCTGCGTATGACAGTAGCCTTATAGTTGTAATGTTCAACAAAAATGATGCTTCCAAAATTTTTGGGTCGCGTGGATTTTGGGGCAATTTTTTTGGGGTCGCGCCAAAAAGTATTTACAGGCCTCTGAAGGAAGGTAGGCTACCGGTACCACTATAATTTTTTGTTATTTGGAAGTGTTTATTTCAATTTTAAGTATTGTTAATTGCTGATTTGCTTGTGTGAGGTCCTAACTGGAGTTATTTAATGCACTTATCCTTCAAACGATGTTTGATATAACACTAGCAATGTGAAATGTACTTTTCATTTTTGTGACTTTGCAGATTGGGACTATTCCTTTTCTATCGTGTGTTGCTGACCGGAGGAGATGTTAGATTTGACAAAGTAAAAACAAAGCCCAAAGTTTTTCTGATTTACTGGATGGTACAAGGTATGATTTTAGTCAAGTTCTTTTATTAAATTTCAAAAGTTTGTACTTGAAATGTTATGAGCATGCAGCCACAACTCACCAGGGACCTTTTTTGGTAAAGTATTTTTTTATGAAGTCCCATGCTTTCATTCAATCAATTTATGGTGGAGTTGCCTTGATATAAGACTTTGTATTGTTATTAACAGTGTGTAAATATTTCGGAACACAATTCTTGGTATTTTCGAATACTTCAAGTACCAACATAAGAGCCAATAATATTGGAAATATTAGAGTTTTTCGAAACGTTTCGAGACGACGCTTAACCCATTGTCAATTAAGAATTATTTGAATAAGATTGTCAATGGTTTTAGTGTAACGCAAGACATCTCAAAAGATGGAAACGTTTCCAAGAATTATGCCTCTTATTTCTGTAATTAAAGTATGAAAATAATTTTAGGTTTGTGGGTTTTTATTACCTTGCTTCCTGCTCTGCTTGTGAACAATAAATTGACCCAGAAGGTTCTTACTACCCGGGATTACATTGGAATCGCTGTTTGGATTTTCGGTTTTGTTTTTGAAGTGGTTGCAGATTATCAAAAATTGATGTTCAAAAAAGATCCGAATAGTGCGGTATGTGCTGTGGTTTATCAATTATTGTTACAGAGTTGTTACATGAATTTTTATGTATCTTGGAGTATTTTTTTTCAAGATTTCAGTCATCTTTAAGTTAATGTTGAGGAAAGTGTTGAGAATAAAGTTAATTCTGGAAGCTTTTTTCTGTTAGACTTATCCTTGCGTTTTTCTGTTAGTTATATCCTTGCGTTTCAGGGCAAATTCATTGATAGTGGATTATGGTCAATCAGTCGTCACCCCAATTACTTTGGAGAAATCACATTATGGGTGGGAATGTTCATTATTGCTTCATCTTCACTTCAAGGTGTGTTATTTGGTCGGAGCTTAGTTGTGGCCTGGTGTATGGTGATTAAACTAACGCGAGTAGAAATGCAATGTGCGTGATTGCTACCACACGAAAATTCTGATGAACTGTGAACCGCATAGAGGTCTGGAAGAGTCCTTAAACAACGGCCATGATCATAAGGTTATGGGTTTGATCCTCTTCAAGCCCTGCTGCGTTATTGAAAAACGTGCCTCACTCCTCACGATGATTAGAATTAATTATTTCTGCCCGGCATTCAGTAGCGAAGTGTACAAACATAATCAGCCCGAAAACTGGAAATCAAACAACAACTTTCCAACGATTCTAAATTTGTTGCTTCATTTGCCGCTTTAGGACGAAAGATAAAAAATTAAAGATCGTTTCCAAGGGTGGAAACCTAAACCTAAACCTGAAAACCCGGTTTTAAAGGAAATTATTGAAACCCCTACTCAGCCAAACTTTTGAAAACCTAAACTTGACCCAAGACCGTTTTTTCTTGAAACGTCAAAACTGAAACTAAAACCTGTTCAAAATTCTCTAAGGTTTTGGGTTTTAAAAATTGTCATCACCATCGTTACTAGTACAGTTCCTTTAATGCTGAGCGTGAAATAAAGAAGCTGTGAATACCAATTTTTGAGTCTTTGGTTTCACCGGACTCGGAATTAAACCCAAGTCGCAACTTCTGAAGCAATGGCTCTCCAGTCTCTTCACTCGGCCATCTGAGCTGCTACTTATCGTAATAAAACAAAAACGCCAAGAAGTGGAGCACTTAAACAATCCGTATTCAAGATAAAATAGCTTTCTGGATAAAACTTAAACCGAAACTGAAAACCCAGAAACCGAAGCTGTGCGTAAGCAAAACTGAAACCGAAACATATTTTTCCGCAGCCGTGAAACCAAAACTGAAACTGACACTCTAACGCCTAACCAGGTTTCCAACCTTGATCGTTTTTGAGTTACTTCTTGTAGATTTTTACTCTTGCATTGCGTTTATACGTTTTTATGTTTGATATTTGGTGTATATTTTATGTAAACCTTCTTGACTTAGGCTATTTAATTTTATTTATGTTTTTGTTTTTTAGGGCTAGAATGGTTAAGTATTATATCCCCATTATTTCTTTACTACCTCCTTAACTACGTCAGTGGTATTCCCATCTTGGAAAGATCAGGGTTGAAAAGATACGGAAACCAGGAAGCGTATCAACGATATATCAAATCTGTTCCTATTCTCACGCCATTTTTCGGGAGTACTTGAGGATAAAATGACATCAATTGTTGTGTGGACAACTGCTTGATTTAGTTAATCGCGTTCTTTGATTTGCATTGATTTTCATACCTCTTGTAGTAATTTGTCATCTTTAACATTGCTTATGCATTTTTTGTTGTGACAGTTTTTTGTGAAAAATCAACTGATCAATAAGGCTGCAATTAAAGGCGAAGCAAAATTGATCCTATTACTAGTCCTATTAGGAGTAACCTATAAGCTTATTATCACTATTTCGTTAATTGTGAAATTAATTCCTACTCAATCTTTTTTACTATGCTGTACTTGATTTTGTTATCTGGCTTTTCAGTGCTTTGTAATGAGACGGCTAGTTGCAGTAATAACTGAATTCAGTTAAGTCGGGGCTTAGGCTCATGTATTTCATGCGATTGCAAAATGTACAGTAGTTTTATTAATTCAGAATATGCAGTAACTAAGATTTCGCGATGATGACTAAGCTGCACAGCTATTTTGAAATTTTATTCAACAGAACTGTTAGAATTTGCATTTAGAGCGAGACTCCCCGAGCAAAATGCCTGTTTGGCCTACTATATTAATGGGCCTAAAAGCAAAATTTAATATTAAAAAGTGGAATAAAGTTTTTTTGCGGAAATTGTGTCAGTATCATCAGAAGCTATTTAGTTTCTGCGAGTGGCGTAAATCTCTAATTTTGAACGAGGGAAAAGGACAGGAAGCCAGGATTAATCGAAATAGATTTATCAGTGTGTTCCTTGGGAGACAAAAAAGAATAGCATATCAAGATTGAATTAATTTTTGTTTAACCCAGGCGTGCAGAAGCGGTTATATTTTATTGGAAGCGGAAGCGCGAAAATTATGCCGCTTCCGCTTCCACATCATTCAAAAAAGCATACTGTAAATATTTTAGCCTATTAGATATTTTATCCAATTTATTAACGCTATATTCGCATGGATGCCAGATCTCGTCATAGGCCATTATTCTTCGCTTGACTTTCAGATAATACTAACGTAGAATCGCTTTTTCTTTCAGCTGTCTCTAAATTTTGAAATAAAGCTCCTAATTTATCAATAGCGCTAAAAGCAATAGTTGACTCTTTCCCAATAAGGCTATAATCATGTCACGAAATGGAGTGCTGTCAGGAGCGTATTTAGGGGGGCATTATGCCATGGTCTCCCCCTCCTTTTGACTCTGCCTTTTAGTAAAAAAGAAAATTAATGGTGCCAAGTGACTGAAATATGCTAGACTCTTTTGATGGTTCTTGTAGCTTATGGCCAGGGGAGTAGGATGAGAGGCATATGCATCCTCCCACCAGCCATTTTCGAAAATGCTGATGTATACAATTTTTGTATAATTTCAAGCTCAAACATTACGCCATAAGCACGCATAATCGAAGATGTGCGAACAAAATGCATCATATTTGGCGAAGCACTCAGAATTAAGATCAAAAAATTTAAACAAAATTTGGCTGAAAATTATCCAAAAAGCATCAAAATAGCCGTTGCAGCATTTACATTTTCAAAAATTGTCCTGGTGAGCATGCCCCCTGGCCCTTTCTCACGGGTGCAAATCTAGGTTGAGCATTGGGGGGATGATTCTGCAAAATTGACCATTTTTTGCCATTTTTCGAGATTGGGGGGATGATTTAAGCAAATTTGACACCCCCGCGCGTTTTCCCAAAGTTTTGCCCACCACAGTGAAGTGCAATGAAGTGAAGACCAAAAAAAAAGTCATCACTTCCCAGATGACCAATTTCTTGCGCAAAAGACCTAAAGAAATAGGTCATCTAGTTCGCTGATGTGGGGCATGAAAATATTGGGGGAATGCAACTAAATTATTGGGGGAGGAGTGAATACCCCCTAGAATTGTACCCATGCCCTTTCTTGTTGCTCAATCAGCTTCAAATTAGTTCTGCCGAAAAAAAAATGCACTGAAAACATCGTGAAAATTATGCCCCTTCTTACCCTATTAATATTTTTCGCTACGCCACTGAGTGCTGTGTATCAACATTTTTCTAATGGAGTAAGTTTAGTAGCAAAGCTGCAGTAAAAGACTCTCAGGATTGTGACTCGATCATTCCTTTACACGTTTGCTCGCTTTTTGCAAATTATCATTAAAAAAACACTTGCTAAAGTTTGACCAAGAGCTTTCAGTGTGCTGGAAAAAAAATACGATTTACGCAATCGGCCACCAACGCACTGGTGGTATTATACTAGCAAAATATCGGTGAATTTGTTTAGAAGCGGAAGCGATAGGTGTGGAAGCGGAAGCTGTTCGCAAATATACCGCTTTCACATCCCTGGTTTAACCACAGACTATGGTTTAACGGAATTTGATGCAAAGTCGTTTCACATTTATCAAAGTCTCTTATAAGTATTTACTTTAACTTTGTAGAGTGAAAGCACATATCGTTAAACTATGTGGCTGTTATTGCTGGCCACGTCTTCACCCAAAAAAATAAGAATCTAAGGAAGAGGTTTACCAGAAAAATAAATGTGTCAAGTAGTCAGTAAGAAAAGAAAGTGCAACTGGTGCAACCTCCTCGAAACAAACCAATAAATCGAACTAATGTCTTTTCTAACGACAACGTGGCCGAGTGGTTTGGAGCGTCGTTTCAACGACGACCATGATCGCAAGGTTGGGGTTCAACTCCCACTCTACTCTCGTTGTTGCGTCTTGGGATAAGATGCTTCATGATAATTACAGTATCTCTGCGTGGTAGAATTTAACGTACCAAATGCAGCACCCGACGGGGTCTCCAAATGTAACACTCTGAGGGGTCACCAAATGTAGCTCACGATCTGACTCCAAAAGTGCATGACGGTTACCAAATGTAGCAGTCGGGGTCGCCAAACTAACTACGTTCCGACTCCAAGAAGATGTAACGTCCTTTTTGGTTTATCACGATACGGCAAAAGGCATTACTAACTGCGGGAGTACAAGTCAAAGATCCAGATTTATACAGTAAATATATATCAATTTGTTTCCTGCCCAGCACGCAAGAGCGGAAAACGATATAAATTGAAGCGAATAGTATACAATCATTCAATGGAGCTATCGTTTAATGTAATTATATAGCGACCGAATTGTATACACCTACTGACTAAGTTCCAAAGTCGAATGCAGTAGTCATGAGCGGTATATCGATAGTGAATAATTGGGCATATTGCAGTTAGGAAAAGTATTGCAACTACGTAAAAATTGCGATTGGGCAAATAAAGTATTTTGTAAAGTCACATCGATATCACTACACAAGCAGCACATGAAGAAGTCAGGAGCAAAATTTTAACGAAAAACTCGGAAACAAAGGCAACTCCTAAGCTAGTCGGATTCGTCATATGTTGCCTATAGCGCCTCCGTCGCTTTCTCGTGACAGGAAAATATAAATGAAGATATCATTATAACATAGGGAAAGAGTTTATTTCGTTGCTCATGATGAGCGACACAAAAAAAATAAGCATAATATATCGCAGAATAGTGAAATTAGTAACAGGCAGCTGTGAAGGGACCAGTGGTCTTCGTGTCGAACAGCAGCCTAACATACAGTATTGTTCGAATTAATTGAAATCGTACATAAAATAGGACAAGTTTGCAGATTTTGCATTTATTAGGCACATAAAAGCAAGTTAATCTGTACTTAATACTTGATATGTCCTCCACCATTCTTCAGCAATTCAGTCACTCTATTTGGCATTGATTCAACTAACTTTTTGCACTTTTCAGCAATTTCTTCATCCCTGTACCACACTTCAATGATCGCTTCTGTAAGCTTTCTTTCTGTTGTACAATCCTTTTTTAGCAAACGAGATTCGATTATCAACCATAAATTTTCGATTGGGTTTAAATCCGGGGAATTTCCAGGCCAATCTAAAACTTTGACATCGTTCTCGCTCATAAATTTTGCATATTTTTTTGATGTGTGACAAGGGGCCAAATCTAGTTGGAAGATGCCTTCTCTTCCTGGGAATGCGTTCTTTAGATTTGGGATCACTTTTTTTTATCACGTCAATGTAGCGGTCAGAGTTCATCATGCCCTCCACGGGAAACAGGGATCCAACGCCTGCATAGCTAAAGCACCCCCAAAACATCTTTTTCTGAGGATGTTTTACGGTTTGATTAACATGATGAGAGTTCAGCGACTCTCCGATACTCCTTCGTACAAATCTGCTGTGTTCACCTCGGACGTAGAAGTGATTCTCATCAGAAAAAAGAACCTTTTTCCATTCTTCAACTGTCCAGGTTTTATGCTTTTTGGCCCAAGCAAGTCTTTTTCATTTCATTTTTTTGGTCAGAAGCTGTTTTTTAAGTGGACGCATTGCTCTTCTACCACTTTCAAGAAGACGTTTACGTACAGTGCTTGAGCTGATTTTCACTCCTGCATGAGCTAAATCTTTCATTAGCTCGTCACTCGTTTTTCTCGGATTTCTTTTGCTTTCCCTCAAAATTAAAGCATCATCCCTAGGGGAGGTAAACCTTTTTCTACCACATTTTCTTTTCCTTTGGGGGGTTACGGATCTTGTTGCATTGAATTGCTTTATAATCCTGCAAACGATTGCCCTACTCATTTTAAGTGATTTTGCAATAATTTTTTGGTTAAGTTCGGAATGTTTGTATAAACTAATGACACTAGCACGTTTTCTAGAAGTGGTATCCGCCATGACAAACTTCTACCCTGTTGTTTTTTTTAGCTGTAGCCACTGACATTCTGCTTTAAGGACTCGTTATGACGTAATAATGCAGTAAATGACGTCACAAACTTTTTTAGAATATTGACCTGTTGTATTAGATGTAAACAATAAATAAACTACAAACATTATTTCCGTTACAAGATAAACCAAAGTGACAGAATGAAAAAAATTGTGGATTTCAATTAATACGAACAATACTGTAATTATGCTTAGAAAAAACAATACAAAAAAAAATTAAAAGTTTTTTGTGACGTACTTTACTTACTCATCCAATTCCTATTCTTGCTCCACACGCAACTCCTCCAAAGACCACTTGCTCCTCCTGATGGAGCGATCAGATGCTTTAGCTAAGTAGTCAGTAGGACTAGGCGTATTTCTCTAAGTCTAAAAGTAAATTTTTGTACGTAATTTTGAATTCCCTATGTGATAAGTACCTTAGAGTTTCAGAAAGTGAATTCCATAGTTTTGCGCCTACATATTTTATGGACTTTTGAGTTCTGGTGGTAGGAAAACGCGGGAGGAGCAAGTGGTCTTTGGAGGAGTTGCGTGTGGAGCAAGAATAGGAATTGGATGAGTAAGTAAAGTAATTGCAGAAGCGGATGGGTAGTTTCTTACGGGTATATTGGTGCATAAATTCAGCAAGTTTAAATAGGTATAAATCATCAAGTTTTAGTGTTTGTAGTTTATAATAGTAAGGGCTAACTCTTTCTTTATGGGGAGTCTCAGAAACAATGCTTATCGCTTTGTTTTGTAGCACTCTGATTTAATCAAATACGTTTTGTATGTTGAAGCCCATGCAGGCAGACTATAAAGTAGATGAGAGTGAATCAGAGCGAAATGCAAATTAATGAATGCACTCGATGATAAGAAGTATCTTAATCTGGTATCGTAGCCTAATCAATGACAAAATAAAGGAGCCTATCTATTTCAAAAGACGTTTTGCGATGAAAACTGATGTATTTCATTTAGTGATGGAGTCAAGTCCTGATAGTCGTGTAACGTCGCAATAATAATTAAATTAACAATTTGTATGGAATCGAACCCGGCCTTTCATAATGTAAATTGTTTCTCGTATTTTGCTGCACACTGTTGGATAACGACGTTAATTGCGTAATTTTTGTCTTAAATCGCTGGATTTGCCAATAGCCGAAAAGTTGCGGCGCTTTTGCTGTAAAGGATTCTTGCACTATGCACGTAATTTGAGTTTTTTCCACTGTAAATTTTTATTTTTGGTCATCAGACAATTCAGAACTTGATAGAAGCAACATCGAAGATTTATTACTTAAACTTAGCACGAATTTGAGAGCTAAGAACCGTCAGCTTGAACAGTTTAGACTCCGGGGGGGCCGCTTGGAACCGTTTAAGTTAAAGTTATTATTGGACCTTTGTCCGTCGAGCCCACTGCTCAATTTATTATTGGACCTTTGTCCGTCGAGCCCATTGCTCAATTTATTATTGGACCTTTGTCCATCAAGCCTACTGCTGAAGAGATTAATTTGGGGTTGAGCCTATTGCTCTTTTCCTTTCTTCCATTTGTCCAGGGGTTGGCCCTTTTGTTAAGATTTAGTTACCGGTAGTTGCTTTCTTTCTTGGGAATTATTTGATGACTTTTCGTCCGCCGAAGGAAAACTTATCGGTAAGTTCATTAAACTTATAAATCTTAAATTTACTTAACTCCGCAATTGATTGACTCTGTGTTCTGAAATAGTAGTTTGCCGTAAATTTAATGTTATGACAATGTATTTGCGCTCTACATTTGCTAATTACTGTAATGTCTTATTTGCGTGTTTGAATTGGCTGTGTTGAGTTTGAGAATTAGTTTGCGACGTAATGCTTCTTTATGTTTAATTTACTTAATTCTTTCTGTAATGTTAGTTATGATGTTGTGATTTACCTTTGCTTATCAAATTGTGTTATCTAGAAACCGTCCTTGTTTTGAACTTGAATATATCGAGATCTATAACTACAAGACGCGTTTGTAAAGACGGTAAAAAGGGCGGGCGAGGAATTACGTCGTTTACAAAAGTTTCGATAATATTCTATCAATCAAGCAATTTCAATACTGACAAAGACTCACTGAACTGTCCAGCGGATTTGACGGTACTGTAATTTGTTATTTATATTTGTGCTACATTTGACGCTTGGGCTGCGTTTACGACGCAGACGTTGGTGAAGATCTCTACTAACATTTCCGAGCGTTACACATTCACGTGCTTTCTGTAGTTGGCTACAGACAAATTGGATTCGAACTGTTTAAGCTTAAGCACGTTATCCGTACCGTTGATGGTCCATATATTGATTATATCTAAGTTTGTGGATTTCCCTGTGCTAAGTTGTGTTTATATTTGTTTTATTTGTGTTGTATTTAATGCAATGACATCTAAGCCCTCTTCTAGCGAAGATGCCCAATCTGCCATTGAGCAATTGCAGTCTGTTTTAGAGCAAAATTATTTACGTGCTGAAAAAATCATGGCATTGCGTAATCCTAATAATGAGCTACTTAAAGAGATTTTGACTGAAATTAATCATGACTATGATGCGTTAATTGGGGCTATGGCATCTGCTAATTTAGGGTCTGAAGCAATTGTAGCTGTCACGCAGAACCAAAACGAGTTTGAGTCCCGTAAGGATGAGTGGTTTACCAAGGTAAAGGAATCATCTTCTGCTTCTGTCTCCACAATGCCCCACTTGCTGTATGAACCTCACAGGTCTCCTAGTCACGTGTCCTCTACTTCTTATTCTCGGCATTCTTTAAAATCTTCCCGGAGCTCTTCTTCAAGACATAGCCGTAAACATTTGGAAGCTAAAGCTAGATTAAAGATGGCTCAGTTAGAGTCTAACCATCTAGAAGAGCGAGTTAGAGAAGAAGAACAGAGACTTCGTCTTGAAGCTGAAGAAAGAGAACAGCGACTTCGTCTTGAAGCTGAAGAAAGAGAACAGCGACTTCGTCTTGAAGCTGAAGAAAGGGAAAAAAGACTTAATCTTGAAACGGAGACGAAACAAAAACACTTTCAACTGAAGAGGATGATTGAGAAGGGCGAAGCCAGTCGCAAGATTGCTCTTGCGGAAGTAGAATACCAAGTATATTGTGAACATGACTCAATTTACAAGCTCTCGTGTGACGACGTTACAGCTGCCACGTCAATCGCCAACAGTGACGACACAATTTCAACCGTCGTTGCTGACCCTTCGAAACAAATCGAAGCTCTCTCTAGTCAAGTCTCTGTTGCAGGTTCTCTACCTGCCCAGTCCTCTCTTAATATTGGCCTGGCCCAAGGTTCTCTGCCTGCTCAGTCTTCTCTTATTACTGGTCCGGCCCAAGGTTCTCTACCTGTCCGGTCCTCTCTTGTTGCTGACTCGGCCCAAGGTTCTCTACCTTCTAAGCCTTTTCTTAACTCTGGTCCGGCCCAAGGTTCTCTAACTGTCCGGCCCTCTCTTGTTGCTGACTCGGCACAAGGTTCTCTACCTGTCCGGTCCTCTCTTGTTGCTGACTCGGCCCAAGGTTCTCTACCTTCTAAGCCTTTTCTTAACTCTGGTCCGGCCCAAGGTTCTCTAACTGTCCGGCCCTCTCTTGTTGCTGACTCGGCGCAAGGTTTTCTACCTGTCCGGTCCTCTCTTGTTGCTGACTCGGCCCAAGGTTCTCTACCTTTTAAGTCTTCTCTTAACTCTGGTCCGGCCCAAGGTTCTCTACTTGCCCAGCCCTCTCTTACTGCTGATCCGGTCCAAAGCTCTCAACATGCTCCGGCTACCTTTTCATCAGTCTATGGTCATCCACCTGTGCGGCCTTACAACACCTTTGTCGATAAAGCCTACAGCTCCATTCAACCTCAGCCTTTTGCACCTTCAAGTCAAGTCCATGATGCCCAGCCTGTAGGTGTTCCAGCTGCGCAATTGGATTCTTCACACCCATCTCGTGTTGTAACATCATCAACGCCTCCTTCGGTCTCATGTGCTAATAATAATCTCATGAATAGTAATAATTTATTATTACCGGTACATCTCCCGGGCCTGTATACTCCGAGTGCTGCCAACTACGACAGTTTATTCCTTCCCCGACCGGAGTTCACCAAGTTCTCAGGCGATCCTTTGGAATTTAAAACCTTCATGAGTAACTTCGAAACGCATGTTGAGCCTAGGGTGCGAGATGAAAAGGCACTGTTTTGCTTACTCCTACAACATTGTACGGGAGAAGTGAAGAACCGCATTGAATATCTTTCCACGAGCGAAACCCAACCTTATACTTTAGCCAAGCAAAGGCTAACTAAAGATTATGGTTCACCTTGGGTGATAGCTGATGTTTGTGAGCAACAACTGAAGAAATTCCCTTCAATAAAATCTGGTGACGGCCGACAGATGAGACGTTTTGCTGAATTGCTTGAGAAAACAAATGTTGTTGTTAAAGACATACGACAATACACCAGTCTAGATACCTTAGACACTCTATCAGAGCTATTAGGCAAATTGCCCTACGACCTCAAAAGACGCTGGGTTAAGAAATCGGTTCAAGTCGAAACTTCCGTTGGTCACCTAGCTAATTTTTCACATTTCGTGGATTTCATCCGTAACGAATCTGAAGAGGTTAATTCCCTTTTTGGTCTCCGCTCTCTTCATCCTAAGACCTCACCATCCAAGCCTAAGGTAAAAACATCCTCCTTTGGAGTTGTTACTTCCAAGTCTACTTCTATCAAGTCTTCGGAGTCCAAATCCAGTGCTCAGCCTGGATCTTGTTACTTCTGTAAAGATACTTCTCACATGCTTTGGGATTGTAAGAAGTTTAGAGAAAAAACGGTGCAAGATCGCATCTGTTTTGTAAAGGAATTGAAGTTGTGTCACAAGTGCCTTAGCGCAAGGCACAGAACACCAGAGTGTAAGAAAAATAACACTTGCTCAAGTAGTGGTTGCAAAGGATTATATCATCACACCTTGTTGCACAGACCTGACAAAGAAAGCAAAGGTAAACCTAAAAGTCGAGACATTTCTACCTCTACAACAGACGTTGCTGCTGCTGCGCCTGTAACTTGTGGGTTTACCAAGCAAGATTCCTCCAGTCACTCCTGTGATCCTTCCGTGTACCTCTGTATAGTTCCCGTTAAGGTAGCATATGGGGATAAAGTGGTTTCTACATACGCCTTCTTAGACCAAGGGTCGACTCATTCATTTTGTGGTAAATCTTTGGTGCAAGAGTTGGGTATTACCGGACTTCGCGAGAATTTGCATCTCAAAACTATTACCGGGACCACAGACAATTACGAGTCTATGTCCTGCGATCTTGTCGTATCAGACCTTGGTAATGAAATTTCATTCCGCCTGCCTAACGTACATTCCGTTGACGACATTCCCGTCAAACCTAATGATATTTCGGTTGATGCAAAGGTGCGTAATTTACCACATTTACAGGATGTAAAGCTGAAATCTCTACCACATGCATCTGTTAATCTCCTGATAGGGGCAGATGCCCCTGAGCTTTTTTGCATATATAGTGCGAGGAAGGGGCCTCGAGGTACGCCTTGCGCCATTGAAACCCCTCTTGGCTGGTCACTTCTAGGACCATCCTTATCTCCTTCCCAAGAAACCAATTGTACGGTAAACTTTATTGACTACAAACCTAATAGAGATGCAACCCAGTTGGTAGAAAAAATGTGGGAAAATGAATTTGATCCTGGCACATCCATATTTGAGAGTTCTTCTAAAGAAGATCGCATTGCATATACAGTTATGCGATCTTCAATTTGTGAAACTCATGGTCACTATCAACTTCCATTGCTGTGGAAGGAAGGATACATCGATCAACTTCCCGACAATCTTTTCTTGGCGCAACGGCGTCTGATTAGTCTTAAGAAGAGACTTGTGAAGGATGAGAAGTTAAGAATTAAGTACACTGAAGTTATGGATTCTTATCTTTCTAAAGGGTACGCTCGTAAGGTGCCTCAGTCAATCCTTGCCAACGCGGGGGGTCCTGTGTGGTACTTACCCCATCATCCCGTAACCAACGTTCACAAACCAGACAAAGTAAGAATAGTCTTTGACTGTGCAGCCAAATATAATGGGTTATCTTTAAATGATGCTCTGATGAAAGGACCACATCTTATGAACAACCTGACAGGAGTATTAACCCGCTTCCGAGAAAAGGAAATCGCACTGGTAGCCGATGTAGAAGCTATGTTTCACCAAGTCAGGGTGGACCCAATGCACACTAATGCATTGCGTTTCTTGTGGTGGGAGAATGGAAACGTAAACCAAGAACCCATTATTTGCCAAATGTTGGTTCATCTGTTTGGAGCGACATCTTCTCCAAGTTGTGCAAATTTTAGCTTGCGCCAAACAGCTCTAGAGTTTGGTCACCATTACGATCCTGTCATTTCGTCTATCGTCAATAATAATTTCTATGTTGACGATTGTCTTGTATCTTTATCTTCGGTTCAAGAGGCAAGCTATGTCTACCATAACTTGACTAAACTGCTTGAAAGGCGAGGTTTCCACTTAACCAAGTGGATTACAAACAATGAAAAGGTATTAAGTGAAATACCAGAAAGCGAAAGATCTACTAAAGCTCAGCAGTACCTGTTGGGAAACCAAACCGATGACAGGATCCTAGGCATACAATGGAAAGTGAATGAAGACCAATTCACGTTTGATATAAAAATTCCCAACAAACCATTTACGAGGAGAGGACTTCTTTCCACAGTTGCGAGTTTGTTCGACCCACTAGGATTCGTAGCTCCTGTTCTTTTGGAGGCCAAGCGCCTGCTACAGGTCTTGTGCAAACAAAATTTGGGTTGGGATGAGCTTATTGGTGATGCTGAACAGAAAAGATGGAAGGATTGGCTCGAAAGTCTTCCGGCTTTAAACAATGTTAAAGTACCAAGATGCTTCAAACCAGCAGACTTCGGAAGGGTAGTCACAGTGCAGATACATCATTTTGCTGACGCTTCTTCTTACGGCTACGGCGCTTGTTCTTACTTGAGGCTTGTTAACGAACAAGGAATCATTTGCTTGTCCTTTCTCATGGGAAAATCACGATTGGCTGCTATGAAATCGGTTTCCATACCTCGGTTGGAATTGACTGCTGCGGTCCTGGCCGTAAGGTTAGACGAGTTGACCAAAGGAGAGCTTGATCTGTCCGTGCCTTCTTTCTTCTGGATAGATTCTACTGCAGTTCTCTACTGCATTAAGAATATTACCAAGAGGTTTCCTGTGTTTGTAGCTAATCGTCTAGCTACTATTGAAACCCACACAGATGTTAATCAGTGGCACCATGTGCCATCGAGTCTGAATCCGGCTGACGCTGCTTCTAGAGGTTTGGAAGCAGACAACTCAATTTCTAAAAATTGGTTACAGGGTCCTTCATTTCTTTTACAACCTCAGTCCAAGTGGCCAAGTTTGGAAGCAACAATGGATGAGCCACCTAATGAATTGCGCCCTGTTAAGGCACAAACCGTGCAAACGATCATTAAAACAAATCGAACTGAAGAGGCAATCGATCGCCTTATAAATCACTGTTCAAGCTTCCACAAGCTTAAAAGGTTGACAGCGTGGTTCTTACGAGTTATGTTGTTCTTACAACATTGTGTCATGAAGAAAACATTTAGCATGAGCAAGAGCCTTTCCGTGGACGAACTTCGAAATGCCGAAGCGGTGTTAATAAAACACGTGCAACATCAACAGTTTCCTGACTGTTTTGCATCAAAGAGCAACAAGCTAAATTTACCACGCAATCTTCAAAAATTGCAGCCAATTGTTGTAGATGGCATCTTGCGTGTCGGAGGTCGGTTAAAGCAAGCTCCATTTGATATTGATGTAAAACATCCCATCATAATCCCGCAACGTTCACACTTAACAGAACTCGTAATACGTCAGCACCATGCAGAAGTGGGCCATTCTGGTTCCAGTCACACTTGGACGTCTCTACGCCGCAAGTTTTGGATAATAAAGGGAGGAGCCGCAGTACGTAAGTCCATAGGTAACTGCTACTTGTGCAAGAAAAGGAATTCGAATGTTGGCAAGCAACTGATGGCAGATATTCCCTCTTGCAGGCTTCAATTCGATAAACCTGCGTTTTCCAGTGTGGGAGTAGATTACTTCGGACCAGTGATGGTTAAACTACTTCGCAACAAACTTGTTAAGAGATATGGCTGCATATTTACGTGTCTTACGATGAGAGCAGTCCATATTGAAATTGCCCATTCTTTAGACACAGACTCCTTCATAAATGCGCTACGAAGATTCATAGCACGCAGGGGAAGACCTCAAAATATCTTTAGCGACAACGGAACTAATTTCGTTGGTGCTGCAAAGGTGCTACGTGAATCCTTGCGATCCTTGAATGAAAACAAAATCCATCAGTATTGTTCCCAGCAAGACATTAACTGGACGTTCAATCCACCCACGGCAAGCCACATGGGGGGAGCTTGGGAACGAATGATACGCTCCATTCGTAAGATTTTGAAAGGTATTTTAGGGGCACAAACTCTGAATGATGAGGGTCTCCTTACGTTTATCACAGAAGTAGAGTCAATAATCAACTCTCGACCTTTAGTCCCAGTTTCCTTTTCCGACACATCTCAGGATCCACTCACTCCTAATCACCTTCTTTTACTTCGAGGCAATCCTAACCTGCCTCCAGGTCTCTTTTTTAAAGAAGATTGCTATACCCGGAGACGGTGGGCTCAGATCCAATTTCTTGCGAACCAATTTTGGAAACGTTGGATGGATGAATTCGTGCCTAATCTGCTGCATCGACAAAAATGGTTCGAGGTAAAGAAAAATCTCCAGGTAAATGATGTGGTGCTACTTGTGGAAGACATGACACAACGCTCTAAATGGGTCATGGGTAGGGTTCTGGAGACATACCCTGATAAACGTGGATTAGTCAGAACGGTTTTAGTGAAAACTCAAACTAATGTCGTTAAGAGGCCTATAGCGAAGTTATGCCCGGTCGTGACTCATGCTGATTAAGTCTATGATTGTTATACTGTTTGCATTATGCTAAAATGATTTGAGTTATTTGTGAATTGTTTGGTGTTTCTACTTAGTTTTGCGACTCTGTTGTTGTAAATGTCTACCAGTAGACATTTAGGGGGAGTGTAACGTCGCAATAATAATTAAATTAACAATTTGTATGGAATCGAACCCGGCCTTTCATAATGTAAATTGTTTCTCGTATTTTGCTGCACACTGTTGGATAACGACGTTAATTGCGTAATTTTTGTCTTAAATCGCTGGATTTGCCAATAGCCGAAAAGTTGCGGCGCTTTTGCTGTAAAGGATTCTTGCACTATGCACGTAATTTGAGTTTTTTCCACTGTAAATTTTTATTTTTGGTCATCAGACAATTCAGAACTTGATAGAAGCAACATCGAAGATTTATTACTTAAACTTAGCACGAATTTGAGAGCTAAGAACCGTCAGCTTGAACAGTTTAGACTCCGGGGGGGCCGCTTGGAACCGTTTAAGTTAAAGTTATTATTGGACCTTTGTCCGTCGAGCCCACTGCTCAATTTATTATTGGACCTTTGTCCGTCGAGCCCATTGCTCAATTTATTATTGGACCTTTGTCCATCAAGCCTACTGCTGAAGAGATTAATTTGGGGTTGAGCCTATTGCTCTTTTCCTTTCTTCCATTTGTCCAGGGGTTGGCCCTTTTGTTAAGATTTAGTTACCGGTAGTTGCTTTCTTTCTTGGGAATTATTTGATGACTTTTCGTCCGCCGAAGGAAAACTTATCGGTAAGTTCATTAAACTTATAAATCTTAAATTTACTTAACTCCGCAATTGATTGACTCTGTGTTCTGAAATAGTAGTTTGCCGTAAATTTAATGTTATGACAATGTATTTGCGCTCTACATTTGCTAATTACTGTAATGTCTTATTTGCGTGTTTGAATTGGCTGTGTTGAGTTTGAGAATTAGTTTGCGACGTAATGCTTCTTTATGTTTAATTTACTTAATTCTTTCTGTAATGTTAGTTATGATGTTGTGATTTACCTTTGCTTATCAAATTGTGTTATCTAGAAACCGTCCTTGTTTTGAACTTGAATATATCGAGATCTATAACTACAAGACGCGTTTGTAAAGACGGTAAAAAGGGCGGGCGAGGAATTACGTCGTTTACAAGTCGAGATCAAGATCCGAGACTAAAAAAAATTTTCAAGATCGAGGCTTGGTGAATTTGATCGAGACCGAGACTTCGAGATCAAAGATTTCAGAAAGCAAACATTTTCGTATATTGTACCGAACAGTTTTTATGAACTTCTTCACCGAAAAACCTCTGTCAACGACCCCAGAAAATCTTCGCGTCCTCCCGATTTCGTCGCCCGTGCTTGGGGATCAATACCCCGGCTATAGGCGCGGAAAGTAGGTGCCAGAAGGGCTCAAGCCCCCCTGAACTTTTTTTAGCTCCCCTGAACCATTTGAGCCCACCCTGACAATTGAACAAATTATGCACTGAGTGCGACAAGATTAATGCTCGCAACGTACATACTTAATGAAGGAAATCTTTTTTATAGCGCTCTTAACCAACGAGGAATCACTATTCTTTTAAAAATCACTCAGTTATTATTCCCTAGGTCGGGGGTCGGCGACCCCCGGCACGCGAGCCAGTCATGGTACGCGACTTGGTTTTATACGGCACACAAAGTCGTGAAAATTTTTCCACAACAATATTGTTTGTTAGGCCTACTATTATTACGTCTCTACAGTATATATTCGCTGGCGTTTTATTCAATTTGTATGACAGAGCAGTATGTACACTTACACAGTTAAGATGATTCTGAGAAGAATGAAGGCTTTTAATAATAGTCTTGCGGCTCGTTAGCGGCCCAATGCTAGAAAAAAGCAACAGAATTGGACCGTTAGCAGGCCGAAAAAAAGTCCTGCTAACGGCAAGGCTTAGGGTTTTCCTTTTTCTTGGATTTTCAACTACCTGGGAAACGATAAATTTTCAAAAAATATACGGAAATTCCGGGAAATTCTCGAGCTTGATTATTTTGACATTTTTTCTGATTTTCAGCATTTCAGATTTAATTTTTAGGATTTTGTTATGATGTTTTGACAAACTTACTGTAGCTTGAGTTTTTTCATTTTTTCGACAAATTGAAGAAAAAATTTTGATCTCACAAGCATTTCGTCTTAAAAATGTTGTGATATTTGAAAAATGATTTTTATTCAAAAAAATTCTTAATTTGCAGTAACGCAAAAATAACGCATTTTTTATGTCGAAATGATGGATATCAGTAACACCGAAATCCTTACTAATGTAAAGACATTTCCCGGGACCCCGACATAAACTTCCCTGGAAGCGGAAAATTTCAAAACCCCAAATTTCTTGTTCCGACTTCCCGGGAGGAAATACTAGCTAGGTTGGTCAAACTAGCACTTACGGCACCCAAAATGGCTCATGGTCATGCCATAAACGCCACCTTTTGCCCCGAGCAATGAGTGCAGGCTATATTTCTGCTGTTAATGGAATAATGATAACTTGACTTTGCGAATAACATATCGGTTCCATTAAAAACAGCCTTGTTTTGCCTCAATCTCGAACTGATAACAAGCCAAAACAGGGTAGACTACTCAGTCAGCTATGAAATGGTCAACAACATAGAAAAAGCAATAAAAAAAAACACGAAGCAAAAAAAACGTTTTTTTAACAACACTAGTAATAGCCAATAAACACCAGAAATGTTAAATTTTCTAACCCTATTGTAACAAATACAAGAAAAACACATTTTCAAACCGCAACGCAAGAAAAATCAACTTCGTTTTTATATACAGGGTGTCCATAAAGTCCGTGTGCACAAATAAAGTTAAAATTTTCTAAAGTTAAAATTTTCTAAAGTGCACACGGACTTTATGGACACCCTGTATATAAAAACGAAGTTGATTTTTCTTGCGTTGCGGTTTGAAAATGTGACATTTCTGGTGTTTATTGGCTATTACTTGCTATAATAGAGTTAACAATGCTATCAAGTATTTGAAAAAGCACATCGTTTACAGGATCCCAAAAATAGGATTACCCCTCCTGGCCGTCTTTTCTTTGGGCGCACTTCGTTTTTCGTATTTAAAAGTGATTTTCGTTGCATTGCGGTTGGAAAATTTATCATTTCTGATTAACGAAGCCAAAAATGTTGGAAAAAGCAAACCGTTTAACGATTGCCGTAAGATAGATAGATATTGGTTTTAGTCGTCACCAGCTACACAAACTTTTAACCAATGGTGTAAAAAGTATTTTGAAACAGAACTTAAGTAAGAGTATTGTTACTGACGGCAAAACTACTCGAAGTAAAGTAGAAAGTATTGACTGAAAAAAGCACTTGAGTAAAAGTAAAAAAGTAGTCATTTAAAAACTACTCAAGTAAAAGTACTCGTATAGCGTTTTCAAACGTTAAAGTATCAACTACAGACTTGCCGATGCGGTGATGATGGACATGCTTTGAAGGTGGCAAAATAGTGAACCAAAAGAAATTATTACCGCCCAGATGGCCGATTGGATAGAGCGTCTGCTTCTGGAACGGTAGAATATGAGTTCGATTTAGAGTTGGGTTAAACCAATGACTTAAGAATTAGTATTTATAGCTTCTCTGCATGACGTTTAGTATCAAAGGTGACAGCGTCATTCTTATCGCGTGGAGTGAAGTTTCCATGGCGATGACGAGACCGAGTGTTATGGAGTTGAATAATGGAGAATTGGAGTGTAAATACAGATTTTGGCGCAACGAGGGATTTCAAGGCGAGACTGTAACTCAAATGCCACAATAGTAAACTACTTCTACTTTTCTCAAATAAAAACTACCCAAGTAGAGTTACTTTATACAAAAAGTACTTAGGTAAACGTAAAAGTAGCCAAAAAAAAATTACTCAAAAAAGTACTAGTTACCGAAAAAACTACTCAAGTACTCTACTCAAGTAAAAGTATTTCGTTACTTTACACCACTGCTTTCAACATAGCCTAAAGCTGATTGGTCGATAGATTACAGGATTAGTATCTATTTTTATGCTTACATGCTTGAATATAGCACCATGATAGCACTGAATCAAATCACGTAAGACAAACCTACCTGTGTGCCGAGAAGTTACCACACAGCGCTCCTTAGCGCTGAGAAAAAAAGTTACTGGCAGTTCCAAACGTGCGTTGATACCGGTAAGCAACTTTAAATTCTGTAAGCAACGGTAAGTCAACGACATGGCATAGCGGTACTGCGCGCAGGTGACAAATGCTACATGGCACTGTAGCCTTCTCCTGCGTGCGCCTATGACGTCAGTTCGCCTGTAACGGCAGTTTTTTTAAATCCTTTAAGAGCTGCCGTTGTAGACGAATTCTACTACCAATATTGTTAACAATTGATTTCTGAATAGAAATAAATTCAATAACAATACGAATCAGTTTTTCAAAAAGTGCTCGATACCTGAGTTCAGTGAGAGCAAATATGCAAATTCACTCACCACAGTTTAATAACATCAATTTAAAACCAGACAGTCTGTTTCACCCAAAAGGGATCATCAGGGGTATCTTATTCAAATAGAATTTATTCTATTTGAATAAGATAAGGTGAAAGAGACTGTCGGGTTTTAAATAAAAATCAAAAATCAAATCTTCATTATACTCGCCGTATTACGCCGAAGCGTGTAACGAGTTGCGGGGCCCATCTCCGCGGCTTAGCGCCTGGGCTACACAGCTCCGAGGAAACGTCGCAACGGTGGCGAGTCGTTGGCGACACTGTGCCGATTTGACCGGCCCGGGAATCAAACCCCAGACCTCCCGCACCGATAGCGTGCGCTTTGCAACTGAGCTAACGGCCGGTTGGGTTTTAAATAAGATGTTTCTTATTTAAGATGTTTTAATTTAAGATATTTTAATAAGATGTTTTAAATAAGGGTTTTAAATAGATGTTTCTTAACTGTGGTAAGTTTGTAGAAATAAATTCAGATTTATGAGCAACATACTTAATGATCTTTCAAAAACTTTTACAGATGTGTTGCAAATAACGAAATATTTTGAAAATCATGAAAAAATTCCTCAACGCCAGAGCTGGGCAAACTGCGGGCCGCATGCATATATTTTTGTTGCTTTTCACTGATTTTCAGTGGAAAAACAGTAAATCTGCGGACGTGTAGACTTTTTATATTTTTGCTCATCAATACTTTGTGGGGGCAATTTGGACCCACACTTTCCAAGAAGGGGGGATTGTGTAAAAAAGGTTGAATACCACTGGTCTGGACCATAAGGAAACACTTATTTCTGTGTCGTTGAATCCAAGTAAAATTATAGACCTGCAATTTCTGAGAAAAAAGTAGAATTTGAATTATTTAAAAGTTCTGAGTACGCTGCTACTGATACACCAACCTTTACTGAAAGTGGCATTGAAAATGAAAACGTTCTCCTTCAACACAAGGATGAAATTCGCACAGCAAGAGCCTTTGCAACAGTTTCTTCGTATATAGATCATAAGCTCTTTCACGTTCTTAGTATTGTTCGAATGTAGCAACGTAGCCAGATAAGCAGGGGTGTGACAAACGTTTCTGCTTTCCAGGGCGAGTTGCCTATAATGATATTCCTTACACCTAGCCTCATAACTAATGCAGGAGATCAACAGTTTATACATGTTGCCATACATGAGAATGCTCGTTTTAGTGAGCGTGCCGCTGTCGCCCAGTTGATATACCCGAAGTGTTTGCTAGCAGTATCAAGATTCGCGCACGACTACAACTCAGATCTTACACTAGCACCAGATGCGACAAAAAGCTTGATAAGGTTTTAATTTTGCTGCTTTGCAAGACGTACAAGAAAAAAATTTTCGTTTTAAAAGTACCGAAAATCGGTACCGAGTAACGATATCGTCGTTACTTTTTTAAAAATGCACCGTTATCGGTACCGACGGTACTTTTTTAGTCAAGTATCGGTACCGATATCGTCGCTACTTTTAAAGTACCGAGTGCCCAGCTCTGATTATTAATTATTATTTATTATTACTTCAAAAAATTCCAATTGGTTGTTTAGAAAGGCTTTGAATTGAAGCGTCACTGAATGTTTTTCAAACAAATATTACATCGCATTCTCAAGCTCATCACCGAGACAAGTTCAGCTTCGCATATGGCAGAGAAACTCCATATGCTACTGACAGGAGAGACCACGTGAAGGTACTTGTCACCTCTCCCCCTAACTAATTAATCTTCCGTGACCCCACTAGCTGCTCTGCTCTAACACACCGCAAAACAAGCATGCAAAAACCCACACACAAAAAATGTTGTTGCTGAAGGCAACAGTTCAAACATTGCCTCGCTTGAAAATTATCAACGAAAATTTTCACGAAAAGCTATGACTGATCAAACAAAAACAACTGATACCTTTAAAATGGAACTTGAAAGTTTAAATTTTTAGTGTTTTTATATTTGTAGTAAGTATTATTGTTATATTTTTTCTTAATTTTTATAATTTTAAATTTGAAGTTTTAAATTTTGAGATTTTAAAATTTTAGTTTTAAAATGTTATAAGTGTTTGATTTTTTAAAGCAAATAAAAATGGCCGAGTGGTAAGAGCGTCCGCCTCGGGAGTTGTAAACTTGGGTTTGATTCCAAGTCGGGTCAAACCAATGACTATAAAATTGGTATTCACAGCACCCCTGTTCAATTGACGCTCAGCATTAAAGGACAGTGTGGAGTACAAGTCGGCAAGTTTACATGTTGTGCCGTTGGGAAAGGCACTTAACGGAATTCCCCCATCTTAGTGTGGTAAACAGATGGCTGGCAACTCCTCAGCGAGCTCGTATAGCGCATTGATCGCTTTTTCGTGATAGGACGATAAATATGCAACTAAATAAATAATTTAAAAAAAGTTTAAATTTTTTTAATTAAAAATTTTAGATTTGGTAAAACTTTTACTTTTAAAAGAAGTTTTAAGTGCCGCGGCACATATGGTATTGTTGTCCTTTTCTTCGAGCTTTCTTATGAAAGATTTGCCAACACAAACGAGTGAGACGCATACAGATCATCTACGAATCGTAAGCCAAGCCAGGGTTCTCGGGCCATATTCAGGCTTAATATAGTTAAAAAATTTGGGGCCTAATTTGAGTCCAGAACAAAGAAAATGGATATACTGTAGCGGTAGGAGTTGTCATTCTTTTATACTGTAGAGGCAACTGAGCTAGCGAACTCACGAATAAAAAATAATTTTCAGTTTATGATAACATTATATAATATTATTCTAGTTCCTATCTAACAACATAAGCCTGTTTTCCTCTCGAGTGCTCAAGCATTGATCGACCAAAATTAAAAGGCGTATTGTGCTTTCCAAAAAAAATATCTGCAATCTTCTTCCACGATGCGAACCGAAAAGCAAAAATTCCACGATGCGAACCCAAACCCAAAACGACTTACTTGGGCAGGCCTAACCCGAAATGGCACAGGATTCTGATTTTGATGGGTGTCTCCGCTGTGCATAAATAATCAGAAAGTTTTCAACAACCTTCAATTCGCACTGGAGAGATGACCATGGCCTCTAGCGGTGACGCACCAGAGTTACAGATGCAAAGAACTGAGTTCGATTCATAGCTGCAAGCGAATCGCACTTGACTCGGGTGACTGCTATCACCTCAGCATCCCCTGCTGCGCTGTTGCTTTTTTAATTGGGAATAACATTAGTCAGTCTGCTTGTTGGAGGATCAAATAAGAAAAAAAATCAAATCTTCATTAAACACGCGGCATTACGCCTAAGCGTGTAACAAGTGGATATCTTTGCGACTTAGCGCCTGGGCAACACAGCTCCGAAGAAACGTCGCAAAGATGGCGAGCCGTCGACGACACTGTGCCGATTTGACTCGCCCGGGAATCAAGCACCAGACCTCCCTCACCGATTAACAACTGACCTAACCAGCCGGTCAATATGAAATAAATCAATAAAAAAAATTTATACAACATAAAAATACCTGTGAAGACACAGTATTTAAAGCCCAGGAACCACAAATCCTTCCGAAATTGCGACTGGAGCAAAGCGATTGACGTCGAGACACTTTTCTGCGGTGCAAAACTAACGTATTTTGAGGTAGAATAAATACTTTTGGTTTCCCTAGAGAATCGTAAGCGTCGTTGAAAATATTCTTCACTCAGTTGATTGCTGTTAACGTATCGAAGTGATTGGTACAAGACACGGCCTAGCGATGCATCAGCTGATTGATTGTAGGTAGCTGATCAAAGCATTTCGTACGATTAGATCCGATTATTTCTTGACTTCTTTCAAAAGCTTAGCTTTCCACATCTTCAGTTGCACAACTCAAAAGTTGTCGAGAGATTTCTCACTTGTAGGTCACGACTGAGTGACGTCTATCCTTTGAACTGTGCGAAGTGGTGGTTCATCATAAGGAGTGTTGTAGCAGCTTGCAACGGAGCACATCCTGCAAACCTCAAGGGGTGGCGTCTGGAATTCTCGACACCGCCAAGCGGTGAACCTCGGTAGCGTTAGATAGGACTCTCCAGTGGTCCCCACCGGTGAGGTTCACCATGCCGGTCTAAAACACGGCTGGGGCTGTAATGGAAGTTGTGAGGTTTGCAGGCAGCCCATTACTTCTGCTATTCGGGCACAAAAATTTTATATTTTAGCAAAAGTAGGCCAATAACTTAAACACTAAAACCTCTGAAACAAATTCTGGAAACACAAAAACACTGCTCGGACGAGGCCCGGCTCTTGGAAGTTAGTTAGCTGCAAACAGGGCTGCGAACTCGAACTTGAACTCGATCTTTTTGCCGAACTCGAAAAAATAGTCTGAGCTGAGAACTCGAACTCGCAAATATTCTGGGCTGAGAACTCCAATGTGAATTCGAAAATATTTTACTCAATAATCAATTGTTTTTACTCTAAACAACTTGCGCCATGCTCAAGATAATCACTTTTTTTTCTAAACTCAGAAGAACTTGATAAATTTTCTCTAGACTCGAACTTGAACTCGCAAAAATTAAAATGCTGAATTCGAAGTTGAACTCGATCTTTTTGCCGAACTTGAACTTGAAAACGTCTGAGCTGAGAACTCGAACTCGCAAATATTCTGGGCCGCGAACTCGAAAATATTTTACTCAATAATCACTTGTTTTTACTCAAAACAACTTGCGCCATGCTCAAGATAATCACTTTTTTAACTCGAAAGAACTTGATAAATTTTTACAGAACTCAAACTTGAACTTGTAAAAATGAAAATGCTGAACTTAAACTCGATAAAAATATCCATTGAGTTCGTAGCCCAGGGTTACGGACATTCACAAAACAAACTACGCAGGAAGTTAAAGGAAAAAGTTGTGCAACAAAAAAATTTAAGGCCATGCCTAGTCTTTCATCACAAAATACTGCATCTTAAAGAGGTAGACAGGGGCGTTATAACTCTGCCGAGTAAGCACAGTGCGGTCAGCAAGGTGAGTTGCCTTGCCGCTAAGTCGAGAGTACAGCGCAAATGAATGATAAGGTCAAATCCTTCCTAATAATACGACAATAAAAATGCCGCTACGCAAAATTACGTAAAATTGTTTCTGCGTTTTGTTAAAATTTGACTTTCGTTTATTGCCACATTAGAAAATTATCTTAACATTGTTTCCACGGAATATACTGTAACACACGGATGAGCTCGCACTGCAGCTTCGATCGCTTCCGTCCTGGCTCACAGATATGAATGAAAAAGTCTTGTCTTTCTTATTGTTGACTTCCACGATGAGCAAAGCTTACTCAAACTTCGTTTTCAAGCCAGGTTAAATCGATAACTCAAAAATTGTCATTCACATTTGCGCGCATCACGTACTTAAAGGTACAACTGTGCGGAGATAAAGTCGGCGAAGTTCACGTATTGTACTGTTTGGAAACAGCACTTAACGAAACTCTCCCATCACATGGTGGTAGGCAGGTAGATCAGGCCATCGGCGTGTCCCACGCTGGAGCGTCTCCATCGCTTTCTCGCTGAAAGTGAAAATAACTAACTTGGTCTTGTAAATGCTCCCAGCAGTGATTCAACATTGCTGTACGTTCGTCCGGGTTCACAACTCTGCGGGGCTTATGCGTCAACGAGGGTAGCAAGATGGGTACCGTAAATTGCTGACACGCTTCAGTGCATCATTAGAACATAAAAAGAACGACATATAAGATGTTGGATAGTAGATCTATTAACATGACAAGGACGAAAACGTTTTTGAAGCAATTGTGTTGCTTTGTAATTGTCAAGTTTTTAAAATATAATACCTGTAATAGATTTCAAGTATCAAACGCTTAGGTCTAACTCATGTGTTTTAAAGTTTATGAACTTTTAGAATTAAAGTTTGATTTTTTTAATTTAAATTTTTGAGTTTATATTTTAAGTTTTTAAATTTTTAAGTTTCAGCTTAAATTTTAAGTTTTTAAAGTTTAAGTTGTTAAATTTTTAGGCTTAAATTTTAGGTTTGAAATTTTTAAGTTCAAATTTTTTAGAATTTTCAATAATAAGTTTTAAGTTTTTAAAATTTAAGTTGTTAATTTTAAAGTTTAATTTTTAAGTTTTAAAATTCTTAAATTTAAATTCTCTACGTTTAAATTTTTAAGTTTAAAGTTCAAGTAAAAATTTTTAAGTTGGAAAGTCAAGTTAAAATTTGTAAGTTGAAAAAACTTAAAATTAAAAAAAAATTAACTTTTGTCATTGTATTTTGATTAAGAATTTGGTCTGAGTGTAAAAAATGTGTTTTAGCTGTGAACCTTGAGCAGGCAAACAGAAAAAAGTTGCTCATTAAACTTAGTTTCAGAAATTTTTCCGTTTTTGTCTTATTGTTAGATCTGCTATTTCTCATTGCACCTTGTTCATTTTTATGCTCTAATGATGCGCTGAAAGGTGACAGAGATTGCGGTAAATATGTTGCTCCTTCGCGCTTCGACGGATGAGCCACATAGTTACGGACACAGAAGAACGTTACAACGATGTAGAGACACAGGTAGCATTGTTTTCGAGACCAAGTTCTCTTTACTTTCATCCAGAAAGCGACCGAGACGTTCTAACGAGCAGGCAGATGGGCCGTCAATATGTCTAGCACTCTACGATAGGGGAGTCTGGTTAAGTGCCCTTTCCAAACAGCACAGTACGTGAATTTGTGTACTCATTCTCCGCACAGTCTCCTCAAGAACATCATGCACAGAAGCTGCGAATACCAATTTCTGAGTTCCCGAACTTGCAGAACTCTAACTGAACACAAAAAACAAAAATGTGTGAACTCGAACTTGAACTCAGCCTTGAAACAGCCAATTGAGTTTTGAACTTGCCTAAACTCCGAAACAATTTTGAAGAGTTGATAACCTCCAGAAAAACTGCCTTTAGCTTGAGCTCAATAAAAATTACTCGACTAGAATTTGAACCTCGAAAATTAAAAATAAAAACAAGAACTCAAGCTTACAACATTTTAGTTGACTTCTCCGTGTGTTACCATACACTCCGAAAGGGCGTAAGGCTAGATCTTCTCCTGCAGTTAGCAGTCCCCATTAACGCACCAATATACGAACAACTGAACAAGGAGAATGATTGCCGACAGCTCTGCGCTTTCTCGACAAAAGTTACATTTTTATCCTTCGGAAGTAAAGGTGGCGCGACTACCATTCAAAGATGAAGAAATCCCGTTAAGTGCCTTTCCCATCGACACAAGAAACTTTCTCTAGCTTTTAAATCAGTAAATACAGTGTTTTCAGTTTTTAGCAGAGCTGCGAACTCGAACTCGTTGAATTCTGGTCTTTTTTTATGGATTCGAACTCGAACTTGAACTCGAAAAGCAAAAATCCTTGAACTCGTTCTCGAAAGAAGTTGAGTTTTGAACTTTACCCAAACTTGGAAAAATACTTAAACTCTGCATAAGTTTGGTAAAAATTCCTAAACTCGAGCTTAAACCAAGAAAATCAAACATGAAGAAGTTGAACTCGAACTCGTCTGATCTGAGCATAGTCTTGGTAAAAAACCCTGAACTCGAGCTTGAACTGGGAAAATCAAACATGAAGAAGTTGAACTCGAACTCGTCTGATCTGAGCATAGTCTCGGTAAAAAACCCTGAACTCGAGCTTGAGCATGGAAAATTAAACATGAAGTGCTTGAACTCGTCTTCCGAAGTTTTTGTGAACTCGATTATAAATGCTTGTGAGTACGTAGCCTTGGTTTTTAAGCTGTCCCTCGTCAAACTTGGCTTTTTTATCACTTTGTTGCAACGTTTTCTAAATATTGCAAACAGCTTTTTGAGTTGCTTCTACCCTTCAGATCTGATTTACAGCATAAACCTTTGGCACTACCAAAAGTAGCAGCTTCACTTTGCAAATCATTGCATTTTTTGCTCTTTACCAACTCAAAAGCTGAATTTTTTTACGCGAAGCACCGTGAAAACGTGAGAAGCAATCAAACGTTGGGAAGCAAAATCGCAAAAAGCGCATTTGCAATCATTCATCATCGAAAAGCGACTTTAAGTCTCATCATCCAAAAGCGACTTTAAGTCTTTCCACTTTTCTCAAAACATCTGGTGTAGTTATTTAACGAGGCAACTTTGTTTTTCTCTTTTCTTTCTCCATTGGCAAAATTTCAATGCATAAAATTAGTTAATGTATCATGATGATTCTCCAATCATTTTACCTATGCTTAATTTTTGCGTCTTCTAATGTTTAGATCAATGCGTGCATTGTTTTGCTGTGTTTTTGGTGTATGCTTAATTCTTGTGTTTTGTGTTAATGTTGACATTACGATATGTTCAATTTGTTTGTGTCTATGTGGGTATCTAATTAAGGAGTTTTTTTGTGGTTTAATATAAGGAGGAAAAATAAAGCCGCTGTAAATCTCCAAACTGGACGTTTCGACAACATAAATTCAGCTGTCATCATCAGCAGTGTATGCAAGGCAGTACAAAACTGTAAGAACTAGAATTTACAATTCTAACTACAAGTAATAGCATAACCCAGGCAACGGATCAAAATAAGTAGTATAATTACAACGTCATGAACCAAACGCTAATAAAAAGACTGACGGAGTTAAATTAACAATTAAATAAGTAAAGAGGAGCGGATTTGGAGTCAACGTTACTACGCAATGGCTCATATTTTTGAATAAAAAGTGACTCAAGAATTAATAAGCGTGCAGAATCACCAGAGCTACTAAGAATGTTCGGTTTGGCAAAGTCCACTTTATGGTCAGGATTGTCCATTAAATGTCGGCACACCTCGGATTTATCCGAACTCGAATGCTCCTTAAGTCTGTTAATAAGATTACGTCTAGTCTGTCCTATATAGCTAGAACCACAAGAACACGTTAATTTATATACAACCCCATATTTCATCAAGGTCTTTTGCTTATCTTTCAGACGAAAGTTGTGTCCGATGTTCCAGGTGGTGTCAATAATCCGTATAGAATAACTCGGTTCCACGTCTGCTTTTCCACTAAGGCGGACAGCTCTTTCTTGAGTTGCATTGACATGTCACCGATAACTGTTCTACAATTTCTACGTTTTTCAAGGTGACTCAACATCTTGTCATATTTACGATTAAAAAATCTCCTGACACAACTATCTAAAAAATAAGCAGGATAGCCATTGCGACCAAGCATAACCTTGATATTATCCACCTCTGAACAAATGCTTTCATAAAAACTACAGATCTTGTAAGCACGATCGAGCAAACAATTGACCAAGTTATATTTATAGCGGCGTGGTACAAAGCTGCTCCATTTGGAATATAATCCAGTGTTGGTCGATTTGCGAAATATTCTGGTTGTAACTGTCGTTGAACTGTTATCTACTAAAACATCCAAAAAATTAATACATTTGTTATTTTGAATTTCAGTGGTAAATTTTATGTTAGGATGTACTTCATTCAAACTGTCACAAAATATTTTAATGGAATCAAGGCTATCAAGAACAGCAAAGCAATCATCCACATACCGGTAAAAAATTGGTGCCTTATGATTTGAAAGCGTTCTCGACAGAGCTTTGTCCACTAGATGGTTCATAAGGACATCAGCCATAAGACAAGATAAACTGCCACCCATAGCCACACCGTCAGTTTGCTCAAAAAGTTCTCCATTGAATGAGAAGGCACTTCCTTGAAATGTCCATTTTGACAATTTCCTCATGTTATTTTTATCTATTCCTTTAAGAACAAAATCTGTGTCATTGTTGAATAATTTATCCAATATTAAATTAATAGTATAATCAACCGGTATGTTAGTAAAAAGGCTAATTACATCAAAGGAAACCATTACCGTATTGTGTAAAAACCTATCTTTCATGTTATTGACGAAGGTGAATGAATCTTTGAGATTCGTCGGATGCTCTCGAAGGAAACCGAGGTTTTTTGAGAGCCACTTCGCGCATTCCTGATTGTAACTTCCGGTTGCCGATAGAATGGGTCCAAGTGGAACTGTCGGCTTATGTATTTTAGGTAGGCCATGCATAGCCGGTAACGAGGTTGCTGATGGATAGATACGCTGTAGTCATCTTCCTCAAGAAGCTTTTTAGATTTGAGGTGTCGCAGGAACCTTTGAAATCTGCTGAGATTAGATAAATTATTATCTGATTTAACGCGAGAGAATTTAGTCTTATCATCAAGAATTGAAGCATTTTAGCATGATAGTCACTCTTATTCATAATTACTACTCCGTTTCCTTCGTCGGGTTTCGAGATCACTATCGAAGAATCATCACGTGATGACTGGAGAGCATTTCGCTGCCTGGAACATCGGACACAACTTTCGTCTGAAAGATAAGCAAAAGACCTTGATGAAATATGGGGTTGTATTTAAATTAACGTGTTCTTGTGGTTCTAGCTATATAGGACAGACTAGACGTAATCTTATTAACAGACTTAAGGAGCATTCGAGTTCGGATAAATCCGAGGTGTGCCGACATTTAATGGACAATCCTGACCATAAAGTGGACTTTGCCAAACCGAACATTCTTAGTAGCTCTGGTGATTCTGCACGCTTATTAATTCTTGAGTCACTTTTTATTCAAAAATATGAGCCATTGCGTAGTAACGTTGACTCCAAATCCGCTCCTCTTTACTTATTTAATTGTTAATTTAACTCCGTCAGTCTTTTTATTAGCGTTTGGTTCATGACGTTGTAATTATACTACTTATTTTGATCCGTTGCCTGGGTTATGCTATTACTTGTAGTTAGAATTGTAAATTCTAGTTCTTACAGTTTTGTACTGCCTTGCATACACTGCTGATGATGACAGCTGAATTTATGTTGTCGAAACGTCCAGTTTGGAGATTTACAGCGGCTTTATTTTTCCTCCTTGAGGTATTTTCGTCCCATATTTATTGCATTCCGAGGTTTAACATAGTTTTTGCACAAAAGCATCAGGGGTGTGCGACTCCGCAAGCAAAGTGGATCAAAATTGGTTCGTCAAACGGATCGCTAAAAGTTCAAATTTTTGACATATTATAACTTTAAGTAAGGCCTATTTTAACTTCAAATGTTCTTTTAAGTACCGGTTATTGCCAAATGGATTGATGAATTTCTTGGATATTTTTCTTCAGCTCTTTCCCATGTCATGTCACACTGTCCTGGGCAGTTTGTCATTAATTTCAGTTTATTATTGTGACGCTTAATAGCGCACAAAAACAGCCAGTAGTTCAAGTGTTAAACGATTTTAGGTAAAACATTTGCCGGTAGTCCGGTTAACGCTTGCTCTGTGGAACCAGAGAGTGTTCTTAAGAATTAGAATTTAATGAAAATGAGTATTCTTCACGCACCAGTGAATTCCATACCATCCTTATTTCAAAGATTTGTCCTTATTTTGAGAGTCTGCATCTTGGTAAATATTATTGTCCTTATTATTAAGAAATGTCCTTATTTTTGGTTTGCGTTCTTATTTTGTCTTGATTGGACTCCATAAACCAAGCTTTGTCTTATTTGTCTTGCCTTATTTTTTGTCTTACCGTCAAAGCTTTATTGTGACATCATTGAAGCATTGTTAGCACTTCAGGCTGTCTAGGTAAGATGGGAAGGTGTTGTATCTTTAGCTCAATAATACCCATGCAGTTAAATTAATTATTTTTCCAGTCGTTCTTATTTTGGGTTCCAGATCGATGAAATCTTTGGTTATACGTCAGACGGTCAGCTAGTTTTATAAGCTGCGGAAAAGGCTCGCCGGAAAACATTTTGAAACCTGTGTTTTGATTGATTGATTTCTTCATCCTACGCATAGCGCCTCAGTCGCTTTTTCGTGACAGGGGGATAAAACTGAAGAAATTAATCAATGAAGAAATCAATCATAGTTGGACGCTGGCGGGTTTGCTCGGCCCGAACCCGACACCCACTGTACGTACCCGACACACACTGTGCGTACCCGACGAAAGAATCAAAAGCCCGATTTCGGCCCGAAATAATGTAGTGTGCAAATATAGGCCTACATATTTTATGCTGCTCTATAAAAGTGGAAATAAGTAGAAGAAGGCAAGCAGTTGAAAACTTGATTAATTGATCAATTCCTTCATCTTTATCCTTTTATCACGAGAAAGCAGCGGAGGCACTATGCGTAGGACGAATCCAGACTCGCTTAGGAGTTGCCTTTGTTCTAAAGTTTTTCCGGTTGAATTTTCTTCTGACTTTTTCAATTTGCTGCTTGCCAGATTTCACCAAGCAGAGATGATCATCGTGAAGCAACTTATCCAAGGACGCAACAACGAGACTAGGTTGGGATTTGAACCATTAACCTTGTGATCATGGTCGTCGTTAAAGCGACGCTCCAAACCACCGCGCCACGCTACCGACCAAACCACTGCGCCACGATGTGTTAACTATAAATAATTGATCGTTTCTTTGTTTTATGGACTGCTGTTAAGAATCAATTGCACAGAAATTTCTTTATCATCCAGTAATTGCGTTTAAGGAGACTTTACACAGAATACGATGCAATTTACGTTAGTGAATTACGTACGAAAATGTATCAAAATACAGTACGTGCGTAGATTTCAAACTAGGGTACGTAGATGCAAAATCGGACGCAATCGCATTTTGTGTAAAGACATATCCGTCAGGTTCGTTCATCAAAAATCGCACGAATATGCATGAAATGCAAAATCGGATGAAAATCGCATTCTGTGTAAAACACCTTTACTTCAGAATACAATAAATATAGGACGAAAATAGCTTAAGGACAGTTTTGAGATTTACAGCGGCTTTATTTTTCCTCCTAAACCTTTACTTTAATTTTGCTTGCGGTTAAAGGGGGCCTCACGTTAAGTTTTCGGGGGGGGAAGCCTCAGTTGGCCTAGCGCTGGCACTGATAAAATGAACTGCGATTCTGACTTTATTGGACATTTCGCATAAGATTCTGACTTGAGGAAATTTCAGAGCAGCTATGGACGAAGCAGAAACGTTCAAATGTTATTCGCATAAATATTATGAGCTCAAACTGGGTAGGCTATGAGCTCAAACTCGCTCCTGGGTATGAACTCAAACTGCATCCGGTTGTGACCTCATCGTTGATGGGTCGGATTAATGAGGGTACCTTATCACAACTCCCTCCAGGTCACCTTTGGGCAAGGTGTAGTACCTGTAAGCCCCCCTCAGCAAGGGTTACAGGCTAGCAAGGGTGGAAACTTTGGCTACTTGGCGTCAGGGTTTCAGTTTCGGTGTGTTGAAACCCAGATGGCAGGTTTCAGTTTTGGAAACTTTTGGTATGGTTTTACGGATGTTGAAAAATAGGTTCCAGTTTCGGTTTCAGTTTTGCTTACGCACAGCTTCGGTTTCTGGGTTTCAGTTTCGGTAAGTTTCATCCTAGAGAGCTATTTTATTTTGAGTAGGGATTATTTAAATGCTCCACTTATTGGCGGTTTTGTTTTATTACGATGATAAGTAGCAGCTCAGATGGCCGAGTGAGGAGAGCAATTGCTTCAGAACTTGTCGACTTGGGTGTAATTTCGAGTCCGGTGAAACCAAAGACTCAAAAATTAGTATTCACAGCTTCTCCACTGGACGCCTAGCGTTAAGGCAGGGTTGGAAATATCGATTAGAAATCGATATTTTCTACTTTTTCGTCATCAAATGCAAAAATTCTTTACTTTTTTTCATTATCGACTGGGGTTTTTTCCTACTTTTTTGCGCGGTAAATCGATATTAATAATCGATATTTTTTTTTTCTGAAGAAGTTCTTTCATAATTAAGCTTTTATTTTTTTGCTATTTTTGGTACCAGTACCTTTTATCTGGTTTTTGTGGTGTATGCAAAAAATTATTTTACTTCACATCTGCATAAAAACAGTTAGCTTGCGGAAAATTCCGTAAGCACTGTCATTTTTGATTCCATTCCAATTTTTTTTTCATTAGCTTCTTACTTGAACCAAATTCAGATACCGGAATTGACATTCAGTGTTTTTTGAATTTTTATTCAACAGCTTTTTTCTTGTAAAAGTTTACATCTGGTACTGGTAGGAATACTTTTGTGTTTGGAACATAGTAGAAAAAGATTTATAGTCAACGGCAACTAAAGTAGGCCAAGATCAAAGGCAGAAAGTATTTAAGAGAAAAAGTGATCTTAGATCTTTCTTAATAATGAAAAGGGAAAAGTGAGTGGGCCTTCTGGTATTCCTGTTTAAAATTGCCCATCATAATATGCTATGCCTTCGATACCGACATTTTCCACTGTAATTAAGGGTAAAGGGCTGCTGCAAATCCATTTAGCTGCATTTTTTTGGGGGTATTTATTTTTGATTTAGATTGTTCAACCATGCACAGTTATTCTTAACTTGCATGTTCCAACGTTTTGCATTTTTGTTGCATATTTATGAGGCGCCAACAGTTCACTCTATTTGCACCGTGTTTTTTTGCATATTTATACTAACGCAAAAACATACAGCTGAATGCAAAAGCAAATAAGCTAACGCAAAAATAAATAGTCAAGTGCAAAAGTAAATAGTCAAACGCAAAAATAAATAATCAAACGCAAAAGCAAATGGTCAAACGCAAAAATAGATAGTCAAACGCAAAAATAAAGAGTCAAACGCAAAAATAAACAATCAAACGCCAAAATAAAGAGTCAAACGCAAAAATAAATAAACAAACGCAAAATAAATATGCAAAAAGTTTGACGCAAAATAAATAATCAAAAAAATGGTTCAGTTTTGTATATTTAATGCTTGGTTGGTCAATGGTCACGTGATTTAGTTTACAAAGATCACACAAAAATTTGATTGTGATGCAAAAAGCCCAAGCAACAAGCCCACATAAATTGAACATGTGGACAGAGTAGGCTACTCTGCTGTGACTTCATGATATCGCCTCTATGCACGAAATATGGCCGCTAAGTAGTGCGCAGGAGCAATAATGGAAATCAGAACCACTGAAGCGGAAAGCTTTACCCTAAATCTGTATCCAAGTTTGTATTTGTGGTAGAATCTTTGGTTGAAGATATTTCTAGGAGCAGTGATTGTTTAACCTAGAATCTTTTTTTTGGAAGGTTTTGGTGAGAAAAATGAGACATTATTGCGTGGTTGAATTGGTAAACTACTGGTAGCAGTTTCTGATTCATTGTAAGTTTGTTGCTGCACAATTAAACTTCTAGGCTTAGGTCTGGCTGTACACTGGTACAGTGTATAGTTTAGTGTCAACTGTAAACAAGCAGTGCTGCCTGCTGACCAGTGCTGATATCATGCCATTACGGAATACCGCAGTTTAAATGCAAACAGAGATGCTGGTATCTGTGTGTGCCAAAGCTAGCCTGCTTACACTAATGTTAGTTTCTAAATTTTCTTGTCAACAGGTCAAGTTTCTGTAATTTAACTAGTCTATCGTAGTTTAGTATGGTACCAGGGGTCATGTCTAGTATCAGCCCCCACGCTTTTTCTGTCTGCCAAAATTAACCTAAAGTATGACCTTAACCTGACCCTAACCAAATGTAGCCCTAACCTGGTCCGATGCATGGTACTGGTAGCCTAGTACTGGTATTCTGTACTGAGCTGCTGAGTGTGGACTACCGGTATGTTTTTGTGCAAAGGTTTTTCATAAATTAGTTTTCTGTTATGCTGGATTAACCTCTCAAGCATCAAAAACCAAATCCTCTTGTAGTTGATCTGTTTATTTAAGTATTGGTGCATTATTGTAGTATAAAATGCTTGCCACACAGCATATATTGAAACAGGATTAGACTATGTAGGCTATTGAGCCCGGTGCTATATCAGTGCTGGTGTTGGAAGTTAAGCATAAAAGATTTGCACTAATTCTAATTTGTAACCAAAATCTAAATTTGTTTAAAAAAAAATTTTAAATAATCTTCAGGATTGACACTGCATTTAAATAATGCTTTTGCCATTACCATTTTAGAAATTTTAGCCGATTTGTTGTACTCAGTACTGTAGAAATGATTTAACCTCGATTTGTTTTTATTGTGTGAAACATGGTGAGAGCTCAAGATGCCTCACTTGCATCAAAACCTGTTGACAACATTAACATTGTTGCTGACCCCACCCAATTATTTAATGAGTAAGTAGTGATTACCTTGTGTTTAAAATGTTTTTTTTTGGGAAGTGGATATTTTTACAGGCCCATAACCAGATAACATTTGTCTCTTTGGTTTGTTTTATTACTTCCTCATGCTCTTGCACAATTGGGAAGAGTGCGAAGGGATAATAAAAGAAACAAAGAACTTATTTGTGCGTGCTGTACAAATAGCCACTTCCTTTTTTCGCACAATTTTTATGTGTAAGCAAAGAATTTTGCATAATGACAAAGTTTTAAAGAGCAAAATACTAAAGTCATAGTGAAATTAACACATGTGGCCTTAGAAGGCTTATAGTTGCAGTTATGAGCGATGTTACTGTTTGCGATACTGCTATCTACATGTTATTGTATATTTAGTGAAGTCTGTTGCTTGTTTTACAGATACAAATTGACTCTGATTTGTTGTTACAATAATGCTAAATCACTTAGATATCAAGTTTATTGCTATATTAGTATTTACGTGGATGTTTGGTCTTGGAGTTTTCACTTTTTATGAATTGTTATGTGCTGTTTATTACTTGACTAGCATGTGAATGTTATATGTGACCATTGCTTTTTGATGTTGTATTGATTTCCAGTGTTTGAGTGTATTTTTGAAATGACATTGGTTTTTCGGTGTCTAGCATAACCAATTTGATCATCAAATTGCAGCTGTATGTATTTTTGACAGGAGATAATTCAGTTGTAATTATCTGAAAAATATTTTTGGGAGTATGTTTAGTTGTTCTGGTATGTAAATGAGGTTTCTAGAATTGTTGTCTGCATGTATGCGCAATGCGGTTGTGGTTTTATCTTTAGCTTTTATCTTTAGTTTCATCCAATCACAAACGTGTGCTCAAACATTTTCAACATTTTTGGATTTGTGTCGATCCATAAGCATTTCGTATCCACCATCGCCGTCATCTTCCACATCATTTTCGTCTGATCATATAATTTTTTATCCTCAACTGAAGAAGAAGTTATCATCTTGGAAAGCCCAATCAGTGTGGAGCAAACTAGACAAACGATTTTTTGGAAAAGAATATTTTGTAAACCCAAAATTGCACAAAACTGGGGGGCAGAGAGCTGGTGCTGACACTAAGGTAATAAAACATTGTTTACATATGTAATCCTCTGCTATTGTGTATGCATATTTCTCCATTACTGGAACAAAAATGAAGTTGTCTGTTTGCTTTCTCACGAATTTGGCAGTGCAAATACATACCTAAAAAGATTTCGACAAAAATTTGCTCTTGAGTGGTATTGTGGACCTTATCAAACTATCTCTTTTTTATTTTACTTTATAAATGTTTTTCTGCAGCAAGGCACTTGTACTTTTACAAAAATATCGAGCTTGTTTGTAAATATCTCAAACTTGTTTGTAAATATCTTGAAATTTAGTTGTGCAAAAATTAGGATTGACTGCTTTAAACTTCGTCTTTGAATATTATGTATATACTTTGATTTAGACTTTTTTTAGCCACACCACATTAATTTGTGAACAAAATTAGCTTTTCGAGATGACTTTAAAATTTGTTTTGTATCGAGCAGTGTTGTTTTAGTATGAATTACATATGTTGTTTCTCAAATTATGCTAAAAGTTTGGCTTGAAACACGATTGCGCAGAGCAGATATTAAATAGGATGTCGTTGACTTACATTATGAATAGCTTACTGCTGTCTCTGCGTTATCTAGAACAGGAAGGATCATGTAATCTGCGCCTGCAGCTGTGATCCATATGCTTGATTTAAGCGTAATACTATAGCTATGCACATGTTGTCATACTATCATAACTATGTGGCATTTAATTTTGTAGGTGACCGCACGCTTTCAATCTAGAGATTTTTCTTTAGTTTTTTATACGACTATTTTATAGATATGTCAGCTTTGAGCATAGAGTTAAAACTGTCAAATTTTGTGCTATCGCTTGTAGTAATGCATTAGTGTTTTATATCTACGATATTAATTCTTTAGACAAATGCTTGCAGTTATTTTATTTGTTTCAAACAAATCCATAATTGCAATGTTTAATGAATGTTTTGTTTCTGTCTAGGTTTTGATTATCGGCGCTGGGCCATGTGGATTACGCACAGCAATCGAGATGGCTTGTCTGGGTACCAAAGTAGTGGTGCTTGAAAAACGAGACAATTTTTCGCGAAACAATGTTTTACATTTGTGGCCGTTTATCATAACCGACTTAAAGGTATTTGATTGTAGAATTTGACTGAGATTTTTTCACACTTTCAGTTTGAAGATTGTTTTCTGAGCGTCAAGGTAAACTGGTTAAACTTGCGATTAAAAGTGAAGGAGTCTGTGTAAACTCTATGAACATGAGTTTTATTGACAGATAAGGGGACACTGTTTCGATCTTTCCGGTCTCATCAGTACAGTTGGTTACACCTAATTGTGTTAAGAATATTACATGATTATCCAAACTTTTAGTGTCTATGGTTCCTTAATGCCTTTTTGTATAACTGTGTAAACACAGAAACTTTGCAAATGGGCGAGAGCAGCTGAAACTATGTTTGTTTAGTTGCATCAAACAAATTGTACGAGATGTAAAGCTTAGGTAAACAATTTTGTTTTGCTTCCTACTTCAGCAAAGCTTTTGCTTTATAAGGCGTCACAGAAAAGTTCGATTCTGGAAATTCTATCGGCTTTTTGCATAATTCCTGTGTTCCCTGACCATATTAATGAAACTGCAGTACCGGTATCTACGTCTTTTCATCATAGCTTTCGGTAGTTGGAACTTGAAAGCTATCAATTTGAATTGGCGTAAATCACCAACTTGCTCATGCTTATGGAGTTGCTATTAACAACTTTAAAACATAAACTTTAACCATTTATCATTCGCTACTTCCAGGCGTTAGGCGCAAAGAAATTATACGGAAAGTTCTGTGCTGGTGCAATTGATCATATATCCATCCGGCAATTGCAGCTCATATTACTTAAAATTGCGTTGATGCTGGGCGTTGAGGTGATTTTTAACGTAACATTTGAAAATCTGATACCACCAGTCGATGGAAATAACGAAAATGAAGAGGATGTCAAAGGTAATGCCTGCAAGTTTTACAAAACAAGGAAGTAGTATCGTCAGTGCACAAATGGCTCGAGGCTTCTGTACGTTGCATTAAGCCACAGCATTTTATGTTTCAATGCTTTAAATATATACTAAACTGAACTGAAAATTCAACAGTAATGGAGGGAGATTGCGAGGTGAGCTTGCGCTATTTGAGTCAGCACCCACCCGGTATATATGTGAAATGTGATCGGCTCCAGCCGTGAATCGAACCCGTCACGTAGGATCTGTAACCTGCGCGGCACCGCTAAGCCATGCCGCTGACATAGTTTTTACGTGACATAGTGTGTTACGTAACATTCGCCAAAAAGTTTTGGCAATGGTTCCGAATTTTTGACAACTACAATACAATAACGACAATTAAGACTGGTTTATCTTCAGGCTGGACAGCTGAAGTGAATCCTTCAAATCATTCTCTATCAAAATATGAATTTGATGTCGTCATTGGGGCTGATGGAAAACGCAATACACTTCAAGGTATTTATAGTTTTAAAAGTCCTTTTGTAAAACGTAAATAATACGATGGTGATAACCGTGAGAATAATTGTTTACACTCATGGCTACCAAGCAATTTGCGCTCAAGAATCGTCGAAAATGTATTAATTTTTGTGCAAAATACCTTCAAAGCTGGACTTTTCGCTTTAAGTAGGATGTGTGTGCATGTCGGTGCAACTATGCGAATCGATTTTGCTGGCCAGCATTGAGAATTTGAGTTAGTGACAAGCATGCGATTGTCTTACAGGATTTAAACGGAAAGAATTCCGCGGCAAACTGGCAATCGGTTTAACTGTGAACTTCATCAACCGTAACACCACAGCCGAAGCGAAAGTTGAAGAGATTAGTGGCGTGGCGTACATTTTCAATCAAGAATTTTTCAAAGTATGCTCTCTAACCTAATGCCGCGTTTAACATTGATTGTATGTGTTTCATAAAAAGGTAGGCCCGACGTGTTTCTGAGGCCCGCTACATGACTTGTCTTATCTGATTATGTAGTCCGTTTGTGCTGGTATTGAGTATCACAGTTGGGCCTCAAATAGTAGATGTTGAAAGGATAGTCTGTGAATATGTCTGCAAAACTGGTCTTAGTCAGTGAGTTTTTCAAATGTTATCTGTGGCATAGTTTTTGTGAAGACTTTTTGACTCTGTTCGCCCTCTTGCATTTTTAAAATAACTTATTGGGCTTTTATTGGACCGAGTTTAGAGTAGGATGATTTCTTTGCGGTTTATTCAGGAAGTCGGCCGACTTCTGGTTTGTAGCTTCGCGACCTATCTGTCTGATTTTCTCATTGTTTATTATCTATCGCTCAATTACCCTCTATTCAATTCTTTATGCTTTTTTAATTCAGAGTCTTCACCGAGAAACTGGCATCGATTTGGAAAATATTGTCTACTACAAAGGAGAAACGCACTATTTTGTCATGACCGCCAAAAAACATAGTCTTATTTCGAAAGGAGTTTTGAAACAAGTACGTTGGCTATTATCTGTGTGAGCATTTTTTCACTGGTATGGATTTCACTTATAACTGCGACTTTCTGAGCAACTTAGCTACTTTATCTTGCTGATGATGACTGTTGGTTCAATTTGGTCGAAATGTCGTTTGCTGAAAAAATTTCGTTCAGTATGTGTAACAGAGGTTGTTTTCAGGATTTCGATGAAACGAACAAACTTCTTTCGTATCAAAATGTCGACTTGGAAGCAATGATGTCGTACGCTCGCGAAGCTGCTGATTTTTCGACCCACCATCAGTTACCCACTTTGGATTTTGCTATAAATCATTTTGGACAACCGGACGTTGCTCTTTTTGACTTCACGTGCATGTAAGATTATTATGTCATCAGTCACATGACTGTTTCTTTGTAAATGACAAAATTTCCGGAATTAATTTCTTGTTAGAAGTTCTTGCTTGAATTTCTGGTTGTTGCGATTTCGCTGTGATTGAGTGTCTCAATTTTTTAAGTCGTAAATCATGTTTTTAGGTATGCTGCCGAAAACGCTGCTCTGTTCAGAGAAACGCAGGGCCATAAACTTCTGTCGTGTCTAGTCGGCGACAGTTTGCTCGAAGTAAGTTGTGCGTCATACGGTTGTATAACGTGTAAACGTGCGCAGTTAGTGCATTACTTAAATAAAATCTTGATTATTTGTACCAAAGTTGTGGCACGCTGCGACATATGATAATTTATGCTTGCATTATTATTAAAGTTCTGTGTTTTTGAGCATAATCTCACACTGTGCTGACCTACGAGATCGAAACTGTGTATATTTTTTAAATGATACGAAAATTCTAACCTAGTTTTGTTTTCAGCCCTTCTGGCCTATGGGTACCGGTTGTGCCCGGGGCTTCTTAGCTGCTTTTGACACAGTGTGGTTAACGAAGCAATGGGCTTTAAAGAGATCAGTCATGGATACTTCAGGTGAATGCATGTGTCTCAAAATGCTTTTTCACGTTTGTAAGCTAGTACTTTGCATAAACTAGATGCAGCAATTGCTTAAGGCGGCAATACTGCTGACAAATGTTGCTGTAGCCACCCAAGACATGGGGTGAATGTTTCACCATGTTCAATTCGCAATACACTGGGAGTAGTGTGTCTTAAAAACCAATTACCGTTTCTAAAATTAGCATAAGTCACGTCTTTGATCTTCACATTAATGTAGCATTTACCTATTTCTGCAGACCGATCAGTAGAGCTTGAAGTTTTAGCCGAAAGGGAATCAATTTACCGGTTGCTACATCAAACGACCCCACAAAACACTATGAAGAATCACGCTGCTTATACAATAGGTAAGATGATTTTGTTATCTTTTTCAGACAATGCTTTATCTTTCAACTTCGAGCTGCAAAAGCTATTTTGATATTCTAAAGAGTCTTTGTACTAAGACGTTACTAGTTTACAACTTTCTAATCTCTTAATTCGTGTTTCAGATCCAAACACGCGTTATGTAAACCTCAATGCTAAAGTAGTAGCTCCCCGCCAAGTGACTGGTTACTATTTGTCCGATCGTGTTTATGCAGCACCGACTAATACTCCAGAAGAAATTGTCCTGTCAGATGCATCTGGCAAAACAAAAAAAGTAACGGGCCGAGGCTCGTTAACAAGAAAAGGTACTTTTTTGCTTTTAACGCTTTAGCCAAAGTTACAATTGTTTGCTTTTCAATTTACAGTACGAACCGTTTTAAAGCTAAGAGCCTTTGCAGCTGTTGATTAGTATCAAAATTTTGACTGAAAGCTATTGTTGATGGTGGTATTGAGATTTATAAAAGTTATGCAAATTTGATTTCGCAAAGAAATGCACAATGATATTATTTTTCTGTTAAAACTTGATTATATTAATGACTGCCTTTTGTCTCTGTCAGCTAGTCCGAAAATCTATTAAAATGAAATCTAAATTTACCAACTTTTCGGCAGGCAATTGTTTATTCCGCTATTTATTGCCAGAACACCCTATACTGTTTTGAGACCAGCATGATTATAATACAGATAGCAGCGAACAGAAATGTGGCATTAACTTAACTTAAGTACTGCAATTTTTTATGCCTAGCTCATTTCTGTCATTTGCAACTACTGTATTTAAAACCCTGCTGTCTTATCATTACACGCTTAAGCAATGTCCATCTGTTTTTCAGTGTCCATGGTCCGTTCCAGCAAGCTGCTGTCCTGGTGTCGCCGTATCACGGACGGTTACCCAGGTGTCCACTTGGCGGACATGTCTTCGTCATGGAAAAGTGGTATGGCTATTTGCGCTCTTATCCATCGTTTCCGACCTGATCTAATCAACTGGAATGACTTAGAACTGTCAAACACAGAAGAAAATAACCAATTAGTAAGATTATTATCTAATTTAATGGCAAAGAGTCTCACTTTTGTCTGATCACGGCGGAAAATTTCTTACTAGTAAATGAAGTAATTAGCAACCAAAGTATTATGTGGTGGCGAGGCCTCATTTTTTACGCCACCTCTTCCAAAGGTATTCTAAAGCGACTGAGCGATGCTGATTAACCCCAGGATCGATCCTACTCATTCAAACGAGAACATTAGATTTGCACGCCAACCACTGCGTCATTGCTACGCAGGCATAATGCCTGCGCTAAAGTATGTAATATTAAGATACGAAACTGATGATGTAAAGTTGTGTGCACGGTTTTTGTGTAATTTTCGCACCTTCTTGCTCTTTTTAGACGTGTATTGACACTTTTTGAAAGTGATATCGTGTTTTAACCATGTTAACGTGAGTTCCGCAATCTGAATGCATGATGTGCATGTTATGAAAGGTTGTTTCCATCTATTGCACATGTTAGGTTTTTTCTAACTTAACCACTTTGGGTAATAGGTTAGTTATTTTTGAAAAAAGTGTTACTTGTATGCAAGTTTTAATAAGGTTTAGTCTTCCTTGTCTTGACTGCCTTTTTCTTTGTTAAATTTATGATGATAAGGATATGAAATATGATATGTCTAAGTTTATTTGATAAACAAACGTATTAAAGCGCACTGATTTAACATTTTCAATATATTAATAACAGGAAACAATGGACTTTAACTATAAGGGTCAACCTTTGTAGCTTTTACTCAATTGAGCTGTGATGTGAAAGTTTTACGTAGAATGTTAATTGGTGCACTTTGGGTAGGGTTGGTTAACTTTCAAAAAACATGCGCTTCTAGGCTAGGCCATGCAAGACCCCGGTGGGGCTCAAAGTGAAGTTGTGTTTGAAAAAAAAATTGCGCTTGCACATAAACACTTTGCCACCAAATGTATGCAGCTTTATTTTTCTGCATGTGTGTTTACCGATATGCGACAAGCGACAAATTTTCATCGCACTTTATTTGTTTTATTTTACTGCATAACGATCACGCAAAAACCTTCTGCGTACACTTACATTTTAATCTTTGTCGTACGTCGCCTGTCGCGTATCGGTAAGCGCACCTTAAATATGTATTTTTGCGACCAATTTATCTTTCAGATCCAAATTTGATCTATTTTTGAGCAGGTCCGTTTACCAGCCGTTTTTGCACTAACAGCAAAAATTATATCTCTTTGTTTGTTTTCTGTTAAAATGAAATCTTGTTTGCTGTTTTTGCTCTGATATGCATTTTCATGTGTTTGCTTGGATCAACAAAACCTTCTGTTTTTATGTAAACAATTGTTGTTAACAGGCGTTTGATGCTGCTGAAAAACAACTGGGTATATCGCCTGTGATGACTGGTAAAGAAATGGCTGCCTCCGAAAACGTTGATAAACTCTTAATGGTTACATACATATCACAGGTAATTAGCAAGTCAGCATGAAGCTGCAGCATGGTATTAAACCCGTTTAATCTTAATGTGCAATCGTTTTCTAATTGATTCATTCACATGACCCGTGCATTAACATCGGAGCAATTAGCGATGGAATGCTGCTCGCAGTGTTAAATACAGTTGCATTATGACTAGAGAGAAGTGTTTGTTACGCAATTTCGTTTCGTTTAAACGTATTTATTGAGTGACCTCAAGCTTTAACAGTAATTGAGGGAGACTGCAAATGAGTTTGCGCTTTCCAGGTCATTTGCCACCCTAAAGTGATTTGCTCCTGCCGCGAATCGGACTCTTCGCTAAAGAAGTGTTACCTGCGCGCGATGTCGCTAGTCTGTGTCTCTGGCAAAGTAATGAACAATTTTATCTACAGTTTTACGAAATGTTTAAACACGAGACGCCTGCTGGTGCACCTCCTACTATTAAAGCAGAAGAAACAAAAATAGAGAATGGTGGACCTCCCAAAAGTCCCACTGGAGTCAGTCTGACGTCACCAGTCGGACTTTTGACCCGTTTCACGCAACATATCAAACGAAGATCTTACTCAGTACAGGTACAAGTCTCAGTTTATACCATTACATCATCTGGTTTCAATTCTCGTGATGGCGGCACAGCGCCAGTTATTCTACGGACTAGGCTTACCTAATTAGGTCTCGTCTTTGTTTGAATTTCGTAACCACGTGATAATGCAAAAGTCACGTGATTTGCAGGGCAAACAAAACGAAGAAAATGCGAAAAAGAGAAAGCAAGGAACGTTCAGACGAAAAGATGATAGTTTATTACCGGAACAATCTCTAGCTGTAGTTCACGAACATCAGGAGCATCAAGAAAAGTAAGTTACCATAATCTCCTTTTTCGGTATTTTTTACCTTATATCCTTAGTACCAAGCGATAAAGCGGTGCGTAATTATAAAGCTACCACTGAAAGTATAGCGACACTCTGTTGACTTCTGCAATACCCATCTTTTTCTTTTCTTGGTATAGAAGCCATAAGAACTTGATCGACTTTGACTCACCTTATCCGAGTGAGATGATGTATTTAAAACCAGTTCTATTTTTTGCAAAATTTCTTCATCCAGATTATGATGTAAAAATGTGTGGAGTTGTTTTTTATAGCACTGTCATTTACGGCTTAGACGCCTGAGTAATTTAATGAATTTTATTTGGAATTTGTAAAGGTTTGTGTTAGTTAGAGGTCTTTGAAATTCTAACTCAAAATTTGATTTAAGTTATTGATTGTACCTTAACTACAAAAAAATTTACTTTATTTGTTTTCAGTGTAAAAAACACTGAGCAAAAAACTATGCAAATTGGGGACAGCACTGTGAAGCTACGACCTTCCACTGACACTTCATCTGCCACAAAACCCAACGTCCATCAAAGAGCTAGTGACCGAATAAGCGCATTATCAAATCAGTTAATATCGCAGTGGGAACAAAATGCCCCACGCGCTTCTCCGAGAGCAGCCAAGCGTCAAATTGACGTAAGTATCAGGTGTTGTGACGTAATATTTTTTTCCGTCAACTGCTACCTTTAATAAATATTTTACTTGTTTCCTTGTAGTCATTATTGCGAAATTAAACTTTCCCTTCAAGTACTGGTGTAAACTTTTCCAAGAACAAGAAAGTTATTAATAAGTGTCAAATATAAACCATCAAGAAGTTTAAAGGCCTTAGAATTGGTAAACAAACTTCATTGCAATGGTAAACAAGCTTTCTCCTATTTTGTCAAACAATGGAATTGAGAAATTATTTGTAATTTTCTGTTTCATATTTGCATTGTCCTTTTTCGTATTGCGCAAACGTAAGTGTGTTTACCACTTTAAGCAGGTCGTCCATTTAAGGTGTTGTGTGGTAGTTTTATTCTAAGTAGGACTGACTAAGGCTGACAGCTTGTGCCTCATTGTAAAACGGTTCCAAAGTTAGTCCCATAAAAAACGTAGCATATTATTCAATAAATAGAGCTTTGAGCCAGCAAGTCCAGCGGTGTTTAGAATGCCTGCTTCCTGATAATAATTAGTATCATTATTTTTAAAAGAATTTTTTTGTTGATGCTGGAGTGTAGTCCTTTAAGTACCTTTATGTTTCGGCGCTCAGGGTTGTGAAGTGACGATTTTTTGGCACAGTAAACTTGAACAATGACAGCATACTGTTACACCCCTTTTAAAGTTGTTAAAACTGTGCATTGTATTTTTAAAACTGTATGGTTTGTTGCCTTCAAAGACCATCTTTTCGTAAAGAAATAACACTCTTCAGAAATAAGCTATCGAAAATTAAGGAAATATTTATCTCTCATTACTTTGCAACTAGGCCATAATTCAAGCTGTACATTTTTATGTTCATTTTGGTTTCCAGATTCCAGAGCTTCCATTGTCTTCTGGTAGTGACAAATGTTACTTCTGCAATCGCCGTGTTTATATTGTTGAAAGATTAAGCGCTGAATCTCATTTCTTCCACCGCCAGTGTTTTGTGTGTTGCCACTGTGGCTTAACTCTGAGAAGAGGAGCATACGAATACGTGAAAGATACCGGTAAGTCTTTAGCAGGGGCGTCCGCATGAAGTTTCAGAGGGGGACACTTAAAGGGTTTTCTGTTATTTTGAGGAGATTTTTTCTAGTCTGAGCAATGGCTCTAACGCTGTGGTTTTCATCCGGGTTCCGCAAATTTACCATTTACAGCTGGCTTCAAGTAAGTCAGTAAGTTAAATTAACGCACAGGGGTTCCTTGAGTCTCTGGAATTTTTCATTGGGTTCCGCTCCACGAGAAAGGTTGTGAACCACTGTCTGACGTGTATTGGAATAGGCTTGAGAAGGCTCATATAGCCACGCCACCTATATGCACCATTTGTCGTTAGCGTGCTTTAGTTATAACTTTGCAGTTTTGTTTACTTCTGAGTGCTAGAAAGTGCCGTTTTGTCATGAATTATTACGTCAGATTTTTGAAATCGAGCTTTTCCGTTTTACAGTCAACTTCGTGACTAGCATACTTCGTGCAATGCACTGATAACCTTATATTAATCCATAATAGAGCTATTCTGACTTTATATTCATTTGTATATATATACTTCGCATTTGCCGTGCCTGATGTGTACTGATTACAGCAGATATGCACTTTGCATAGATTCGTGTATAGCTCTCTAATTCGGCGACTCTAAGGTCAAAATTGCAGTTAGTCATTGCTATCCATCAATTAACGCCCGGTAACTTAAAACTTTTTGTCACCTGTTTGTCAGAATAGACCTTTTGTCTTTTCAACTGCTGCATGAAATTTGTTAAAATTTGAATTTTTAGTTGATTAGTTATTAATACACGCTCTTTGCTTTATGTTGAAACAATTTTTGCAATTTTTTGGACAATTGTGTGGTTCACCGCTTAAAAAGTTATCAAAAAATGAAAATGAAAATTTTTTTGTAAAATATAGTGTATTGAAAACCATCCAGAGCAATGCATGTTACTTTTTTGATGATGTAACTTCATTTATTTTGGATTAGTTTTCGTGGAAGTTTCAACTTTTCCAAATTCTTAGTTTTAAGTTTCTTGGAATAGACAAACATTGTCTATTGCAGTTGCACTGACGTCATCAATGCCACGTAACTGCAATATCGATGACGCAAGCAGTTTACTTGCCAAATATAGAATTGCAACTATATTTTTCCTTTGCATAGAAGGTCATTACACTGTTGTTGCAATCATATTTATTTGTTTTCCAAATATAATACGTATTATTAGTGTTCTCTGTAGCAAAACACGCTTGTCAAAGCTGTCGTGCATATCTGAAATGTATCAAACATTTGAACTAATTTCTACTTTAACATGATTTCTTTTTATAAAATGTTGGGCCTCACAAGTTTTTGATGCTTCGTCGTAGTTGTTGTGTAAGTGAAATAGGCCAAATATTAGTTAGAAATACAATAGTTAGAAATATGTATAATTACGTTCTAGCGTATTTTCTGTACATAAAGTGTTGGACCTCACAAGGTTTTTGATGCCTCTTCTTCGTCGTTAGTTTCCACTACTTTCGCATGTCTGTCAACTAATCTGCATGTTTTGCGTGTTGGCTTCTGCCAGTGAGCTGCTTGTCCGGTTATGAGAATTTTGCTTAAAACCAAACGAAGCAATGCGTGCTGAGGTATCGAACCTGTGACCTTAGCAACTGTGCCAAGCATTGTTATGCGGCTTAGCTAAGGCGTTGTGACAAAAATCAGCTTGTTGATGCTGCACGACTAATTATCCGTAACCGGGGATTGAACACAGTCGCGGATCCAGAGGGGGATGTAGGGGATGCTTCCTCCCTCCCCCTCCCACCAGCCAATTTCAACAATGTTTTTGATGAATAAAATTTTTCCATAATTTCGAACCTCTTCGATTCAACAATAATTCTTACGCCTTAAGGTGTGTTTACACAGAATGCGATGCGACTTTTCGTACGTAAGGTGACGTATAGGCCATGAAACAGTTAGAAATTATGACGTAAAATTAGGTCACTGGGTACTTTACAAAATAACCGATAAAAAGCAAAACTGTTGAGGTTCGAGTTGTGTGGAGATATTTCCACCAGCTTCTTACCTCAAAAAATATACAAAATTTCGTACAACAACAAATCGGATTAAAATCGCATTTAGTGCAAACAGACCTTTGGCCACGCATAAATCGAAAATGTGCGAACAAAATGCAATATATTTGATGAAGGGGCAAAAGAACAAAATTTGCATTACAAATTGTTGGAAAAGCGCTAAAATGCCCATTACAGTATGTAAATTTTCAAAAATTTTCCGGGGCAACATGCCCCCAGACCCCCCTAGAATTATTTTTGTTTCCCTATTTGCTTCAAATTTAACTTTGCCAGAAAAAATACGCTTAAAAAAAGTCAAAATTCGGTGCTAAAAAGTTTTGAATATACTCTCTTCACATGGACGTATTTTCTGAAAAAGGCTTATATACGCTCTTTTTCGGGTTTGACATCTTTGCATTCAGTTAACATTCAACCTAATTCAAAACTGCATTTCCCCCCACCAAAGTTTTCTGGATCCGCCCCTGATTGAACATAGGTTTTAAAATTCCCGAACTTAGAACCAATAAACTCCGTGTTTTTTCGATGAACTGAGCGAATGGTAACACGCATTTTTTATAGGCAAATTTTATTGCGATGCTACTTGTGCTGCTGAATCGAGGTCAGATAAGTATTCCCGAAAACCAAGTACCGATGTCACCAACACTGATAGTGGTAAGTTTATTTGAAATTCCCTTTTATGTTTTCTATATATTAAAAGCTGGCCGAAGGTACTCGACCACTTGAGTCTACGCTTAATTAGCACTTACGTATGCTTAGAGAGGATGTCAACATCGGTGACACTTATGCGGCGCCTTTAGCTGTTTCTTTGCGTATTTTGATACATATAAGTAACCAGGGGAGTGTTATGTGTGCTTGATTTAACGTCTTTTTTTACATAACTACGTTGGATTTTACAAAATAAATGTATTGGGTAGTAGTTAGTAGTCAAGCAAGTAAAAAAAATGGCAATAAAAACCTGTTTTTCGACAAGTTTTTCGCATAGCGGTTATTTTTTTATAATTGCCTAGTCTTTTTCCGTGTGTTGTGTTGTTTGTAGTTATATTTTCTTCTATTATAAGGTATTAAAAAGTCCGCTGCGGCCTCCTCGCTTCTATGGAGAGCAATGTTCTTCCTTTTATGGACTTTACCGTCAAATTTCTTTCTATCAATCTTCAATTACATATGGATTACTGTATTCGGAAAAAAATTGCTGAAAAAAAGAGTTTCGATGTTTGAAAAAGAAGCAAACGCAACTAATGTTGGATATGGAGATCGTGAAAATAGTCTGGTCACCAAAACTGGTTTTGATTCAAGCAGCGATGAAACCAAAGATGGAAAATTTCTTTCCCCTCGATTTAACAGAGTGTCGTCGTTAACTCGATGTTTTTCATCCTTAAACTTAGAAAAACTGGAACCGGAAGCTACGCAGATGAAAAAATGGGGGTCAGTTGGGTCATTGTGTCGTCACTCCCAAATGAAAACAGACTCACCCCCGCCGAAACCTAATACGACACCCACATGTGTAGAAAACGAAGAAAAACCTTGGGTTTTAACTCCGAATTTTTTAATTGATACCGCTATATTACTATATACGGGGTTGGGACTGCTGTTTTATCATTATTCTGCGATTATTTCCGCAGCAGCTGGTTTTTAATAATATGTTTGTGTTTCATTGTCACTTTTAGGTAAGCTCAAATGTGCTCAACAGCTTTGGTTAGCTTGCTCAAAAATGCAGTAGTGAAAGCAATAGTTTTTCGTTCATTCGCACTTATCGGTCTTTTTCGGATAAGTGTTGCCCAGGCAGCAAAGAATTGGAATCACCTTTTAATGGGCAAATTTTCAAGGTGTATTTATTTTATTAAACTTTTAAGTTGCATGTGTTTCTAATTACCGAAATGTTGTAATCCAGGAAACCCCCTTCTACAGTGTCATCACTGCCCTTATTTTGTGTAATGAAAGATGTGTAGTCACTTAGGTATGTTCATAGCACTTGCAATAATTAAGTTTTGCTTTAATTTATGTCAACACTAGAGTGCATTAGTTCATTTGCCTGACACGTGCCTTTTTTTGGACGCACTTGTGTGTCGTCTTCACCAATTCCTTTCCACCTTCAAATGTTTTTGTCTTTGACACTGTGATATTGTACCATATTGCCTGTCTTGCTAATCATATAATCCAATTATCCTTTTGAAGTGTTAATAATTCAAGCCGTGTGCTTAAATTTGATAAGAGTGTGTTACATTTAATGCATCTATAATTAAATCATTTTGCCCAAGGCAATTTTTTAAATGTTCATTTAGAAGTAATTGATCTTATCTCCACCTGCTCTTATCGGCTACAGAACTACCTTAATGTGGAAACTTAAGACATTCTTGCTATCCAAGTGTTTGTACTTGCCCATGAAGTGTTTTTGCGTGTGGTGTAATGTGTGTTAGTGACTCTTTAAAATAACTGTTTCTTTTTATGTGGGTGATATGTTTAGCGAATGTGTACTGGTGAAATAAATATTTTAAGTACTGTACTTGAAGCCATGTTTTTGAAGTTGTTTCTTTAGGTATTATAACGGTCTGCAGTGGTATGCAGGTTTTCAACATTGCAGTTATATTTAGATTTCGTTTAAGATGTCTAAATTACTGTAAATTCTTGTGGTAATAGATAGTGTAATTAGGGTTAGTTGAGCCAGACTTCGCATGGCGCAGTTGTAAATATTTAAATAAAATCGTCTTTATTAGCGTGTACTATTTTGCGTATATTTTATTTTACCCACAATGCCTTGTCTCGTTTCCTATTGGTGAATTTGTCTGCATGAACTTTTCCTATTGGTCAGTAGTTGAAGTATGACAGGAACTAATGACGTCAATGTGTTACAATTCAATGTACGTCACGCGTCATTTGGCAGTTATGACCTAATGAGAATAGAAAATTATAAGAAAATGTTAAATAACTTAAGTCAATTAAATTAAACATTGACGAATAAACCAACATTTATTTGACAATATTTATTTTATGACTATCATATTTTAAATATGTGTTAGTCAATATTGTAAATTTCATGTCAGGTTTAATTTTTGTATTTTTCGTAATTTTTTTTCAGCTGAGAAGAAATTTATTCGACGCTATCAAACCCCAGAGAGAATTGAACTTGAAAACATACGAATCTCCATGCTTCTCGAACCGGAAGACATACCGGAAGAAGCGCTTGCACGTCATAATTTCAGCGGAAGTATGTCACGTGACCGAAACGACAGCCCAGAAGAAGATATGAGGTAAGATTGATGACGTCTGAACTCATTGCAACAAACATGTGATTAAAAATTGCACATCATGGGGTCCGATTCTCTGAATGCTTGGTTGCTTGGTCTAATTTGACGGTTTTTAAGAAATTCTCGCACAGGTTGAAACGGGTCCTACTAAACACCGCAAAGGACGACAAAGGACCTCAAACTGATGTTCTAAACAGTGCAAAGTACGACAAGGACCCTAAAACCCTAATCTAACCCTAGTTCTAGCCTAACCCTAATTTAAAGTCCTTTGCCGTTCTTTGTTATGGTATGATTCCAAGTCCTTTGTTGTTTGCGTTGTTTAGTAGATCAATTTGGTGTTCTTTGCGGTGTTTCGCACATCAATTTGAGGTCCTTTGCGGTGTTTCAGTCCTTTGTGGTGTTTAGTAGGACCGCGGTAAATCAGTGAGATTTTTTTGTTGCAGTGCAGAATGAATGAGTTTTTACCTTAAACCAGGACGATTCAGGTTTTCTGTTATCGATGAGGGGGGTTAGGATTTTATGGTTCATAATAATAATAGTACATTGGCATCTGGACTTATAGTATTATGCCAACAGCACACAGTTTTTTTGCTGTTTTGCACGTTTTTTAAGGGAGGGGTTGGTCCCTCCTCTCTGGGTCCGCCTCTAACGTGTGTCTAGTATGTCTTTACGTTAATGCTAGTAATGTTACTTTTCTCCTAGACAAAATAAAACTATTTGAATATATTACTTAGGATTTAGCTAAGCCATATGCAAATATAAAATCTTTTCTCTAAATGTTTGTGCTTTTGAAAGATTGAACGTTTTCCAAGCGTTTTTTACTCCAAATATCACGAGCACTGGATTAGACAAATAAACTAATAATAAATGGTACTTTTTACCCCAAGTTTTTTTAATCTTCGAATTTTTGTAAAGACTTGCGGGGTTTTTAGATACTATTTGTAGCAAATTTCATTATCTAACTTAGTCATAATCATCCACTCGAAAAACTTATTATTGTCACTGAGCGCAAAACCAACAATTACAGTTTGTGCAAAGCGTTGACGTCTAAAAAGCAAATGTACGTTTCGTACGCGTCAAAAACTTTGCATGCATCGTGTAAATGCTATGTATATTAATGCCCGGGTTTCCATTCGTGCTTGTTAAACGTGTAGCACGTAGATACTTTACAGCTAGCCTTGTGTTGTTACACAACATCATACTCGACACAATTGCAGATTAATGCAGCAAAAACTATCCAAAATTATGAAAACAGGCGAAATAGTGAAACCAATTGTCGTCTTACAGTAAGTATGGGACGAAAATACCAGGAAAAATAAAGTCTCAGTAATTCTTAAAGCTGGAAGTTTCGACTACATAGATTCAGCTGCCATCATTGCTTTCAGTTTTCTACTGCCGTGCTTGCACTGATGATGATGACAGTTGAATCTATGTTGTCGAAACGTCCAGTTTTGAAAATTACTGTGGCTTTATTCCCTCTTTAAGAAATTTTCGTCCGTCTTGAACAACTATGGAGTACCAAAATTCAAATCGTTTTGGCGTGCTAATGTGGTTACATCGAAATGGGTTATACAGAAAGTGGCTCTGTTCCGTACTCCCAAATTACCATTTTGGTGTCATTGGTTTATTTTTGGCGTGAACGGTTATGTTCTTGTTAAGGCCCAAATAAGCTTATATAAGGTGCAATTTTAAATTAAGAATAGTTTTTTTTAGCAATGGCAACACACAAAATAAATTACGCAAGATATCTTCGAAAATTGAAACCATTGAAAATTGAGTTTTCAAAATTTTAAAGATTTTATAAAATAAGGAAAGTATTTGTAATTTTGAATCCTTGCAGTGATTCTTCTGACGACGACGTTGATTGGGAAATGGTTTTGCGGAAAGCTTCGGCGGATAATCAGCTTCAAGACAACTCAAGAGAGTGGTTAGAATCGTCGTTGGAAGGTAAGTGTTACAACTCACTGCTAGTTTTTGCTTCGAAAAATGTATTGTAAATTCCGATTTTTTCAACTGAAGCGTTTTGTTTTAAATGCAAATACAGTGTGTTTGGATTCCTTAATATACAATGCAGAGTATATGGTTTTAAAATTGCTTTAAAACAGAAGTTTTTAAACTTGGGTTCATGAGCTCCTGAAGGTCCCTGAAAGTGCTCCTGGAGGCGTGCGAACCCAAACGCATGTACGATATGAAAAACTACTTTACGGCTATAATATAGGCCGTTAGAGCGTGTTTCTCGTGAGGGATCATGGGTTTCGTTTGTTACGGGTGCACAGTTCCCTAAAAGGTCACGAACCACTGTTTAAAGCTTTCATGAAATAATTGTTAAGGCTACGACACCCCGATTAACAACACGACTCTGCTGTCTCTACTCTCGGAACCTTCGTACAATACATCTAGCTTGAGAGACCAACTTTTAGCAGGAAATTCTTGTGAAGGTAGCAGCGTCAAAGCATGGCTTTTTCATAAGCATGAAGTACTCTTCGGCGATTTGCGATTGGGCAACCCCAAATTGTTTTATTATGACGTGATAAGTCTTTATGCAGCGTTTTGGAGTTGTCCAATTGTAAGCGCTCTTTCCTATGGTGCTCTTGATGCATTGCGCTTTCAAAGCTAAATATTTCATATTCATTTACAGCTTAATAACTCAAAGATATTCATGTGCGACAGTATGATAACATGGTTCTTTTTTGCATCATGGCTTAAGACCCGGCTTAGCGAAGGTTTAACGGCATACGTTAATAATAGTGGCACCAGGAGGAGCGGAGACGTCCGCTTAAGTGTTTTTGGTTGTTTCTCGGCTGCGTTACGTGCAATTAAATAACTTTCAAGTTTAACACTTTGATAATGTCTACTGAAATTTTGGCACATCAAAATCTGAATTTATTTAATTTATTTGCTGTCTGTATTTGTTTTTACAGTCTGACGTTATATGGTTTAAAAACGTAGTTATATTAGCTTCATTTACACGAGGCTGTAATTTCCATCGTGTGTTGGAAATTTGGTATAACATCATTAATTAGACGTTTCACGCTCGACATAAATCATCATCAGCACTGCTTATCACGCTTGTAGTTGCTTTACTAACGAACAGCATGATCTGCTATATTACCAGCTTGCTTTCTGATAATTAAGCTTTAGAGCATAATGGTTGTTAGAACTTGATACTGTAAAGCGTAACATTTGCTGTTGGCGTATTGTTTAAAGACATCGCTATCGGTGCGATAGTTCTGATTTCGATTCCCGGGTCGGTCAAATCGAACTCGGTGTCGCCAACGGCTAGCCACCCCTGCGATGTTTCTTCGTAGTTTGAAGCTGTGTTGCCCACACGCTAAGCCGCGGAGATGGACCCCACCACTAGTTCCACGTTTCTGCGTAATACTGCGTGTAATGAAGATTTCAATTTTTTTGATGTGCTGACCAAAAGGCTTTTAAAGGCAGCGACATTTCACTTTTTGCGTTATTCAACTTCTTAACTTTAACGCGGTATACCGACTAATCATTGCGGAAGAAACAAGAGTGATTTTTAACGTTTAGTGTACTGTTTTATATCTAAAACAAAAAGTGTAGACTTGCGTTTTGTTTGTACGTTTAGCGTGTGTACAGATATTGGCATTGCATTATTAGCTAACACTGCAACTGCATTGCGTGATGCAGTTTTGAACCAAGATCGCATGTTTTTATCATTTTGGTTCAAAGCAGACCCACACATGTCTATGAAGGTGTCTTTCAATTTTGGGTATCCGCTTGTTAGCTTAGAATTAAGCCTCAGCTGTTCTATCCTAGATGATTAGAGGCTGATTTTTTGTTTTGCGCTTGAAGAAAAAGTGCAGTAAAGTGCATCTTGTTCTTATTTAAGATAAAAAAATTATCCACAAAAAATGGCGTCAGTTTTTTTCTGCGTGTAAGCTTTTTTTACTCTACTATGCTCAGTTTTTTTGATTTTTAATCCATGATCATGTCTTTATGACGCATTATTTTCGTGCTATTCTGTAGAACTTCCTGAGAGCCAGTCGTCAACCTTAGTCAGAAGAAAAACGGTGACTAACTTGAATGCTTGTGATTCGTTTACTGAGCTCAGTTGCACAGCTGTGCAAAATAATACTACGTCTCACGTTGCAAAACAATTCACCAATGAAACTGTTCAAACTGATATCGATTCTGCGTTTTCTGTAACTGATGAAGAATTTACTTATGTCCAAGCTCCAGCGCGGCCAAGCTGGAAAACAGAGACGCCTAGACCCGTTCCCTTGCCCCGCAAAAGGTCAAAAATCCCTCAAGTAACTGATGTTTTTGAAAATATTGAAGTGGAAGACCAAAACGGACACAAGGAGGCCACTGAGTGCTTTTTCTTATCAGTTTTGAAACCAGAAGCTTTAAAGCAGAATGAACCGACTGAAAAAGCTCTTCCATTGGAATGCCAGAAAAATTACATTCCTAAAAATGAATTGTCATTGCTCTTAACACTCTCGGATGACGGAATGAAAAGAAAAAAAGAGAAGAACATTAAAGAATTTCCAAAGCCATCATTTCTTGATATCTTGTCTCACTGGCTGCTTGGTGAAAAAATGGACAACAAACCCGAAAAAAAGTTGCCTAATCGACCCCATGGGGTGAAAGGTGGGGCTTCGGAGCATGGGGTGGAGCTTGTCAAAAAAGCATGGGTCCCCAATTGCAGTGTAGTGATTCTTCAAAGTTGTGCTCAGTTTACAAAAATAACATTTTTGTTTTGCAGAATTAAGCATGCGTTGAAACAATTGTGCATTTTTGTGTTCTTGTTAAATCATTCGCAATTTTAGAGTTTATGACGTTTTTACTGGAAGTTAGATGTAAACTGCTTCTGCTTCGGTTATATCAGACCCTCATCTTGGCCATCAGAGTAAAATTGGTGATCCAATTTCGTTAGTTTGTTACGAAACACGAATAAGCTTCCTACGTCAAAATAAACTAAGCGGGATTGTACAAATTTTGTAACACGCTTCTACGGTTCTTCAGATGCAACGGTTCTACGCTTCTGCGCTGCAACGGTTCTTTAGAGCTGTGTTGCGCAGGCGCTAAGTCGCGGAGATGGGCCCCGCTACTCGTTACACGCCTCGGTATAATGCCGCGAGTGCAATGAAAATTTGATATGATTTTTCACTACAGTATCATCTTCTACGCTATGAATCATTGCTTTAAATCATAAATTTACGGGAAGTTCGGTGATTTTCGTTTAAGTAATCTATAATCATCTTATATTCATATCAGACTGACTGTGAATCACACTTCTGTGTAATTTAGGTGTTTTTATTTTCGTTCTGTGTCTTCGAGCTCTTTGATTGCTTTTTTTTGTTATGTTTTTGGATTGTTGTGTCTCATTATTTGATTTTTGTTTTACTGGAATTGTTACTTTTATTGCATGCCGTTTTTGCGCCAACGTAAAAAACAAAAAGCTTTATATTTCAAATTCACTTTTGTCGCATTCTATTTCATACTTATTTGAATTAGAATCGGATACATCTGTCTTATCTTCTGTTGAAAGTGAAGAGGAATCGGATGCTTCCATGCTTTCGGATGCGGATGATTTATCTCCTTCATCCGATAAATCTTCGTCTCCTGTTATCGTTGACTGCGATGACGTCCCTGATGATGTCACTGTAAGTGCTAATTAATGTTAATCATGATTTTATCATTAACTAACTGAAGTGATATTCAAAAATTTTGATGACATCATGTAGAATGAAACGGCCTGGTAATAGAAGCCATTTATCGTAACCTCTCAGAGAGATGACGTAGCAGTCCCGGGCACATATTTCGGCATAGTTCTACAGAATATTTTCTGTTTATTCTATTGCTACCACTCTGCCCCATCTCGATTTACACATTAGAAACAAAGTACGTTGAGAATAAAATCAAAACCTAGAACAGCATCGAACCCAGTCCAGCACACCACGTCTTTGTTGCCAGTTTTGAGTACAACTTTTCTGCTTATAGTCATCTCGATCGAGCCCTATCATTTTCTGTAGAACCATTCCGAAATATGCGCCCCGGGCATGAGTTGCGGATCCTTGGTGACGGGTTCGATTCACGGCAAGAACCAATCGCCTTTGTCTTTTTCCGGTAACTGCTGATTGGAAGAGCGCAAGTTCAGTTCGCAGTTTCCGTTAATTAGCTGTTCAATTTTTGATAGACAATAATTTGAAAATAATATGCAATCAATACGATCGGGTATTTTGAATTTAATTAGTACTGTCAAAGTTTTTTGTTATTTTTTTAGGTAAACGATGTTTCTAGTCTATCATATCATCTTCCTGATGCAGGTTCGTTGTTATCAATGTCAGCTTTTGATTTTTTAGTCAATTTTTACGTTCTTGACTTAATTCTTTACAAAGTTTTAATTAACGTTAAAGATTTCTGCTTTAGTGTGTAGAACTACTCAAAAATACTTTGTACCGAAACCGCTTAACATTTTCATCTCCGGCATAAGCGAGGTTTGCTTAAAATGTGGCTTTTTGTATATGGGATTGTTTTGCCAAATCTTTTTAAAAAAGGGTGGAACCATATTACCACTTTGAAATGACTGTACTAGAACCTTTTTTCGGTCGCCCCTAGATTGGAGGTTGCGCTTATGCAGGGTCCCTGGGTAGTTTCATTGCGATCCGAAAAACAGTTGGTGAATTACCATCAAATCTTCATTATACGCGTGTTATTACGTCGAAGCTTGTAACGAGTGGCGGGGCCCATTTCCGCGGCTTAGAGCCTGGGCAGCTCAGCTCCGAAGCAATGTCGCAGCAGTGGCGAGCCGTTGGCGACACTGTGCCGATTTGACCGTCCCGAGAAATGAACCCAGGACCTACGGCGCCGATAGCAATGCCACTACGTCACCCGGCCGGTTGGCTGGTAAATTATCATTGCATAGTTTTTCGATCAAATAATTTAGTGCTGCTAGCTTCTAATGTTTGTGCTTTTGAAGTCGTTTCACCCATTTCCAAAGCAACAACGAATAACGATGAACAGAGCAGCAATGAGTTGGGGCAAACGGCTTTATTGACTCCGGCAAACCATCTTGACGAAACGTCGGTTTCAAAAATAGACGAAACTCTTTCCCAAACTGCAGCCACAAATTGTGAGAAAAGAGAAGCAGCGAAAAAAGTTTTTGCGATTGCGTCTCCAGTAATAATTGAAACTTCACCGCAAAATGTGGGCAATGAAACAAAAGCGGTTGAAAATATCTCTGAAGAAATAGTAAAAGTACATTCCAGAAATTCATCAAAATTGTCAAAATACGACACGTTAGACCGGGTGCAAGACTACCTGCGTGCCACCCCACTCACAATTACACACTCTGCACTGGATTCAGTTCCTCAAAGACAAAATAGCAACTCATCATCTGTCTCGTTGTCGTAAGTATGATTGCCAAGTTTTTCACCACTTAAATAATTTTCAGCTCTTAACTGCAAAGGCATAATCTTGCTTTTATTAAAATGAAGTTGAAAGTTAGTTAAATTATACTGGAGATGAAGTACCGGCATTTTAACGTTTGAGGGGGTGGGAAAGCAATGTTTGACATTATTTTCTCATTATGAACATTTCGCACTGAATCGGAGTCTTCAGAAGAAGTGCCTACGAATCCCTTTCTGGGTAAAGTAGGAGAAACAAAATGAAACATTTACGCAACAGAAGCCGTTTCTTGTAATATTTCTCGCCTAACGCACATAGTTTTTCAGCTACAGGAAGTAAGCCCAACGTTTTTTGTTTTCAAATTCGATTTTCAAGCAATTTCAGGATGATAAATAATTACAGTATTGGCCTGGGTGTTGCTACCTTGCCTACTTTATTTTTTTAACTCCTCTTCTTTTGCCTGCATGTCATGACGTTAATCGTTTTGTTGTCTCTTCCCTTTTCTTACACTGATGTTATATTCCTTCACCGTACCCTATTCGTTATCGTGTTAACGGTGCAAAAATAAAAGACACTTCTACTACTGCCACTGATTTTTGACGTGATCCATTTTACAAGCTCATGGCACGCATCAGATCATAAAAAAGGTAAAAATTTGTTGATTTTTTCAGATCATCATCTGATGGTGAGTACCAAGTCTCTGATAATGAGTTTCTCGCCGCTGCTGAATCTCTTCAAACTGGTGATTCTGTTACGGAGTCGAAAAATTCCGTTTACGGATCGTCCAGATCCAAACCTAACTTTCCCCGCCAGTTATCAGCGGACAGTATCATGATCAATGCTTCGCGATCTTCCAGAAGTGACACAAGTGTCTGGTCTAACGTTGAAGGTACAATTACTCATAATGAAGTACTTTCGCGGTTTATAGCTTTTTGTAATGTTGCTGATTATATCACGTGCACCTGCTAAACTTTGTTTTGAATTATTTAGCGCATACTGCCGGTGACATTTTGGTCAATCGCGCTTGTGCGACTATTTTAGATTATTCATTTCCTTCAAAAATCCTACAGTAGAGTATTGCAGCCTAGTGAACTGCAATTATCAATGTAATTCTACTGGAGATTACATTCGTTAGTTGGAGCAAAGGCATTGTTTTATATTAACTTTCTCTAACTGGTGGTATGAAACACCAGAGTCCCTCCTCATTTTTCAACGTGGATAAAGAATCTAAATGATGGTCATCTAGTTGTAATTGTGCATATCTTTCCGTTTTTTGACAATCCGTTTGGATTTCTTAGAATTGCAGAACAAGTGCTACCTCTTATTTGTGTAATGTTTTCAATTTTGCATGAGTTTACAATAAAAAAATTTTGGAGAGCCTGTTGCTGGGCTGCCTCGGGGATGAAGGCAGTCATTAAACTTTGCGGAAGGAGAACAACAACATTAGTTGCATCCTGGGTTATTTTTTTCAAAAATTGACTTCGATCAATTGACATAACTGTCAGCAAAAGTTTTGGTCATATCAATTTATTTCCAATCATGTTTCAAATAACAAGACGTTGAAAGAAATATACACCTACTCCTTTGTAACTGCTACACAAATAAAAACTACTTTGATCGGTTTGATGTCTGTTAAACCTGACACTGTGACACCGGTGGTCCACTTGTAACTGTTGCTAGCATATAGGCAAGATATTCACTTTACGGCTTTAATTTTTTTCGATTTTTACGAATTTAATTTGGACTATGACCGAAATTTTACCAAAAAAAACAACAGATTGCGTCACTGCTTCTGTTGTGACTGTAACAAATTTCCCATTGTTTTTGAAATGTGTGGGGAGGTCAAAATCAAACCAACATGCAATACGTTTCTCCATGGCGTGAAATCGGTTTAGATGTCAGCGACATGGCCCAGCGGTACCGCGCTCAGGTTGCAGATTAGGGTGTTTTGTTTTTTCACCATTTTTGAAATTAAAAATACTTGGGGTCGCATGTGATAGAGTTTCGGGCACTGATTCCAAAATTGAAAAAAAAATTTTGAAATGACGTCATTTAGGGGGGCAGGCCGCGCTTTAAGCTTTTTTCGGGGGGATTTCCCTAACTCGAGAACGGAAGAAGATAGCGCTTCGATATTGGTATCAAAATGCGCAGAATTGTTGATTTCCTATACCTTTCCAACAGACTCCGTAGCTCTAACTTTATCCAAAAACAAGTTATTTTGAAAAATCAAATTTTGCGTTATTTTAACTTATAAATTGATTTATTAATGTCAAAAATAACGCAAAATTTGATTTTTCAAAATAACTTGGTTTTGGATAAAGTTAGAGCTATGGAGTCTCTTAGAAGGGTACAGGAAATCAACAATTCTGCACATATTGACACCAATATCAAAGCGCTATCTTTTCTCAACACCAATATCAAATCCCCCCGAAAAAAGCTTAAAGCGCGGCCTGCTCCCCCTAAATGACGTCATTTCAATTTTTTTTTTTTCAATTTTGGAATCAATGCCCAAAACTCTAACACATGCGACCCCAAGCATTTTTAATTTCAAAAATGGTGAAAAAACGAAACACCCTATTACAGATCCTACGTGACGGGTTCGACTCGCGGATGGAGCCGATCGCATTTGACGTATACATCTGGTGGCTGCTGGCTCGAGGAGCGCGAGCTCTCTTCGCAGTCTCCTTGATTACTGTTGAATTATCACTGCAATATAATTTGAAAATATTATCAGTTATTTAATTTTTATTTGCCAACATAAGACCCGCGATGGGTGCTGTAAGTGTGTAATAGATTTCCACATGCTGTTTATTGAAGATAAAACTGTCAATTTCAATTGATGCTTTTTATGTTGCGTTTCAGGTGACGGGGATAGTGGGACAATTAATGCTTCTAATTTTCAAAAGCCGTTAGATTTAGATCAGTCCCTGATATCGGAGTACAAATCGTGCCTTGATGACAGTGTTAAGAAATCTCGTACTCCTGTTGGTCGACAGCTATCATATGACAGGTGCGATGTGATGATTAAATTAACTCTCTATCCTGTGGCATGTCTCGCTATTATAAACTTCTAAGTTTTCATGCTGATTAAATTGGACCTCCAGTTTATTGACTGCATACAGAATCTATAATACAAGTTTACAGGTGATTAGTTCTGCAAAAGCCTATATCAAAAATCAAATCTTCATTATATTCACGGTATCACGCCGAAGCGTGGAACGAGTACCGCGGCTTATCTCCGCAGGTTAGCGTTTGGGCAACACAACTTTGAAGAATCGTGCAGCGGTGGCGACGCTGTGTCCGCTTGACCGGATCGGTAAACGAACTCAGAACAACCTCCCGTGCCGAGAACGATGGCTTTGACCATTATGGCAGTTATGTATTACGTTTATTATTATTTTAGTTTGGAAAGACGTATGAAGTTACGGCTTCGAGCCAGAAATCGCTGGCTTCGAGATGAAGCAAGTTCAAGAAAAACTTCGAACAATACTGTCACGTCTCCCGACAAATCCGATATTGTCATAGAAAAACCACCAACTCCTACAACTCCTATCAGGTAATTGAAATAGGAAAATCCAATGTATGGTGACATACAGCTACGTTTGCCAGTTTGTCTAACAATACGCTCATCGTACATGGGTATTGGGTATGTAGTGATGATTGGCAAAAGTTAAGTCAAAACTCTTGATTTTTTTGTAGATTTTGCTTCTGATAAACCGGAATGTCTGATACGAAGGCCGAGGCAATTTCTTTCTTCCGCTTATGGAATTTTTGTAATTTTTCAAACTTTTGAAATTTCAATCGAAATGCAAATTGTAATCAACTACGAGTATATAATAGTGTTTTTTCTCCTTATTGAAACGCCTTTTTCAGTTAAATTTTATTTTTTTAACTTGCAATTTTTAGTCCTTCATCGGCAATGGTCATTATTGAAATGACTGCACCCGTGGATGAACCTCTCACTCCAACGGCTCCTCCAAAATCCAGGAAACAATCCATGGATGCAGGGAGTGATCAGTATTATACGCCACTAGCCAGAGGATCGAAGTCTCCTCCTCCTCTCATAGATGCATCAACTGCGTTGGTTAAGCCTTTAGACTTGAGTAAGAATAGCATTTTTAAAAGTACAATTATTAAATTCTTGAGCAGCTAGATGACGTAATGGTTAAGGATATCGCTCTGGGCGCGGAAGGTTTGGGGTTCGATTACCGGGTCGGTCAGATCGGACGAATTGCAATCACAGTTATTTCCCTATCTGACCGGCCCAAGAATCGAACTCCGGACCTACCCTGTGATGTTTCTTTGAAGCTGTGTTGCCCAGACGCTAAACCGCCGAAATGGGCTCTGCTACTAGTAGTACCACGAGTGTAATGAAAGAATCTCTTTATTTATTTGTTGATTCTTGTTTAGTTTATGTAGAAAATAAAAAGGATTCTGTGGAGTACTTGGATAGAGCAGAATATATTTCGCTTGGCAATTCAATCTTTTTTTAAATTGACACAAAACTTTATTTAATTGTACTTATACTTGGAACTAGACTGCGATTCAGTTGATTTGGGCAATGATTTTATTGTTTATTTGGCGAAACAGCAGTCAATTAGTAAATTTTTCCCCCGTTAAACGTTGTCATTACGTAGATTCAGCTGTAATCAGGCATACTAAGCCAGTAAAACTGTGCAACTGTATTGAAAGTTGATAAAATTGACAATTTGTAGATGTAACGGATGAATTTGTTTCTGCACCGACTACACCTTATGATGACACTATTACGAAACCTCGCGTCATAGAAAAAGAAATGCCAGCTTTACCAAAAGTAAGTTGTTTACAAAATTCAAAAAGAAGCTCAAACCATTGCATTCGATCATTGAGAGACAAAATGTTGAGTGATTTTATTTCTTAACCATTTTGTCAAAGAAAATGACGAGGTTTGCAAACCATAAATTCAGGTTTTCTACAAATTGCAAAGATTCCAGGTAAATTCCGGAAGATTTAGTGTTTAAAGATATCACCTTTGGCTCGGAAGCTTTTAGGTTCGAGTGGTGGGCTGGTCAAATCAAACACGTCGCTTACGGCTCGCCAACGCTGCGACGTTTTTGTGTTGCCGAGACGCTATGCCATGGAGATGGGCCCCGCCACTCGTTACACGCTTCGGCGTAATATCGCATGTGTAATAAAGATTTGATTTTTCGATTTTTTGCGCAGTTACCGAATAAATTTTCTGCTTATGTTGTTTCAAAATCTTCGTCTGTTAATCAACTAACACCTTGCTAATTTTCTGCTTTACAGGTCCCCCATCTTGAAGCGATATCACCTACGGGTTCGACTACTAATACATTAAAGAAAAGACGAGATATAGAAAAAGAAATTGAGGAAACAGAGGTGGGTTTGGGATGAAATTGTGTGACTGCAAAGTGCTCATTGTGATAGCAGAGTTGCATTTTTTGAGACAAAGACCTGGAAGGAATCCCACACGTTCGTATGGTGTGGGAGAATTTTAACTGGCTCCTCTGATATAAAACAAAAATGATTTTCTTGTATACCTAGTCAAGGGTGTCGGTCAAGTATGTTAAGGGGTGTTCAATGCTTTTCAGAGGAGAAACATTGCCAGCAAAAAGCTCAATTTTTATGGGGAGTCGAGGTCCTCTTTCTGTGGACGTCCACTTCCCCATTTCACGAGATAAATTTTATTCTTGGTTTTAGGAGCGAGTTAAACGGAAAGTTGAAGAAATAAAATCAAACAAAAAGAAGCCTGATCATTTGTTGTTGGTTGATTCAAGCAAAAATGACGGACTTGATGCCTCTTTCAGTGGGTATTCCCCAGTTCCCAGCAGAAAGAAAACATCAATGAAAAAAAGAAATAAAAAATCAAAATCCCCACCAAAAGGTAATTGAATATTTACATGAAAACACCAATAGCTTTTTTACGTTCCTAGTTTCAGCAAATGAAATAAATAAAAATGTAAAGCTAAATAAAGAACTTAGGTTATTCGTTGAACATTTTTTAAAATTATGATTTTAATTTCTATGAGTTTGAACATAGTAAAACATAGTTTTCATATCAATACTTTAGTGATTATCTTATCCAAGTGAATGTGGCACAACCTTTAAAAATTGTTTATTAACAGGACGAAAATCTCTCAATCTCTCTGAATCATTGGACCATTCCGTAGACGATGCGAAGAAGCAAAAGAAAACACACAAAATAGGTATAGAATCAGTACGTTCCGCGTTTTTAGAACCTAAGCTTTTCAATTTGCAATGTTATACATAACTTTTAACCTAATTATTGATTGCGCGGCCTTGCCCACTTTTGTTTTTTTAACTCATCTTCTTCTACCTGCATGCCATAACGTTAATCGTTTTGTTGCTTCTTCCTTTTTCTTGAACCGTTGTTATGTTTCCTCCATCTTGTCGCATTCTTTATCGTGCTGAAGGTGTTGAAACAAAAGCCACTACTACCACTATTTTGTTATTACAGATACTTCTAGAAAACATGACGACAACGAAGAGAAGGTGAGTTATTACTCTGGATAATCGGTTGAATTAGCAATTTTGTAATGATTAATAAAAATTCGTTCGTATTGTCGCAGTGTTGCCATTTTAAACCTTAAAATTCTAGAACCAAAGTTAGTATTTGGCGCAGTGATATTGCTACGACAGTTGTTTATCCCAAACCTGTCTGACAGTCCTTGAAATATTGCCGGAGCGGCTCAAGGTCGTTTAGAATTTTTCAGTCTCGGGAGCACTAAAAATGCAAACCGGGTCTCTGTAGTAGAACTAGGAAAAGGCACGATATTATGAAGAAAAATAGTTTTTCGGAAAGTCCCCGCAGCTCCGTTTTGAACACCTAGCATTGTTTAAAAAGTCTTGCCTTTTATGTCCAACTAATGAATTAAAAACTGAATGTCTAACACTCTTTGTATTTGTGCTTGAAGCCGTGCGCCTAACAGCTAAGCAACTTCTAAGTCTAAGCATTACAAACTGTGTGTCTGTGTAGGTAACTGTAGTGCTCTGCATTAGACTAACTTCTATATTTCAACCTAGCGCCCTCGTCACTTTTTCCGATTTTCTCCTCGTAAAAAAATGAAGAAAGAAAAGCATAATGAAGCGATTCCTAAACCAGTGCTGGATAGTAGAAGTACATTGGAACGAAACTACACTAACCAGTCAGGTCAGTTTTGCACTATTTGGATTTTCATTGTAGGTCGTGTTTCGGAAGTTGTGACTGCTCCGATCTGGAGGAATGGTTTGGAAAAACGAGCAACATTACACAACACATTGAAAAGTTTTTCTTGTTTAAAATCTTCATTATACTCGCGGTATTACGCCGAAGCGTGTAACGAGTGGCGAGGCTCATCTCCGCGGCGTAGCGCAGGGGCAACACGCAACACAGCTTCAAAGAAACATTGCAGCGGTGTTAACACTGTGTCCAATTTGACCGGTGTAGGAATCGAACCCTTGACTTCCCGCGCCGATAGTTAACTGCTTACAACTGCGCTAACGTGCCGGTTAAAAGTAAATGTTATTGTTTGAATTAGATCGCGAAAAGGCTATTGTTCGTGGGGAACGTTTCCGAATTACGGTGGACCGAACTCAGCCTTCTACTTCGAACGCCGAACATTCCGACAGTCCCGATGAGGGTATGATTTTCAAATTATATTGGTTCTAAGTGTACTGCCTGCAAATGTCCAAGTAGTATCAAATGGCACGAAAATTTTGCAGGCCTGTAAATGTTTTTGCAGTTAAATAGTCAACTTGCTGATGGTATTTGTATTGCAGCCCTTTCTATGGGCAATGAGTTTTTGAATTTTGCAAAAGCTCGTAAAGAAGCTCTGATAGCAGGGCCCAAAGTTAAAAAGCCGTTACTTTTCCGTAGAATGTGAATGATTTGATGGGAGCATTCGGTATATCCGTAAATTTTTTTTCAGAAGTGGGAAGCAATTATTGGTCACGAAGACGGCGTGCCAATTTGGCGGGATTGACGCCGGAGCAAATTGACGCCAAAATTACACGCCGAGTACAGTTAGCTGCCCGACGCCAAGCAAGGATGGAAGCTCAAAAGCGACTCCGGAGGGCTCAAGTGATCCAGCGTCAACTAGAAGAAATTGAAGTGAAGCAAAAGGATCTGGAAGAGCGCGGAGTTGAATTGGAGAAGCTGTTGAGAGTAGACGGAGGTAGGTCTGAGACTTAGAATTTTTCTCTTTATTCGCTTTCTCTTTCATGTAACTGTTCACTTTTTCATTCTAGGAAGTTAAATTGCGCTCCATGTAAGTTTATATCAAGTATTCGAGTCATTCTACGTTGAACAGCTCGTTTGCCGAGTGGATAGAGCGCCTGCCTCTGGAACCGTAGATTCTGGTTTGATTGCGGGTCGGGTAAAACGAATGAATATAAAATGGCATTCACAGTTTCCCTGCGTGACGCTCAGCATGAAACAGACAGTGTGTAGGACATGCCTACAAGTTTGCTTGTTGTTCCTTTGAGAAAGGCACTTGACGGGTTTCCCCATCTTGGAGTGGTAGACAGGTGGTTGACAGCTCATAAAGCGAGCTCAGTATTGCTTTCTCGTGACAGCAGCTGCAATGAAAACAAATAAAAAAAGTATTCAAGTTAGACTTTTCTGCATTAGTTCTTGAAGTGAAGGTGTCTTGTGTTAGAGCTACCCCTTTTTACTATATCTGAAGAGATCACATATGTTTGAAGTTGGTTTCCTCTGTTTACTATGTTGCTAATAAATAGATCGATATTTCTCCCAAAAGTTTCTATTTCTTGCTATTGTGTAAGGAATAAGACTGTTCTTGACTTACTAATCTTTTGTGCAGTGCAAAAAGAAGATTCAAATTATATGCAAGACTGGTTTAATTTGGTGCAAGAAAAAAATGCCTTGCTTCGATACGAAAATGAACTTATGATTCAGTAAGTTTCAACTCAGTGTCAATAGTTTCCTTATCAGCAAATACGAATCACCAGCGTATTCGGGGGTGGATGGGGGCATTGTGCGATGCCCTATGCCTTTTGACTTTGCTTTTTATTAAAAAGATCAAATGTCCCTGGGTGACAAATATGCAAGACTCTTTTGATGGTTTTGTGGTTTAGCGGAATATCTTGAAACCAAATTTAAATTAATAATATTAATATCTTTAGTTCAATACCGCTTAATATGTACTTATTGTACATTGGCTTGGATTGTTTAAATTTTTTTTCACAAGATTTTGTTGAATTTAATCGATTTAGGTTCAGCTAATACTCGGTTCAATAGGTTGAGGGTAAAATTTATTTTACTTGAATCTTGGTAAGTCTGCAACTTCCAAAAAGTTACGCTGGTGTTTGTTGTTTTATTATTTATGACAAACTAATGGTGAAAGAAATCAATTTGCATATGGGTTAAGTTGTACTGATGTACCGAATTATTCCGCGTTTTCAATGTGTTATCAGTAATTAAAGTCGAGTTTTACGGTTTTGCTTTCAATAAAACTTTTTTTTAGTCAAAGAGAGCTCCAACTTGAAGATGTGCAAAGTCGTTTGCAGCAAGATCTAAGAGAGAGAATGGCATTAGATGGTAAGTGCGTTGCTTAAAATGAAAATTTATTTTTAATCCAGATTTTCTATGCGCAAGATATGATGTTTTATGTGCTAGTTTAAAGGACTACGTCTTACAAAGTGAATGGATTACATAGACTCGTTTAGTTAACCTGACGGTACCTTAGATGACATGATTTCGCTAGACACAACGATGTACCGTCGAGCGGTGGCTTCGAGTGTGCATTAAAAAAGTATCACCCTGAAAAAGCTACGACACTTTGGACTGGTTGGGTGCTTTCTCGTGACTGGAAAATTAGCATTTAAAAATCAATTAATAAGCACTGATTTAAATCCGAACTTTATAACCAAGAAACGCGAGAAACTTGGGCGGACGTTTCGATAATATCTGGTACCATTGTCAATGCTATAACATTACCTTGACTTGGGTCTTTTGCCAAGGTACAAAAGAAAGAAGGCCGAAGTGTTTTTAGCTGTTTCTTGGCTGTGATATTGGTAATTAAATTGCTTGTTAACTCCCAATTTACCGTTTGCCATAGTAGTGATTTTGTTTTCCATTTGTGGTATTCTAACTAACTGCTCCTCTCCTGTATTGTCAAAAAATTTTAATCGTTTTGAGTTAAAAGTAACGTATGGTCGATTCTTTTTCGTGGAAATTTTTTTAGCTCCTTATTCACTGTTTTTAGACAAGAAAAAGTCCTCGGAAGAACTTGATGAAGAAAAAGAAATCCTTCAAAAGATGTTGGATGTTGTGGAACAAAGAGATGAGTTAGTTGCATTGTTGGAAGAGCAAAGGATAAAGTAAGTTTTCAAAAGTTTGTCAAACTATCGAAGGAACTTTGAGGAATCATGATCGTTAATAAATTGAAAGGAATAAAACGGCTCAATTTTTAAGAGCATTTGTCGCAACGAAATTGTGAGACGGGGGTCACTTAAAGTATTTTTCATTTCACAAGACTTAAGTATAAGGATGTGCCGGATAGCAAATTTGCCGGATACCGGACTTCAACTTAACCTACATAACGTTACAAAACCGCACAACATTTAAGAGCAAAAACACATCCATTGCAATGCTACTGGAACTTTGGAACGTCGTTTTTTGATCGTAGAAAACAAAGTTTCTATGAAAATTCTCTCTTCCTGCTGTTTGCCTTCGAGAAAACATTGGCACCTATGTCTGCCGCTCATAGCGTTTTTTTATTATTTTGAACAAAAGACGAACAGGACAGTTATAGGACAGAAGGCAGGCTTTTTAACGTGAATTCTTTGCATGGTCTTTACGGATGAACCGACGATAGTGATCATCGAACTTAAACCGTCTCGGTTTGAAGCCGATTGATTACTGCTTTACTGCTACACCATCAAAGTGACTTTCCTGATGACAAAACTCACAATGCCAAACGAAAAAAACTTTAAACTAAATTTAAATCCACTTGATATAAAAAAATTACCAACGTAGTCTAAGGTTTGGACTCGGTTCTACTTTTTGTAAAGTCTAAACAAAAGTTTTCAAACTTGCACCAAAGTTTTTCACATAGATCGAAAAGGTAAATTATATTTTTACCGAGTCTACTGTACGCAATTTCCCTGAACTTTAAAAATATCCGGTATCCGGCCGAATACCAGATACCTCAAAAAGCGCCGGATAATGGCGGGTACCGGATATGTATCCGGTATCAGGCACATCCCTACTTAAGTAGAAGAGTGAATTAAGTATTTCCATTGTTTTGATACGGTTTGGGAACGTTAGGTTAGTCGTATCAGATGTAATGATATTCTCGTCCTATTGCGAAAAATTTATAATCAATAAGTCTAGTCTCACATTGCAGCTGCCATTTTTTTTCATCGTGTTGCTTGTTTCGGTTTGCAAACCTGACGATATTTGACATTGGTTATGATTAATGATTACACTGTGTAACACAATTTTTGTTCCCGGCTTCTAAGTGTTATTTCCTGATTGGTTACGTTTAGAAACCAGGGAAAACGCACATAATTTCGCCTAAACTTTGCTTTTGTGGATATGAGAGTGATTTTTCGAAATTCAGATTTTTGGCTAACATCGTGCCATCTAACGTGTATAATCTGGTGTTATTTCTTGATTGTTTACGCTGTCGGGGAGGTTTACATGTTGTATTCATAGTTTGTGCTTGTTTAAGCAACAAATCAGGACAAAATTTCATCCTGTTTACAAAGTTGACAACCTAAACCGCTTATAGCAATGCTATAGTATAGATACACTTAGATACAATAGCAAACTGTAAATGAATCAATTAGAAATGCATGGTTTTTCTAGATTTCCGACAATACTCTCAAGTCACTTTCATGGATCAGCCTCCATATGTAATCATCATTATGCGCTTATTATACTGTCCTGGGTAGCGACGTTCAAAATTTAATATATTCTGATGGAAACGTTCGCCAAGTTCTTCTGAGTATGCACCCATGTTTTCCATAAACTGATCAAGATTAGGGTCAAGCATATGAACTTTGAAGGACATTCTGCAGTTCCTTTTGCTACAGGTTTTCACTAATTTGGCTACCAGTTCCACACAATTTTCAGCTTTGTGATTGCCCAAAAATCCACGAACCACTGGAGCAAAGCTATTCCAAGCTGCCCTCTCTGTTGTCAGTTTTTCGAGAAATTCGCTGCAGTCTAGGATCTTTCTTATCTCTGGGCCAACAAAAATACCAGCTTCTATCTTTGCTTCAGAAATCTTGGTAAAGAAGTTTTGTAGATGCTTGAATGCGTCTGAATTCTTGTCTAATGCTTTAATAAATTGTTTGATAGGGCCCTAGTTTATGTGCAGCGGAGGCAACAATATTTTCGTGGGGTCAATTAAAGGGTCCCATTTGACAGGGTTGCCACATCCTGGAAAAGTCCTGGATTTTTTTTGCTGTCCTGGAAAGTCCTTGAATTTTGTTTTAAGTCCTGGACAGTATTAGAAAGTTTTACCCGTGCTTTGCCGGGACAGAATAGTGAAAGCACTTACCCAGTGACTTGCAAGACGCGAAAAAAGGGACTTCCCTTCAAAAAGTCCTGAAAAATGACTTAAAAAAGTCCTGGAATTAAATTTTTCGATTTTTGTGGTAACCCTGATTTGATGTTGCTGGACCCAACACAATATTCAGTTCGTTTTGGTCATATTCGTCTGTGGCAGTGTACAATTGTGTCTCGACTATCCCAATGGCAAAGGTAACATGAAAATTTCGTAAATCCACCTTGGCGATCCATCGAGAATGCCACCATTCTAAAATCTCCAATTACTTGCCAGTTGAACTGGTCAGTGGTCACACTTTAGTACAATCAGAAGAGTTAGTTAGTTAGTTGCATATGTATCCTCCTATCACGAGAAAGCGATCAAAGCGCTGTACGAGCTCGCTTAGGAGTTGCCAGCCATCTGTCTACCACACCAAGATGGGGGACTCCCGCTAAGTGCCTTTCCCAATGGCACAAGTAAACTTGCCGGCTTGTACTCCACACTGTCCCTTTGATGCTGAGCATCAAGCAGGGAAGCTGTGAATACAAGTTTAAAGTCATTGGTTTGACCCGACTCGGAATCAAACCCGAGTCTACAGCTCAAGAGACAGACGCTCTATACCACTCGGCCTTCTGAGCTGTTATTACAGTTTTGACATTTGTATAGTTTTCTTCAAGATGCATTGAGTGGGCAAGAGGTATAGATGGATATCTGTTTCCATTCCGATGCAGTACGCCCTTTAGACTCCTGCTTGAACTGACGATATAAAGGCGCCATTCCTTTGGAATACAAGGAATCTCAATCGAGTCAAAAAGACCATTTACATTTGGCCAAAAGCAAAGTCCATCTGCTGAGGCAAAAAAACTCGGAGAAGTTCTGGTGACGTTTACACTGGTCAGTGACTCAAACACATGGATCAAGCAAGTTTCATTGTTTGAGTCTGGATGTCAACCATTCTGATTTGGTTTGGTGCAAACAAACCAAATTAGAAAAACTTTTGTGTTATCTGTAAACTCTCTTAAAGCTGGTTACCAGAAATTCCTGTTGGTGATGGTAACAACTCAGGTGGCGGATTGCTATGAGCGTCTGCCTTTGCAGTCGTAAACTCAGGTTTGATTTTGAGTCTGGTCAAACCAATAACTTTAAAATTGGTATTTACAGCTTCCCTGCTTGACGCTCAGCATCAAAGGGACAGTGTGAAGAACAAGCCGGCAAATTTACTTGTGGTGCCGTTGGTAAAGGCACTTTTTGGGATTTTCCCATTTTGGTGTGGTAGACAGATGGCTGGCAACTCCTAAACGAGCTCGTTACAGCGCATTGATCGCTTTCTAGTGGCAGGAGGATAAATATGCAACAAAACAAACGCTATATCACACGATTTCATTCAAAAATCTGAATTTCAAAAAATCACTCCCAAAACCACAAAAGCAAAGTTTGAAAAGAAAAAACGCGATTTTCCAACCCTTCTGGTCGTAAGTGATCAGGAAATCATGGTTAGAACCCGGGAACAAACAAAAATTTTTTTTTTGTTACACAGTGTTATTATTCATTGTTCAAGCACATAGCAGCAGAGAATTGAATCATGAACCTTGCGATTATGATTGTCGTAATGCTCGTAATTATTACATTATGTTTCCATTGAAATATTGTATTGGCTGTCATACAAATCCATACTTCGTAAGCTACTTGAGCCATTTTAATGGTTTGACAGGCTGTTTCAGACGAAAACAGTGCGTTGTTTTACATTTGCAAGCGACGCAAACTGTTTGCGAAAGGTAGGCCTAATCTTACAGGTTAAACTTTGTCTTTTTCAGTTTGCTGTAGTCGTGTTTTTGAATTACAGGGAAAAAGATGAATTCGTTGACGCTGAGACCTTATTGCTGAATAAGTTTGATCGCTTTCCGGAATCTAATTGGTCAGCGCAGTCACGTGACTCGAACCTGCCTTCTTAAGTCTCCTGCCCCATTTCATTTTATGAATTATTTTATTGCTTTTTTAGTCTGACCGAAATTTCGAATCTGCTGCCTTTACGATAGTGGCATTTTATCGTTGTATTTTCACGGCGTGATTTAGTTTTAGACATCCCGAATTTATGGTACACTATGTTATCATATAATTGTGATAGCAGTAAATAAGTGCTGTTTTAATGTCCTGTTAATTATATCATAATTTAATCCAAGATCAAGGGGGTTAAAAAGCCAAAATACTTTTTCCTGCAGTTTTTATATGTTTGGAATTTAAAAGTATCGAAGCATTTAAGTGCTAGTGTGCGTAACTAAAAATCTGGAGAAGTTTAGTTCCCCTGTATCTGCTTGAATAGACATCATCTGTTTCTAGGCCTGCTTGTATTTGTGTAACTTAGCTTAGTACCCTACGTTTACATCACTATTAAATTTGTTCAACTGCTATGCTCGACGTACTCGTTTTTTGACTAAGATCTGCTTTGGTGCGTTGATAAATTTTGCATGTCAGTACATCTACAAAAGGCTAGTTTTGTGCTGCTTAGTAGCAACGGTACTTCTGTGCAATACACGATCACGTTGTTTTTAATGAAGGTGGATTTCTTTGTACCTTACTATGTTGCACTTTATTGTTTAAGTAAAGATTTTGCTATTCAGAATGAATTTGTGTCGATTTATTTAGTTTTTGAGCATTGCGATACTGTCCATTCCCTCAAGGTCCTGCTGAAATAATAGCCTACATAACAGCTCAGATGGCCGAGTGGTAAGAGCGTCCGCCTCGGGAGCTGTAGACTTGGGTTTGATTTCGAGTCGGGTCTAACCAATGACTTCAAAATCGGTATTCTGCTTGACGCTCAGCATTAAAGGGACCGTGTGGAGCACAAACCGGCAAGTTTACGTGTGCCGTCGGGAAAGACGGGGTTACCCCATCTCGGTGTGGTAGACAAATGGCTGGCAAGTGCTAACTCCTAAGCGAGCTCGTACAGCGCATTGATCGCTATCTCGTGATAGGAGGATAAATATGCAACTAAATACATAAAATACAAACAAATTTTGGTGACCTAATTGGTCCAGTTGTACAAGTACATGCAAAACAATGCAAAGAGCATGGCCGGATTAAGGGTTTCTGAGACCTGGGGCTATCTGGTAGTCAAGGGCTTACATCTTCCCCATCAGTCAAAGACCTGCTGAAATATATAACCTATACAAGGCCGTATTTAGGGGGGAATGAGGGGAGTTCAGCCCCCCGAAATATTTTTATAAGTTTGAACTGAGACAGTCCAAGCCCTGCAATCGTCAAAATATTGCATAGTACACAGTGTAGTAAGATGTAACATTGTGATCCGCAGGTCTTTGTTGCAGTATGCGTTTCTCGATAAATCATAAAGGTCAGCGCGCGTTCCAGGCGCGGGGTGCCGTCGCAATTGGTACATCTTCCATGTGGTTAATTAAGGCCGTATTTAGGGGTAGATATGGGGGGCCCGGGATCAACCTCCCCAAAATATTTTTGTAAATTTTAACTAAGACACTACAAGTTCAGTAGCCTAATCATGAAAATGTAGTATGCAAGAATACAGTAATAGAATGTAACTTTTTGTCCCTCGAGTCATCGTTGCATTAGTGCGTTTCTTCACAATAATGTTCTGCGCTCCAGAACAGGGTGCCGCTACATTTGCCCTATCATTAATTCAGCTATAACCGTATTGGAGGATATAGACACGAACCCATAATAAAAGCTGAAGTCTTTGTGCACTACTCATGCAAATAAATTATGGTAAAGCATGGAGATTGATTTAAAGATGAACTGTTGTTTGTGAAATTAATCGCTATTATTAGTGGTCGCCCGTCAGAGGCGTTAAAGGAGCAGGCGCCTGGCTTGCGCTAAAACTGTCGCCGTAGAATGCAAATAAGAACGTAATATAATCACACCCTCACACTTTTTCGAAACTCGTTAATTTTTTCTCTTTTTGTGCTCACAGCTGCACTGAATCCTTTGCAGTTAGAATTAGTTTAGATACAAATACGGTGATCTTCAACCAAGGGTTCGTGCCCTGCAGCCTGCACGAATGCTACAAACTGAGGTCTGTTACAATTTGATTTTAGTCTATCAGTAGGCCTAGACCTACATGAAAATTTAATCGTCAGCTTAGTAAACGTCTGCCACTTCCTGCGCAGTAGGCTACTTCTAATTATACTGTGTACAGAAGCTATGCATTCGCTCTCTGTAAGTATCAAGGCACTATATGCAGTTGTATTTGCGTTGTACTGGAGAAGTTTTGGTTACAAGAAAATAGCTTTACAAGAAACATACCGTAGGTAATTTTGGCAAAACTTGCACCTCAAGGTTCGGAAAATTGCAAAACTTTGGGATCGGACCCGGGCTAAGATTTTGCTTAAGTTTACAGTCCTAATACAATAACAAGTAACAACCATGCATACAAATACAGCAGTGACTGTAGTGCACATTGAATAAGAATAACGTTACCGGTGCCGCCGATACTTTTAAAAAATGTACCATTTTTGGTACCGTCGTTACTTTTTAGACCGTTTTACTTAATATTTCGGTAACTTTTTTGAATAAACTTAAGAGAGCAAAAGCGGAAAACTTTCCCGGATTTTCCACGAAAAGCATCTTCGAAAAGTATCGCGAAACCACGTTGTTGTAGATCAGTGGTCGGCAACCACCGGGCTGCGGCCCTGTGCCGGTCCGTGTGAAGTTTGTTACCGGTCCGTATGCCTTTTCAAAATAAATACTTTAAATTTGAAACATTTTTATAACGTTAGACGCAATTTTCGGACGTTTTTAAATAAATACTTAATAGCTCGATTCTAGTGAAGCAGTATGGAAAATTCATTTAAAATCATAAAATTGACCTAATTCCAAAGGCAAACATTTTGATTTAACAACGAACATTCGAATATGCTATCATTTTATCGTAAATCATGCGTAAATTAAGTAGCGCTAGGCTAATTTACTGCGTAAGACGCCTACTGGCCTTGCGGCATTTGACACTTTTAATTAGACCTACACACTTTTCCCTCTGTCTTGCGACCTAATTTCGCTGCAGCAAAGTTGTCAGATAAAACGTATCGCGCTGGGACCGAAATCACCGAACAGTTAAGTTTTGTTGACAAAACGACTTTTCGGTACTTTTGAGGCAATCATAAAATGAGACAGATAAAACTCTTTATCGTCGCTTACCGGTATGTCCTTGAAGAAGCGATTCAGATCGAAGAACTTGCAAGGAAACCCTGACTCCAAGGATGTTTACAAGAAGTTATACTCCATTATACTCACCGTAATACGCCAAAGCGTGTAACGAGTTTGTGGGACCCATCTCCGCGTGTTTGCGCCAGGGCAACACAGAAAAAACATTATAGCGGTGGTGAGCCGTTGGCAAAACTGTGTACGATTTGCTCGGCCAGGAATGGAACCCTAGTCCTCCCGAAGCGATTTCGTTACCACTAAGCCAACCGACCGATGGCCTCACAGGATTACAAGGTAATTAAACTTAAAAAGCAGTTTTACTACCAATATTGTTAACAATTGATTTCTGAATAGAAATAAATTCAATAGGCCTAACAATGGAAATCAGTGTTTAAAAAAGTGCTCGATAACTGAGTTCAGTGAGAGCAAATATACAAATTCACTCATCACAGTTTAACAACATCTGTTTAAAACCCGACAGTCTGTTTCACCCAAGAGGGATCATCACTCATCAGGGGTATCTTAATTATTCAAATAGAATCTATTCTATTTGAATAAGATAGGGTGAAACAGACTGTCGGGTTTTAAATAGATGTTTCTATGAATCTAAACTGCGGCGAATTTGTAGAAATAAAATCAGATTCATTAGCAACACATTTAATGATCTTTCAAAAACTTTTACAAATGTGTTGCAAATAACGAAATTTTATAAAAATTTTAAAAAAATTCCTCAACGCCAAAGCTGGGCTAACTGAGGGCCGCATGCAGATCTTTTTTCTTTTTTGCTCTTCAACGATTTTCAATGGAAAAATAGTAGCCTAGATCTGCGGACGTGTGGATCTTTTTTTTATTTTTGCTCATCAATGCTTTGTGGGGACAATTTGGACGCACACTTTCCAAAAAGGGGGGATTGTGTAAAAAAGGTTGAAGACCACTGGTCTAGACTATAAGGAAACACTTATTTTTGTATCGTTGAATCAAAGTAAAATTATAGACCAGCAAATTCTGAGAAAAATGCAGATTTTGATTCATTTAAAAGTTCTGAGTATGCTGCTACTGATGCATCAACCACTACTGAAAGTGGCATTAAAAATGAAAGCATTCTCCTTCAATGCAATGTTGAAATTCGCACAGCAAGAACTTTTGCAAGTAACGTTTTTTCGTATTTATTATGGGCCATAAACTCTTTTACGTCCTTAGTATTGTTCGAATGTAGCAACGTAGCCAGATAAGCAGGGGTGTGACAAACGTTTCTGCTTTCCAGGGCGAGTTGTTTATGATATGATGATACTCTTTATACCTAGCCTCATAAGTTATAGGCTACAGGAGATCAACAGATTATACATGTTGGCGTTGCCATCAGAGCTGTAGTGTCTCGAGACACGATTTTTCAAAGCCTCGGTCTCGAAGGTGTGAAGTCTCGGTCTCGTTTCGAGACCTTGAAGTCTCGGAAAATGAGCGTGTCTCGAGGCTGTTTTTACAAGATCGCTTCAAAATTGAATGAAATAACTTAATAATTGAGTAAAAACCAGCTACTACTGGTATTTTCAAAATTTGCTATAGGCCTAGGTCTACCTACAGTAGAATGAAAACCCTTCATTAATTTTTACGTATAGCCTGCTGAAATACGTGCGTCTGCACGGCAGTTTCACGCGTGACTGTGCTTCGATTTTGCGTTGATTTTATTCTTTTTTTTTTTATTTCAAAATGTTGTTATTCTTTTTTTTTTCGACTTTTCGTTTTTTTTTAAGTTTACATCGAAAGCTCTTGAAACCCTAGAGAAAAAAGCCAAAGACCCCTAAGTTGAAAACCTAGTATTGTTCTACCAGATAGACGAATTCTTTTTGTCTGAAGAAAAAAAATGTCATCAGTAAATATAAATATCGTATTTTTTGTTCTCCGTCTTGTGGTACAATAACAGCTTTTTCTGCGTTTCTATAAGATAGCTGTTATGGCTTGCCACATTCTGCTAGATGAATAAATCGACGGAATGTCATACACTGCAAATAAAATTGGGTATTTTTTTGGGTAAACATTTTGGGTATTAACGTTGAGAAACCCAATTTTTTAAGTTGGGTGCAGATTACCCAAATGGAGTATACTGACTGACTACTAACTATTATGCGTTGGGCTATTTTAGCCCAAGTCAAGAGCCCAATTAATTTTATTGGGTTTTCTCTACCCGAATGTTTTTAGGCAACGAAAACCCAAAAATTGTTCTTGCCGCCATCATCTCTCATTTCCAGAGTACTGGATGAGTTAGTGTGTTATGCTACAGGGTCTAGTTAACGCCTAAACTTACCATTGCATTTCATACGGAGGATCTCACACGAAGCGATTTTGATGTTCTACTACTGTACATGTTTCGATTTGTATATAAAACAAAGAATCATAATAATATTTCACTAGCGGCATTTTTGAAAATAAATGTTCAAATTGTTTGACCCTAATCTGAGTGCTTCGCAAAACATGATGCATTTTGTTTGCACATTTTCAATTATGCGTGCTCAAGGCGTAAGGCTTATCGCTATCGAAGAGGTTCGAAATTATGGAAAAATTGTATACATCCAAAACAACTTTGAAAATGGCTGGTAGAGGATGCATACCCCTCATCCTACCCCCCCTAGATCCGTCCCTAGCCATAAGCTACAGAAACCATCAAAAGAGTATGGCATATTTCAGTTACTTGGCACAATAAATTTTGTTCTTGTTTACTAAAAGGCAGAGTCAAAAGGGGGGGGGGCTGCATGGCCCAATGCCCCCCTAAATACGCTACCAGTACTGGTAGTGTTGCGAATGTTAAAGGGGATATTGCACAAGTGAGCTTTTCGATAATCTGGTTACTTATTTCCATACTTCGTTTTACTAAAACGTTTTCTGGGGCCTAAACGTTAATGCCTACCTCACTTTTGTTTGTGCAACAGCCAAAAAATTCTATAAACAAAGATGAAATCTTTGGAACTGTTGTGAGCTGTGTTACATTATGGCTGTTAAGATTTTTTTCCATAACGTTCAAGTTCTTCAGTTTCAACCATCCCTCTTGCAAATTTTTTACTGCGTTGCTTAAATTTCTAACAGTCAATGTTTTAGCCTATAATCTTTAGTGTACGCGCATTTGCTCAGCTACCGACCTATCTGAAAACAGCGTATCTAATAATATTTAGGTCAATCTATGCAACAAAAAGAAAAAGTAGTTCCACCAAGCACCAAGAGCCTTTTCCTGACGACAGTAAAAGCGAGCTTGCCGGTATGTTCTCCACACTGTTCGTTTATACTGAGCCTACATAAGGTTAGATTAATTCCCTTTTTTTAATCCGGGGCTGTTGTCCAGAGAAAAAATTAGTGCACACAACCCACTAAAACTTTTTTACTTGCACAGCATAGGTGAGCCTATCACTTTAAATTGATTGGCCAATAGATGCACGTACAGTACTGTATATCAGATAATAGCTTTTAACAGCCAAAATAGCTTAGTAAGACTCGAGATCTGTAATTCAACTACTTTGTTTGACGTCGAGCATTGAAACAACCGTGCAAAAAACAAGTCAGTTAGTTTACTTGTTCAGTTGGGAAAGGCATCTAACAGGATTCGCGCACCTTCAAGAAATAGACCGGTCGTAGTGGCGTCGCCAAAAAATATTTGAAGGAGTTTATGACTAATGCTGTATAGCTTAATGTAAGCAAAGTGAGTGCTAGTTTTTACATCGTTTTTTTCTGTTTTCGTAAAATTTAAGGGGGTATGGCCCCGGTACCGCCCACCCTTGGCTACGCCACTCAAATATGGCAGGTGGCCAAGTGATAGCAGGTTTTCTAAACACGCCTGTTCGGTTCAAGCCAATCTTTTAGGGCAAAGAAAGTTATAAGATTCCCCTTTTATAGCACCTCGAAACTGCAACGCTCAATTATTTATTAAAATGTCAACATCTGAAAGGATATTTTAAAGACAGAAAGTCCTTCTTTATGCGCAGTTTTTAGATGAAACTTCACTGCATTTTATTCCAAAATGTATTAATTTTGACCTTACAGGAGCCCAAGCAGCAGCAGGGTATATCGAGAATTCATATGAATGCTGCTTATTTTCGGAAATCTGAATAACAATAAAAGTCCACTGTTTAGATTTTGATTTATCCGTCGGTATAAGGGTGGTTGCTCGACTCTTATGACCCTGAGGAAAAGTTGCATCACGCTGCTGCTGCCTTCATCACCTGCATAACGCTATATGGTATAGGCTTCAACTGCATACAGCAAAGGAAAAACCAGTGAAAGTTACGTATTCATTAAATATTCTTCAGAATTTCGAACTTGGATGTTTGAGTAAATTTTTTTTTTGTTCAATATAAAGTAGGATAAAATTTTTTAATAATGCAACGAAATTTTTTACGTTTGGGTAATTTTCAAAAATACCCAAAATTATTTTGTTAAGTATAAAAAATTACCCAAAAGCGAAAAAGTCGGACTTGGGTAGAAGGTGTGTTTACCCCCCAAAAAATTGGGGGGTAAACACGAAATTTTATATTTGCCCACAATATACAGATAATTTAAGTTATGTTTTGGGCATATCGATTTATGCCCAAAATATTTTGGGTAAAACGTGTTTTACCCAAATATGAATTGGGTTGAATGGAGTTTTACCAAGAGCTCTACCCAATATTGTTTGCAGTGTAGGCCTATATTTATGTTTAAAATGTTTACGACCTTTTGAGACCCCTGATTTCAAAAGTGTCGTGTCTCGTCTCGACTTTTTGCTCAAAGTCTCGGTTTTGTGGTGCCAAAGTCTCGTCTCGGTCTCGAAGATTTTGGCCGAGACTCCCGCTCTGGTTGCCATACATGAGAATGCTTATTTTAGCGAGCGTGCCGCTGTCGCCTAGTTGATATAACCGACGTGTTCGCTTGCAGTATCAAGATTCGCGCGCGACTACTACTTAGATCTTACGCTAGCACCAGATGTGACAAAAAGCTTGATAAGGTTTAATTTCGTTGCTTTGCAAAGCGTAAACCAAAACAAAAAACAATTTTTAAGAAAATAATTTTTGTTTGGACTATAATCAAAGTCTCGTCAGCCTTGCTACGCACAGCCGATCCAGGCTAAACTCATTCCAGACTGTAAAGACTCTTTTTTTGCATTGCTTTACCTGTACATCTCGACTTCATCTCTTTTCTAGGTTGTGCCCTATTTTTGGCAGGCGACTTGCCCCAAACAACGATATCCAATGAAAGAACCTATAACCACTAACCCACAACTAAGTTACCGGTAGCCTAACTAGCCCACATCACTAGAAGCCCCCATGGCAACCCACTCATTTGCAGCTGCAGACGCGTTTCGACCTTATTATGGTCTCATCAGTGCAGCATAGCAACCTCCCACCTTCCTGAAAAAAAAAAAAAAAATTCTAACCTTCAAAAGAACTACACACTCCACATGTAAGCCTCTACTCGTTCTGCTCAAGGTAGAACATTTAAAATAAAACCTTCAAGAAAATAATACAGGCTGGATTATGATGTCACAGATTCCCTGTAAACAATCGATAAGAATAGAAAAGTCCGGTTGGTTTAAACATTATTTTCCCGGTAATCTGAGAAGGAATTTTTTGTTTAAGGTTTGTGACTATACCAGTTACCAAAACCTACAAAAAACCTCTCTGCCCAACCCGTTCGCCCGTGAAAAAGCGGGGGACAAGGCAGGCACTGTGTCTGCGCATGCAGCCCAGAAAACACAGTGAACGTCAGCGCTTATCGGTGGTTTAAACATCAATATCCCGGTACGTTTGTCGAACCGCATGTACAGTTACAGGATCCAGCAAGATGATACAAAGAAGGATAAAGTACCAAAAATTTTTACCGAGTAATGATATTGTCGTTACTTTTTAAAAAATGTATCGTTATCTGTATCGACGATACTTTTTTAGCGAAGTATCGGTGCAAGAGCGTAGCCAGAAAAAATTGAGGAGGGGCCAAATTTTGTAACTTTTAAATCTGACGTCATTTACTTACAGCAGCATTGCAGCATATTCCCCTCATATCGATGAAAACATAAATTTTGTGAAATTTCTGTTTAAGTCTTAAGCTGATCGCTAAATTATGCTACAATTTTAACTTTTTCTCGAAAACGGGCAGTTGTTGGTAAATTTTTACAAAGCAATTGTCAGACAGTACGCCAGTGGCGCACGCAGAATTTGGCAAGGGCAGGGGGCACAACGGGAAGTCTGAAGGTGAAACTTCAAGCCGCCAGAGGCAATAAGGAGGTCTGGGGGCATAGCCCCCAGCCGTTAACGAATTTTTACGGCTTTCACTTAAAAAACACTCATTTCAGCACACTTTTTCATCGATAAATCGAAAAAAGGCATGCAGTGAGTGTAGTGACAATTAATGGACAATGCAAAAATATTTTCGCAGCTTGATTTATGTCTAAAAGCTGAAGCTTGGCAAATAAATAAGTGAAAGGAGGAGGCGACCATTATTAGTTTGAGAAATTAGTCTAAAAGTTAGGTTTTAGCACATTATTGTAGGGCCAAAAGGAGGCCATGGCACCGTGCTTCCCTTCCCCTGCGCAGTGCGTGCGCCTAGGCACTACGCTGTCGACCCAGACATACTGATCTGTCATCATATGTAAACCATTCCCTTGCAAGTACTGAGTATAGTGACCATCCCTCCTTACGGCTGCGTAAAAAGTTGTACCATCCCCCCATAAGTGTTTTTGCGACTAGAGCACTGTGTATGAACGCATACCCGGTACATCATTTTACTTGTTGAAAGTTATTTACCTGTTTAGGGGCCCGATTCGACATTTTGTCATTCGTGAATCGTGATCTACACTCGTCGCTATTATATAAATTTCTACGCAAAACTGAGAATTGCGGTTTTATTGATTTGGTACAATTTTATGGAGAAAAGCTTGAATATGATTCAACTTTAAGTGTGACGCATCGCGCAATTAAGGAATTTTAAGAAGCAATGTTTTTGCAGCAGTGTGCTACTGTGCATCGCACTATAGCCTAACAACAGAGCACTCAACGGGACTTTTATTTCTTCCAATTACCATAGCGTGTTGTCTGTACAGCACTCGCTTGGGACTTGCAGAAAAACTTTGGCGTTTGGCGATGTTTGTAAAATTTAGGAGCATAAGAATTTGTAAAACCACGCCCGATCTCCCTTCCTCCACCAACACAGCTGTTCGAAGTCAACTACGATTAAATACACCAGAGGCGCAAAAAGTTTCGAACTTTTATTTTGTTAACGATGATTTGTTATTTGATTTATATTTTCAGGGGGGGCCATGGCCCCTTTGGCCCCCCCCCCCCTGACTACGCCTATGTCTTGAATCACTCGATTTTTTAACCCTAACCTAAACTGGATAAATTAGGCCTAATCAATAAAAATTGATAATTCGCATTTAAGTAGTTGATTGATAAAAAATCACTTAAGTTAGTTGTTTCTAACACGTTGTAATCGAAGGGCCTATTTTTTCGGTAAGCCTGGGGCTGCAGCCCCATCAGCCCCCGTCTTAATCAGGCCCAGCAAAGAATAGTTTCATATTGAAAATTTATCAAAAATTTATCATATACCGGTAACAACATATCTGCCTATGAACGTGCTACAAAAAGAAACTGAATATTTGTGCTTCTGAAGCTACAAAAATTTATTAGAACTGAAACAGCAAGTCAGAGACGATAATTGGTTGCAAACTAGCAATTGCACCAAAAAGCTAAAATAAATTTTGTTAAAAATAAATGGCAACAGCAGTTTCAGTCGCCCGCGAAAATCTGAAAAAGCAAAACTGAAAAGAACTGCTCTAAAAAAGAAGCTTGCTCGACAAGACTGGTCTGGTGCAGTGCTGGTGGACGACCTATTAGCTGAGTCTAGGCTCCTGTCACGTAGTCTAAACCAAGGGTTTTTAACTTGGGGTGCTTGAAGGTATATAGTTCAAGGAGTCTGTCAGCCCAAAATGCAGTACATTTGTTTGATATTGTTAGGCTACTTTACGTTTCTTGCAACCATATGTTAAGGTTCGTAAGTAGTTTTAGGGGCATGCAGTTTTTTTCCAGCCATCAAATGATAGGCATATAACACGAACACATACAATAGAGAGGCTAAAAAACAAGGAAACAGCGAAAAAATGATAAATGTTTAGGCGCGTATGAGGACAATGAAAACACAGCATATCAATATTTAAAAATTATCACGGTCGCTGCACCTAAAAGTAAGTTACCGGTAGCACCTAACTGTGTAAGAAAACAAGTTCAAAAAGTAAGAAGCAACTAAAAAACTACGTGAGAAAAATTTAGCTCTGTGTAAAAAATATGAAAATCAATTTGTCTAGACTAGGCCTAGCTTTTTAGTAAATGCTGGGCCTGTGGCAGTGTGGGCTGAACCAAGAAACCCTTGTCTGCTTGTACCTGTGTACTGTGCAGACTACTGGTATGGTATCAATAGTAACAGGTTAGCTAGGCTATAGCCTAGTCAAGATTGTGTGCAGTTAATGGTATTGCTACTGAATATACAGATATACGGTACCGGTAGGATGTCTGAAGTCTCTTGCTTGATTTCTGCCGTGGCATTTCTCTGTTGGATCGGTTTGTTGTTGTGGTTTGGTGCTGGTTTAGTTGATTTATCATGTAACTGTTTAAGGCAGACGGCAGCCTGAAATAGGCTATCCAAGTCAGTGCAAAATTTTAACAAAATGTTGGTTCTGGTGGTACTGGTACATATGCACAGCTGTACAGTGCTGGCAATAGGCCACCAGGTAACAATGCGAAGTTGTCAAATTCAGAATTTCTTTGACAATGCATAGTCTGGACTAAGCCTACTTGAACACAGTTTTTCAGTTTTGGGCAGGGTTGGGAAAAATCGATTGTAATCAATATTTGATTGCGATATTCTTCGCTTTTTGTTCACCGAATGCACTGGCCTGCTTGAGCCGTTACTTTTTCAGTTTTTGAATGAGTATCGAATATGGCCTTGTCTTTATACTGGTATATATATATATATATATATATATATTTTTTTTTTTGGCACAATTCGATATTCCATACTGTATTCGATTCTTTTTGTCCAGGTTACTTTATCTCACTTTAGTAAAATTAAAATAGGAAGCGTCTATTTCATCAAAAATTCCGGTTACCAAAGTTCGAAAATCGTGGTTTGCGGAACCGGAAACATCCCCTAATGGTTCCCCTACTGTGAGAGTCGCATTACAGGAACTGAAAATGGTTACGCAACTCCGATTTTTCAAACTTCGGTTACCGCAATTTTCGGTGAAATAGACACTTCCATTAAAATAATCGTCAGTGTGTCATTGTTTTTGCTGATAAATGATTTTTTGTGCCAAAAAAAAGGAAAGATTTTTAATGGAAGTTGAACTTGAAAGTTTAAGATCCAGTGATGAATCATATCTACTTGAAACGACCATTAGCAGCTCAAAATTTTTTTCAAGATGTTTTTATAACTATGCACCAATTTTGTGGAATGAACTGCCGAATGATATTAGAAATATTGATACAATAACTACATTTAAGACTGCTTTAAAGACTCATTTTTTTCGAGAGCATGAAAACTTTTTGTTAGAAAATTATGTTGTTTGATTTACTGTATTTTACACTGTGATGTAAATTTTTAACACCGGTTAGAAAGATTGTGTTACAACTTTAATCGGTTTACAAATAACATGTTATTATAATAGCAAAGTTGCTTCGCATATACTATGTCCGTCGTTTGTCTGTAAGTTACCACATGAATGTGAAGACATCACAAAAAATGCTTGGCGTACACTGCTAAATACTCAGTGTAATATCGAATATCGATTACAATATTATTTATTCTTTACTTTTTCAAGCTACCATCAAAATTGATTATTTCTTTACTTTTTGGTGGACCATCGAATGTCGATTATTTCTTTACTTTTTTGGGTATCGATTCCCAACCCTGGTTTTGGGTCACATCTAGTGTCAGCCCCCAGGTTTGGTTAGGATTAGGCTCGGTTACGGTTGTAACTGAACCGAACCCAAACTATATTTAACCCTAATCGACTCTTAATCCAAACCTAATCGAATCTGGGGCTGATACTAGACGTTACCTGGTTTGGTTAGGATTAGATTAGGTTAGGGTTAAATTTAGTGAGGGTTCAGTTCAGTTACAACCCTAATCGAACCTAACCCTAACCAAACCTGCGAGCTGATACAAGATGTTACCCACCAAACCTAACCCTAACTGAACCTGGGGGCTGATACTAGATGTTAACCCCGGTAGTGTATACCGGTAGATGATACAGGCTGGGTTATTTTTTTCAAATTTTGACTTTGGTCAATTGACCTAACTGTCTACAAAAATTTCGGCCATTGCAATTATTTTTGGGTTATCATATGTTTAAAGTAACAAGAAATGGAACAAAATATACACCAACTTCTTTGTAATCGCAACACAAATAAAAACTACTGTGATCAGTTTGATGTTTGTTAAACCTGACACTGTGATACCGGTAGTCTGTTTGTAATTGTTGCTTGCATATTGGCAAAATATTTACTTCAGTCAATTGATCGAAATGGCTTAAATTTTTTTCGGTTTTTACGAATTTAGTTTAGAGTATGATCTAAAAAAATCAAAACAGGATGCAGGTGCCTTTGCACAGGTTAGCCTATATATCCTATAATATGCATTGTAATAGTAGTTGGACCAGTGGAGCACCCAGGGAGTTGGAGGGTCGACCCCCCCCCTTTTGAAATCAAACCCTAGTTTTTAAAGTGAAGTGTCCAGACTGTGCAAGTACAGTATGTGCTGTTATTTCAAAACAGCTGTGACAGAATTTGCCCCACATGATACTAAAGCCAAACCGGCTGGTTGGCATAGTGGTAAGAGACATTGTTATCAGTGCGGACAGGGGCAAATTCAGGGGAGATGTGGGGGATGCACCCCTCCACCAGCCATTTTAAAACATGTTTTTGATGAATGCAGTTTTTTCATAATTTCGAACCTTTTCAATAACAATAAGCCTTACGCCTTAAGCTCGCATAATCGAAAATGTACGAACAAAATGCATCATATTTGGTGAAGCACTCAGATTTAGGGGCAAAAATTTAAACAAAATTTGTGTAAAAATTGTTCAGAAAGTGCTAAAATGGCCACTACAGCATGTAAATTTTCAAAAAATGTTCGGGGGAGCATGCCCCCGGACTCCCTAGAACCTTTTTCATTCTCAATATGCTTCAAAATAATTCTGCCCAAAAAAAACACGCTTGAAATATATGGCAATTGCCCTCTTTCTGAAAAAAAACTCTTGAATACATCACACACATTTTTTTTGGGTATAACGTCTTTGTATTTAGTTACCACTCTACCTAATTCAAAATTTCACCCCCCCCAACAAAATTTTCTGGATTCGCTCCTGAGTGCAGATTCGAGGTTTTTTTTAGAACCCCTTTGAAATTTGCTGTGTGAGCCCCGGAGTCGGACTATGTGTAATTACGTAGACGTTTATATATTACAGTAGTAGCCTGTATGGTGTATGTTTATACAATACAGCAGTGTTTACACAAACTAGGGTCGGTGCACCAGTATGCGAACAAGTAAAATTTTGGCCAGCAAGGCAAACACACTAATTTTCTTGAAACTTTTTCGTTCCGAAGATAAGAAAAAATTGTCCTTTGTTTTCTTGTATAATGTATATTAATCCTATAAAATTTCAATTTTATTCTGATCAAAATTAGCAGATTTATCGTGAGAAACGTGCTAATTTTGTGAAACTTAGCGCTTTTTTGCAACGTACCTCTTCTTTTAGACTCCATGCAAAAGAAACGTTTCAGGATTAATTTTTCATTAAAACTCTCCAAAACTTCGCATGTATATTCCGTAAGGATTCACGTGTGTGCATGCAAAATACCATTACTTTAGCTCAATTGCAACTGCCTTATTTCTTTCATTTTCCTATGCACTCTTTTTGTTGCTTTGTCGTGTATTTGCAAACAATTTCCCACGCACCGCTTTTGTGACGTCATCAAATAAAGAAACCAACGGAGCAGACCAAGCAGGATGCGCTAGAGGAAGATGAGAAATTTGAAAATGGTCAAATTTTCAAAGCAAATAACTTTTTAATTCTTTTACAAATGTTTGAAGTTAAAATCACTATTCAGTCCACATTATTTTAAATATCATCACAGTGTCGGGACAAAAAGTAAAAAAAAAACTTCGTTACACAGAAAAAGATCTGGAAGAGGCTGTAAATCAGAGATGGCATAGGCCACTAAGAGACTCACTAACGAACTGTTAATTGTTTTTTTTTTTTACTGGTCCAGTAACAACCTAGTCTATCTTTTGTTTCTTACTGGGCCGCTAACGATTTGGCAACAATTTTTCAAATCACTGTAAATTATCATGTTTAGGTTAAATGTGAGTTAAGGTTCATAAAAAGAATAGGCTTTGGACGAGCGGGCTTAATTTTTTGAGATGAGTTTCCGGATTGGTTACGATTACTATGCCAGGGTCACAGGCAATGGGTAGGCCAGGTTGCAAAAAATCGGCCCATGCCATGTCTGCAGTAAATAGGGCTAGGAATTCGCAAGAACCAAAGGCTTTGCGAATCATTGCTAAAGAACATGGAATTCCAGTCACAACGCTTCATGATCGCAATTAATAAACATGTGCAAATTGCATGCGTGTAGGCCTATTGTGTTGTGTTGGGTAGGTCTACAGCATGCCATACTTTCCCGAATCCGGTGGCAAAAAATCCTTAAAACTTAATTCACAACAATATGCCCAACTTTTCTGCTTTGGCAAACAAACCTTCAAATAGCCTACTGTTTCACGGACTAGGATGATCATAGTAACTGCGCTGTAGACGGACTCGTTGCATGGAAAAACAGCCAAGCCATTGCTGTATTTAACACCTATTAGCAGAACGCTGAGAGAGAATACGGCACATCATCATTGGCAGAATGAATTAGTTGAATCAGTTCTTTAAACATGTCTTTCGGTGCTGGAGGGATGGAGTTCGATTTTCTGCCTGGTTAAATCAGATACAGTGTCGCCAAAAGCTCGTCACCACAGTAATGTTTCTTCCAGATGTGCAACCTGAGCAAAAGTCGCGGAGATGGACCTCGCCTCTCATTACACGCTAAGGCGTGAGACTATTTTGTAGTACACAGAAATTTTGGTTGTAGGGTATTTATCCTCCTATGACAAGAAAGCAATCAATGCGCTCTACGAGCTCGCTTGTAGGAGTTGCCAGTCATCTGTCTACCACACCAAGATGGGGAAATTCTGCTAAGTGCCTTTTTCATCGGCACAACAAGTAAACTTGCCGACTTGTTCTCCACACTGCCCCTTTACTGCTGAGCGTCAAGCAGGGAAGCTATGAATACCAATTTTAAAGTCATTGGTTTGACCTGATTTGGAATCAAACCCAAATCTACAGCTCCCGAGGCGGACGCTCTTACCACTCGGCCATCATAGTGTTTGCAAGACTGGGAGTATATTCATTAATTTTCCTGAACCCACTTTTTCTTGGGGAATCACAGAGGGAGCTCCTCGAGTTGGAGCCTTCAAGCATCTCGATCCTTAGCGACGAAGCGTCGATGCTTTGGAGGGATGCCAAGGCGAGACCAACTAAGGTGTAAAATGTAATCTTGCCATCAAGTTCTGGGACGGCCTCTAAGCCTTTGGCCAACTGGTGTTGAATGCAGCAAGTTTTTGGCCGTTCTATCCTGGGACATTCGTGTCACATTTCTATACCAGCGCAGCTGTGATCTTTCTAGTCAGAGAAGCAGCGATTTGCTGTTTAGAGATTCACAAATGTTTGCACTTTAAGTTTGTTTAACAAGGTCAAACTGCTACAGTATTTCTTCGTAAGAATCCCATTTCGGCTGCTTGGACTCGGGATCTCACTTTCTTATTCATGATTCAACACTAGTGACCATTAGTCAGAATAGGGACATAGACTGATCTGAAGATTGATGACTTTGCATTGGTGCAAAGCTCTCGTTTCAGTACCACAGATCGGTGGAGCTAGCGCATTACTGCACTTGACTGCGACTATAATAAACTTGAGATTAAGTTTTGATTAATTGGTTGGAGTGGAACCAAACCGGAACGTAAACCGAAAATCTGTATTAACCGCTTCCTTTCATTGAACCCAAACCGAATCGTAACCTTTATAATTTAACAGAGGTAAATCTAACCTGAACCCATCATTAAAATTTTTGAACCTTACTCGAGTTTAAACCGTTAAAATAATTTTCGTCCTACCTAAACCCATACCGGAGGTTATTTCTGCTGCTGAAGACATCCTTTATGGGGTACAGTAGCATCTTAAAAAGTACAATCAGCCTAAATACTACGAATAGTTTTGAAAAAAAATGCGCCTGATGTAGCTCTGTACCAGAACATAAGCCGAATTTACGGTTCCAAATTTTTGAACCCAAACCGAATTTAAACCTATAAATTTTTGCTTCTGCAAACCTGAACTCTACAATTCAAACAACTAAAAAGCAATGTCCTTCCTGGCCTACCGGACGGGAAGTCATGACGGAGGGCGGCTGATGAAGGCTAATAGCCAGAAACAGCGCTGTCTCGCTCTACGGCCCTACAATTCAAAGTATTTTTAATTTTAACTGGAACTAAAGTTGCAAAATCGAACGGCGAAAAACTTGAAACCAGAGGTAAACCGCTAAAAATGAATTTTGTGGAACCTAAACCGGAGCGATATTTCAAGCGGTTCGATGCTCCGTTTACCACAACTGATTTGAAGTACGAAAATGAAGACTCGATGACCTTGTCTAGCATTTTTGAAAACTTTGACGTTTTGGTCTTTCGCGATCTCTCATGGCAAAATGTACGTTCGAGAAAAAATGTTTCATGCCGAATGGCTTGCGCCAGTATTACATTAATTCCGTACATGATATATTGAAATGGTCTTTAACATGCTTTTTTCCAAATTTTTTGTTGTTGCTGCCCCTGCAAATCTTAAGTTCCCCTTGCCTAATAGTTAGGGTCAAAAGGTAAATTCACTAAATTGATTGCCTAGCCAGAAAGTAGCGTCATGACGATACAAGAGACGTCTTTTCACGGTGCTTTTTTCTCGAAGAATTGACCCATTACAAAATTTTGCGTTTTTCATACAAAAATCATGCGATGTGGATCGCGGCGGAAAAACGTCGTTGCAAACTAGTGCCCTGTGTTCGCAGACAAGAGACAAAGAGATACTTTTATTTTGGGTAATTACACAACTTTAAGTTTGTTTATATTCAGAAAAAAATAGGCTACATCAACCGAAAGGAAATTAAATTTCTGATCTTTTGAAAAAATCCGCTTTTAGATTGGAGCATTTTGGGAGAAGTTAGGAGTATTTTCGTAGATTGTTCGCATGCTGGTACACAGACTCTAGTTACCGGTAAGCATGCCAAAAGAAAAAAAGATACCCGTGCGTTTATGGAATACTGGAAGTGTTGGATATCTTCCTGTATTTGCTCCATCCAGGTACGATCTATGCAAGTAATTGTAATTATTTTCAGAACAATATTACCTTGTATATACGGGGCTCTTCGTTTTTAGCTGCTTCATATTACAATGAATGGTTCACGTTAAAGCTGACGGGAATTTCCCAAAACATAATGCACGATGCCGACATGCTCTTACCCTAACTCAATGTGTGTCTCACTTACGCGATGATCGATTGGGAATTCTCGCTTGCTACTTTAAAGTGAGCCATCCATTGTAATATAAGGCGGCTTAAAAATGGTTAGCTTCGCATGTACTATTTAAAGAAAATGAAAGCTTTTTTATGCTCGCCTTATTATGCTGAAGTGTGTGACAAGTGGCAGAGCCCATCTTTGTCGCTTGGCGCAACACATTTCTGAAGAAAAGTCTCAGCGGTGGCGGGCCTTTAGCAGCATGTGTCCTATTTGGCTGGCTTGGAAATCAAATCCCAAACCTCCCCGGATAGCCATGCGCTTAACAAATGAGCTAACCTACTTGAGAAATTAAAATTAGGCAGTGTCTATTTTGCCGTTGACGGCTAGAACCTGATGGGCTTGCGTCTATACGCATGAGTGGTTTTGCCAATCAGGACTACTGCCGGCAAAATAATAACCGCAAAATACACTATCTTAACATTATGGTTAACAAAAATTGTTGCAATTGGCTTAATCACGCTAGCTATTGCTGCTTCACACAAAGTAAAAGTGTAAGCTTTTATCAAATTATGTCTTTCAGAGTTACTTGTGACGAGAATAAGATTTTCGCGCCTGATGAACTGTCGTGGCATGAAATTATCCTATCTGAGGATCCAGTGGAAAACGTAAGGCAGTGTTACGTGGATGCTGCTGAAGCAGTACAACAATGCTATGAAGCTTCACTTAAGGCTATTGAAGAAAAAGAGTAAGCATGAGAATGCTATTTGCTGAATCATAAGTTGGGATTCTTAATGTATTCTACCAAACTCTTGCAAGACGATCATTTGAAATTGTTATGGGTAATTTTTGATGCATCATAAAGCGTTTCCCTGACTTTGGCAATTGTCTGGGCAATTTGTTTTATTGGTTGGCAACACCTTAGTGCAGGGTTCGAAATTAACGCTTGTCCGGTGGCTCGGGGTTAGTTGAAATCGTCCCGGGCAAGTTGATTTTGTTTCGCACTTGCCCGACGGGCCAGCCGACAAAAGAAACTTTTCCCTCGCTCAGAATACTAATGGTTAGAACAAGCTCTTGAATCAACTTCACGGCAGCGTGAAAGTTTGATCAGACGTCGCAGCGTAAATCAAATCGACGACAAATCAATTTACACCTTCGTATTTTCTTTCATGCGTTGGAGTTAGGGTTGGATCTATTCCTTATTTTTCAATTTTGCAAATTCAAATTCATTAACTTCGAAAAAACGAAATTCATGAAGAATTCGCGAGCGGATTTAAATTCAAATTCATTGCGTTGCGAAAACTTTATCTTCAATTTCACTTATATTGAAAGGACCAATGCAAAATTTAAGTTTATAGTGGTGAATGAATCTCACCACTTTCAAATTCGTAAAACTTGATAATTTAGACTTGATGAGTCGATATTTGATATACGAGGCTATCAAATAGGCTTTAAAAAACAGATATTTTTGAGTAGTACTAGGGAATTGTTCAAAATATAGTTACTCAAGGAATCCGTAGATCTAATCAGAGTCAGATCAATTACAAACTAATTGTAATAGATTGATTGAATATCACTTATTGCATTTCCTCGTGTAATTTATTTTATAATTGCAATTGAGTTTTGCGGTGCGAAGTAATTGTAATTTAAAAGTACAGTAACTAAATACTGTTTGGGTGCAATTGTCGTTACATAAAATTGTAAATAATTCAACTCTGGGTCTAATTAACCGCAGAAAAAAGTTACCAGGTACAAAAACTTCATAGTTTTTATCAAAAAACAGTTGGCTATTTTTCTATAGTGTTCTTTTATCTCTTGCCTGATGGTAAAAGAAATAAATATTGATCATTATTGTAACTTAAACTGCTCTAAAAACAATTTCAAAGAAATGGGGTTCCGTCAACTGGGTGTAAAGTTCATTCTTTCGCAGGTTTACTAGGAAGTTACCTATTGCAAAAATAACTTTAAACCACCTTGCAGCATCACATCACAAACTTTCAGTTTGTTTGATAAATTTTATGGAACGTTTGCACTATGTGCTGATATAAACCACTTACAAATCGCTACTTTTGCTTGGTAAGTTCTAAGTCGCAAATATTCAAATTTGTCGAATGTTTAATCAAGATGTTCAAATTCGTTGTCTTGGAAAAAACGAAATTCAAATTTAAATTCAAATTCATTGACTTTGAAAAAATGAAATGCAAATTCAAATTTATGAACAATTCGTGAGCGGATTCAAATTCAATCCAACCCTAGTTAGGGTACCGTAGCGCGCAAGATTTTGCCTTTCGCCAAAATTTATCTCTTTCGATGTCCTCGCTGTGAGAAACGCTTTCAATCAGACGCGTACAACAATAAATCAATTTATCGATAAACCTTCGCACTTTCTTTTATGTGTTGCAGCAACGCGCAAGCGCAATACGTGACAAATACTAAAACTAAGTTGTTTTTTTTGCGGACATTGTCCAAATTATTTGTCCGAAATATTTGGAGCCATTTCGGACCAAGCGTCCGAAAAAATTTTGCTTATGGCACAACAGTACGCTTGTGGCGGCTCCATGCTCATTAACTTCTAAAATCTTGCTAGTTCCTTTTCGCAACTTAACCGTTGCCACTGTAACGTCTGAAGAGTTTTTTGCAACATGCTTACTAATTGAAACATTTTCGCTTGTCAGCAAGGAAAAATCATTTTTGCGTTTTACCATATTTGGTAATTATGTCCAGACGTTCAGAACAATTGTGGCTACTGCGATATCGCGCGGGCTTCATCATTTGGACTCCTTCGGGACTTTAATGACAACTTGAAACAATTTGTTGCTTTTGATATTTTGAATGAAGTTGTGAAAAATTGAGCTAAATCTAAAATGGATCTTTGAAAGATGAGGTTAATTATTGCGCCTTCGGAAGAAAGTTATGTAAAAAAGATCATTCTCGTAATCCGTATTAAAAATTTAATATTTCAAAACTAGTCTCGTGCTTTGGTGAAAACTTGAAAAATCGTACGTTCATAAATCTTGCAGAAAAAACTTTTTAAATGTCCGAAATTTTTGAAGCAAATTCGGACGTTTGTTCGAAATTTTACAGCAAAAAATAAGCCCATTACTGAAAGCATAGTATTTTTTTCGGGCAAGTTAATAATTGCAGTCACTTGCCCGATGGGCAAGCGGCTAAAAAAGTAAATTTTGAACACTGTAGATACTAAAATAAAGCAATTGCAAGTTACTGAAGGCAGGGATTTGACTAGGTGCCTTTCGATATAAACCTTGTTCAACAAACGCATATAACTGGTAATTATTTAAATGTATTGGTAATGACTACGATGTACTGAAAAGTATTTCGGTTTTGGGCTTATGTTACTCAGCAGTCATAACTTTTGACTGAAAGGTGCGAAATATCAATCAAGCAGCCACTTTCCTTTGCTTATTAACTTTGTTAAAAGATATGTCTGATCTACATTTTGTGTTCGTTAATGCTCATGCTGAATGTATAAAGATATATTTTTTTCCTAGCCAAATGTACGGCATTGTATACATAGCTTATAAATTCAATTATTAGTGATTGATTTTTCAAACAAATTTAAGTAATAATTGCTGTATAGTAAATACTTGGCCGATTGTTTTATTTGCAAACACCAATAATACTTTTTTGTCTAAACTTTCTTTTAGGAGAGAGCGAAAATCAATTGCTCCTCTTCCAGTAGTTCCCAAAACACCAAAGAGGCCTAAAAAAACTTTGAACAAAGTTAAGGCTGGAAAAATACGACGCAGTTCTACTTGCCGAAGGTAAATCCAAATATGAATGGCACTGGCAAATATTAAAAAAGATGTTTTACTCGGACTAATTCATATTGTTTTGCCTGGTTCGAAATCTGCCCTCCATTTTAGATTGTTTTATTGTCTGAAATTGCTTGTTTGAAGGGTGTGATAAAGACGTACAGACCCTCCATAAAGTGATATAGATTGTTGAGCAGCTTGTTGATGTTGGAAACTAGGCTGTCTCTAGTTTTCTGAATAAGCTGTCAGCGAGTCCATCTTTGGAGGAGCTTCATGTTAAGACAATTTCCGGCTGCACTAAGTCCTTTGCCCTTTGCTTCTTTCAAAAGCGCTGCAATTTTCGCAGAAGCACGAGATCCAAGAGCTCCATGCAGAAAATGGTGCACAATAGAAAATCACTGGTTCTTGAAGCATTGCAAGTTGATGAACCTAAAACCACCTCAGACGTAGAAATAAACGAAACATCAAGAGAAAAAGAGAGGTTTGCAGTTCAGTTTTTTCAGCTGGTACAATTAATCTTCTGATTTAATCTCTAGTCTTGTGCATAAGTTATCAATGTGAGAAAAGTTTTGATAAATGTTCGGTAAGTGGAATCAAATTAGTTTGAACTGGCCGGTTAGCTCAGTTGCCAAGCGCACGCTATCAGTGCGGAAGGTCTGGGGTTCGATTCCCGGGCCATTCAAATCGGCACAGTGTCGCCAGCGGCTCGCCACCGCTGTGACGTTTCTTCGGAGCTGCGTTGCCCAGGCGCTAAGCCGCGGAGGTAGGCGCCGCCACTCGTTACACGCTTCTATAATGGCGCGAGTGCAATGAAGATTTGACTTTGGTAAATTTTTTTGGGTATCAACAATACCAGTGATGAGATGCAGTAGGTACTGCATGCATAATTGAGGCTGCAAACTCAGATTCAATCGATAATTTTGCTTTGAAGAACCGTCTTTTGGTAACCGGAGCGCTGCAAGTGCATATACTGCATAATCGGAAGTATCGTATTTTTACCATTTATTTTTATTCACCGTGATATCCTTTGGGAGTATAATTTTCAAGTTAAAAAACAATTGATTTCTTGTAGCTTTTTGGACATAATGACGTTTCTTCATTTGTTTTTGTTTAATTTTATCAATACTTTGTTTCAGTTTAAATCAAGCTTCAGTAAATTCCGCCAAAAATATTCCAACCAAGGACACTTCTGATCATTGTAGTTTCGACTTGCAAGGTATATGTGTTTGTGTGTTTCAAATTAGTCTTTTTATGTTGTGTGTGACTTACTTGACCGATTTCATCTGCTAGGTTTACTTAGTTTAATGAGCTGTGTTGACAAGTTGCAATTTCTTTGCAGAACGAGAGCAGCTTCAAATGTCTCCAAATTCTGAGGATGAAAATCAAGAAAATGCGATTGCTAAACAACAGGTATTCGAAATAATAATTATTCCAATATGTCCTAAATGCACTTATGAATTTTTGCATGGTTTAAGGTTTTTGTGTGGCATTCTTTATTGTTTGTTGCTTTTAGCTTGTGTTTTTACCAAGTTACCAACTTTTTGGTCATGTTCTTTGTATGGGTTGTCAGATGAAAACCGTTTTATGTGGGGTATATTTTTCAGAAATCGACTTCAGAGAATAAAGATGACAGCTTGGCCTTTAAATTATTCCTTTCTGGAACAGAGGACGAGTATGTTTGTTTTCAGTTAATTAAGTAGGTTTAGGGACAAATACAGATCAGAGACATTTGTTTTTGTTTAAAGTGCGCTCGTTTTATCTGCTATTATTGAACTAACTAAGAATTGAACGCAATCTTCTTGCTCTGAAGTTAAAATGATAGCTTTACCGGTACATTAATGTCCAAACATTTTTTCCTACGCTACATTTTTTTTACTGTTTCGTCAAGCTTTTTAAATAAAAAAGTGCCACCTGTTTTTAATATGATTTTATTCAAGATTTGAAGATGCGAAAGAAAGGCTTTCGGATTCCATAACGCCTTTAGTAGCGCCGAAAAAAGCTCCCAAGAAGAAGGGAAGACCTCGCAAAAGTCGTATGTCCGTGAAAAGGTATTTGTTGTTGAATATTTCAGTTCATTATCTTTCCACTTGCGTCACAATGATGTCAGCTTCGTTGAATTGATAATTAATTGTGTGCCCTTCGTACATAAATAAATAACTGAGGTTATTTTCAAATTACTGAGCAGAAAATTCAAAAATGATTGAGGGAGACTGCGAAGTGAGCTTGCGCTTTTCTAGTCAGCAGCCACCCAGTATATACCGGTACATGAAATGCGATTAGCTCCAACCTTGAATCAAACCCGTCACGTAGGATCTGTCACCTGCGCGCGGTACCGCTGGGCTAGTAATTTTCAACCTTTTTTTGCTCATGGCTCTGTAAAACAGGAGTGGGCACTGGGCAACTTTTCTATTCGGCGGGCTATATGTGGAAAAATGAAGTCTTTGCGGGCCGGATTATTGGATGAATCGTATTCAATATCATAAACAACTTCAAATATTAAGGCCGCACTGATTGGAAGAGAAAAAAAGGTCTACACGTCTTCATATGTTCTATTTTCCACTGAAAGTATCAGTGAAGAGCAAAAACAGGTCCTCGGCTTGATTCACAATAGGAGTTTATATTTCTGTAAGTGCCGGCGGGCTGCATAAAATGGGTCGTATGTTGCCCATGCCTGCTCTAAAATGATAAAATATGACGTTGGCCAAACAACTTTTACTAAAAAGGACAAAGTGAACATAATGACATGATTAAGGAATGCTGATGTTGTTTTCTAGTCAGGCTCAGTGGCCCTCCGAAAACAGTGCCGTCGCTCACAGGTTGGAAAGCTCTGCGCTAGGCCATTTCGCTTAGGTAATCTTTACACCAAATGTGTGTGTAAAAATGATACTGTTTTTATTTTTGACAATGCATGAATTTCTAACGTTTTGTTTTTCAACTATCAAAGCTTCGGCGTAATACCGCGAGTATAATGAAGATTTGTTTGTTTTGATTTGAATTTAACGCGTAGACCCGTCACGTAGGATTTGTCACCTGCGCGCACTACCGCTAGGCCGTGTCGTTTAAAAGGCCAGTGGTTCCTATTTGTTTTAAAGCCCGCTCCCCTTCGGCAAGGCAAGGAAAAATCATTTTCGCACCCCTTACACCTTACTTCACTCACCCGCTGTTTCTGTACAGACAATTACAAATACACAAAAACTGCAAATAAAATTACACTTTAGCCTACGAGTATGTACTGTACACACAAGGGACAAAACTTATGGACGTTGAACTACTGTAAAACAAAACTAGCAGAAAACTGGAGAAAAAGAGATAGGTTATTCCCCGCTGTATAATTTGACTCGCTAAAAAGGTTCTAGAATCTACACCCAACCTTGCCTCCAAGGCAAACTAAATCCAGATAAGGCTAACAACGTCAGTTATTACAGTATTTTACCTATTAACTAGGCTTGCCGTCTTCCCCTTACTCAAATAGAAAACAAAAGAACAGCTGTTAAACCAACTACTCTTGCATAACTGACCGTTAACCTTATCTCTTCTATCCCAAATTACTCCCTAAATTTTTAGCCCAACTAGCAACAATACACATCACCCGCTCTCTTTCAATTTTAAACTGAACAAGACGCAGACATGAATAACAAAGCACAAGAAAAAGACTGTGACATGACAGACGTTAAGCAACGTCACAAACTTAGACGATGAACATAATAATTCAATCGCACTCAGGCACATTTCCTACGTCACAAACACATAGCGAGGTAGAATCAACGATACCTTTTACCAGCGGTAAAATTGGCGAGTTCTCGCACCCCCAGAAGTTTCTTTTCGCATCCCCAGGGCCCAGGGAGTGCAAGCACCCCCAATTAGGAACCGCTGGCTTCAGTAATTTTTATATCAAATGTGTGTGTAAAAATGGGTTCTTGAACTTATGGCACATATCATCGTCATTTTTTACCATCAAAGTCTCCATTTTTTGTTAGATGCACTCGCAGAACGCGACAAGCTGTAAGACTGTCCCTGGAAAGAAAATCAATGACTGTAGCTGATGATGCATCTAAAAATGTAGCTACTTCTAGCAATGAAGACGGTGTTCAGGCAGTTGATGCTGCAACAAGGTAACAAATTTAATGGTAGTAATGTATCTTGTTGCTTCATGCCTTCCTAGTTTCGTTTGTTGTAAGATAGCAGTCAATAATTTTCTCTAGGTAATGATAGTTTGCAAATACCTACAATATACCTGTTTTTAACGCGTAAAATCTGTAAGATTTCTTAGCGTTAGTTTAGTGTTTTGATTCAACTTTTGCTACAACTCATTCATATTTGCAGCTCTCCAGCGAACGAGGCAACCCCATCTGTTGAAAATTTTCCTGTATTAATAGTTAACGATCAAGCACCTATGGAATGCGTGGAGCCCATATCAGAGAAACGTAAGTTTTGCGTTTTATTGGCCTTCATGCAAAAACTTTTGCGGATCCTATTGGTCCAAAGACCTAAGATATTTTTAGTGCTTATGGAAAAAACAAGTTAGCGAGCGCCTAGGTCCGCGTTCGGTAAGCTGCTATTTAAAATAGAAGCATCTGCATCAATTCACGTATATCAAATCTTCATTATATTCGCGGTGTTACACGGAAGCAAGTGGCGGGGCCCATCTCCACCACTGAACGCTTTGGCAACACAGCTCCGAATAACGTCGCAGCAGTGGCGAAACACTGTTTCCTATTTGACCAGCCTGGCTATCGAACTCTAAATCTCCTACAGCGGTAGCGATGTCACTGCCACCACATCCACTGACCAGTCTCGAACCGCATGTTTTGGATTAAAGTTGAGTTTAAGCGGATTACGTCTTTGCAGTTATGCGATTTGACCGTTGCATTTGAGAAAGATTTAACGTCGAAACGTGTTATTCTCTGATACAGGTTTCTCACCGTTGCCCCTAAATCTTAAAAATCTATAACCTGTTTCGCTTTCCACTCGTCAAGGTGTTCGATTTTTAAGTTTTACTATTTTATTGCAGGACAAAGGGATAGTAAGTTACGAGTTAGCATCGAAAGGCTTTCTTCGTCGGAAATACATCGGCATTTAAGCGGAAATCAGGTTAGTTGCATCATTAGCAGTATTTGTTGCGCTACGCGACGTTGGCGCCTATTATTCAGTTTATTGTATAGGTTTTTAATTTATGATAGTTGAAGCGTTAAAATTTTGTGAAATTACCCAAAACTTGTTAGTCTATATCACCTTAAATTTACGCAGAAAAGCGATCACCAGTGATAAATTTAAAAAACCCAACAGGCTGTTTCGCGGTGAAGCTCTTCAGTCTTCAGGAGGGACGTTAAAAACTATAAAAATGAAAACTTATTCAAATAGAATGTGTTTTATGCTCTGGCGTGTACCATTGAGCTCTTTTTTGATGGAGCGGTCAAACCATGTTCACCTTAATTTACATTTTTTACTATGGTTGTAGTGTAATCATTTGTTTCAGCATCATGATATTTTGTTTATTTACGTAGAAAAATTTGTGGTAACATTTCTAGCTGTTCTACTTAACACTCAGCATCGGTGACAGGTGGAAGTAGCTTGATGTCACAAATTCTGTGTTATCGAAGCAATTCTTGTTGTTTGCGTACATCCATCATTCCTGTTGACACTTTCTTTACCGATTCATTATGTAACGACCGGAGTCAGCACGTGTGGAAATCCTAGGGTCTAGATTTAGAGAATGCAGTGATGTTTTTTTTTGTTAACAACTTTCTGCTTGAACAAGGTAGTTGCATTATTATGATTGCTTGTGTTCTAATTCTTGTTTTTTTTTTTATGTTTGATTGTATTTGATTAAGTTACTGTAATATAAGAATTTTGAGTGAAGTTTTAAAGAGTATAGTCGGCGTAGGCCAGCAGAACCTTTGATCGCAAACAAAAAATCTTCCTAAGTTACTTTTACCGCGCCAGTAGGCCCTACTCCGTGACACTTGACGAGTTGTGTTCGTTGTACGGACATAAACCAGCAATGCGATTTGAAACTGCGATTAACTCTAAATTTTTCATTTAGCATTCTTTAAGAAGTAGTGTCAATGATATCCTAATTATTTTCAGCTTTCTGAACAACCGAAGAATGGAGAAGTATGCGAGAAACGTGACGATAATGTGGTTGCTTCTGATTCTGCTGAATCGTAAGTAGCGTTATTTTGTGTGTCTATCTTGTTCTAAATTGATAAATGTAGTGCGTCTACCTGCGGGACAGCGCTGTTTCTGGCTGTAGGCCTTGGGCTACTAGCCTAAAACAACACTGTACCGCTTTATCGTGCCTTATTGCTGGAATCGTTTTGCAGCTGTTGGTGATGGAGGATATAATCTGCTTGTGATAAGAGTATTTTCTGACCCAGCACGTGGGTCGTGGAAGTTGTGATGACATCCCACTCAACAGGCCAGGAAGACATGGTAGTTTTGCCATAGAGCGTGTGTTACTGAGCAAATGGCAATACAAAACTTGACATTAAACTGTATATGTCTGTGATTTTTTTATATTGTTCTTTACATTTTGTCTTTTTTAGTTTTGAGAAAAATGAAAATTCAGCTGAAACGACCACGAAAAATGGAAACCGAAAAAGAAAAACACGATCACAAAGAAGTAAAAATGATTCTTCTATTTAGATTCAAATTGCATTTAATAATGTTTTTGTTAATATATTCAATAATGCTCTTTGCTGCTTGCTAACCGCTGCTTTTCACAAAATTGTGATGGAAATGTGTATTAGAAACCACTGTATCATTTTGAAGAGATAATTATATTATGAAAAACTATCCTTGCTTTCCATGCTCAGTCATAATGCCACAAACGTTCAATTTTTTTCGTCTGACTAGCATTAGGTCAGTATCATTATTGGGTGGTGTTTTTGTTGGGCTGACGGAAAAGTACAGCTCAATCTCGATAAATATGTGAAGTTTCAAAGCTTCAACAGCTGATTCAACTGTCATTGAGGAGATTGCGAAGCAAGCTTTTGCTTTTTAAGCAATGAGCTACCAATGTATTTCAAATGCGATTGGCTTCGGCCCTTAATCGAATCCGTCTTGAACAATCTGTTACTGACAGACAGAACATTGCCACTATTATCAACATGACTGTAACATTCGCTTTTCGTTCAGATGTTTTGGAGAAAAAACGCAAGACATTGAGAGAATCCATCGATGTGCAGGTTGTTCAAGATAATGAGGTGAATATGGTTTGAGATCTAGCTGTAAAAAATTTGAATTGACTGAAAGAACTAAGGTTTGATTTTCCGTGGGATCGAAATAATCAAATCAAAATCAAACTTCATTACTCTCGCGCTATTACGCCGAAGCGAGTAATGAGTGGCGGGGCCCATCTCCGGGGCTACACAGCTACGAAGAAACGTCGCAGCCATAGCAAGCCATTGGCGACATTATCCAATTTTGACAGACCCGGGAATCGAACCCCAGACCTCCCGCACCGATATAGATGTCTTGAACAACTGAACTAACCGGTCGGTTGGATCGAAATAATAATAAAAATGTATTTTTTTGCCTTTCTTCCATTTGATACCGAATTTAAACGGTAGTGTTTTAGACCTTTTTGCAATGACTATACATAAGATCTATAAAATGGAGACGCCTAAAATAAATACTTTTTTCCAATGACTACAATATGAAGACGCCTTCCCTATTTTTCCAATGACTGTAAAAAGTAAAGTTAGTTTTCCAAACTCGCTGAGAGTGACGACATTGCTTTTTTAGTTTTAGTGGTTTTAATGTTTAAGTTGCTTTTTTTGCACCAGAATTACTTGGTTCTTTGAGTTAAGACTAATATTTACCAGATCCTATACGATTCAATTAGCTACTTTTGCCGTAGCATGCCTTTTATTGTGAAAAACAAATCAGCGAAAAAGTTAATTTATCGGAAAACATGCAGCCGGAATAACTGAAAACATTTTTTAATTACTTGTCATTTCAGGATGTTACTCATCCTTGTACTTTTGACAATGGGATGGGTAGTATCTAGAAATTTCAAATAATTAAAAATGTCTTCAGTTATTCTGGCTGCATATTTTCTGCTGAAGTTGATTTCTATTTGACAAGCTTCTGTAAGCCTTGGCAGCTGTATCTCAAATTCAAGCTCAGTATGCACATACTTTATTTTCATACCTCCAAATTACGGCGTATCTATAGCAGCCATACAACATGCTTTTACTTTCATTAGGATGTTTCTCCACCAAACGACAGCAGCAACAACGAAGAGAGCTCATCCAAATGCACAAAAAAAGGTATTTTTACAAATCTTGAAAGCAATACGAGGGAAGATGTTAGCAATTTCTTCAAGGATGCTTTGGCTATTTTAAATCATTCGATTTCCAAACTGCTCCATTCTTCGATCTGCTGCTTGTTGTGAGACCCCCCACCCAAACCTAATTGACTCTACTCAAAAAGGTTTAGTCGCCCATTTGCAGTGTTTGGTTATCTCTGGAATTCTGTGCTTGCTGAATGGGCTGTCAGTATGTTATTTGTGTTTAAGAAGTTTATTAATCGTGTCAAAATTCAGTCATCCGAGCTTGAATAATATTACTACATGGAAAATTTTCCATTTCATCTGATGTTAGCTTTAAAAATTAGGACAGAATTTGCATTGAAAAATTTTTTCTTGTCATGTTGGTTTAGTTAACCATCATATTTCTAGATACCGTGGCTAAACCATCGAGACCCAAGCCCCGCATAGCTAAACCAGTTATAAAGAAGAAGAATATCGCAAAATCTACTCGCAGTTCCGGTAAACACTTTGTTTTTGGGCCCTCCTTTCTGTTACTTGAACTTTTTAAGTTTCTCAAAAAAACACTTGAAATTTTTTTGTTGGTTTTGAGTTTAAGTTCCTGAATCCCAGATGGAATAGGCTAAGGTGTGACGTAGTGAAACAGAGTTGGTTTAAATTGACAAATTGTGCTTACTTTCTTTTTGTGCTGTTTTTTCTGTTATGTTTTGTAATTGTGCTTGTTAATTTGTTGAAACTCCTCAATTACTGTAGTGTAGTAGGATATCAGGTAAACTTGGTGTTTTGATATACAGTATAAAGTTTCAATCATGGATTAGAGCGAAGCATATCGTTGCCACAAGTTCGATTTTTTTTTGTGACGGCTTGTTGGAGAAAGTTGGCCTCTTGCATTGCTTTATTCATTGCTGTATCAGCCTACATTTGGCTGTATCTGATTCGGTTTTACTTACAATATGATTTGGTAAAGAGTGATTGCTGAAACCAGGTTCAATATTTTCGGGTTGGGTGGAGCGTTGTGGTACGTAGAAACAGAAAGGACTCGATTTTTTGCAACTGAGACACAGTTTCACTGATATTAGGATTCTGAACAAAAGACTACCCTTGCAGGTTCTTAAACGGTTCTAATTTAGAAGTGGGAGCAACAAGCGATGCTTGTTTTATGGGTATTAATATTCTTATGCTTATTTTTGCAGTTAAGCAAAATGGGCGTGTGCAAAAAGTGGGCTCCCTCAGCACCACACCGGTTCGCACTCGTCAGAGATTTATGTCCCCCTTACTGCGCACCCCCACTTCATCAAACATTCATACAGCTATTAAATCATTTCTGAATACAAATACGCCGGAACCAATTAATAAGGAAGTTAGTATAGTTTTGTTATGAACATTAAAATTTGAAAAAACCTGTAAAATTCTGATTTTTTAAAATTTGCCTGTAGTATATTACAGTACGACGTTGCTTCGGTCTCTAGTTAGTCTTTGTGAAGGTAATAAACCATAGAAGTTTTCAAATTTTTATTGGAACAATTGTTTTAATAGGAAAAAGTTTAGACACTTAGTTAATGTTGGGTTGAAATTTTAGATGCCAAAAAAGTTACGGTTTCTGATTGAAGTATCTCATATTTTACATTGTTTTTAAAGTTTGACTTATATCTTTCTAAGAGTGATTGAATTTAGTAATTTCATTAAATCAGGCGATAATTGAAACAAAAAAGAAACTGTTGGAAGAGAAACAACGACAAGGAGAAGAAAGACAACGGAAAATAGAGGAAGAGAAAAAGCAAAAACTGGCTGAAGCAAGGAGGTTAGCAGCTAAAATACTTCAAATTAAATAATGTTCATTATACTCCCGGTAATACGGCGAAGTGTGTAACGAGTGGCGGGACCCATCTCCACGGATTAACGCCTGGGCAGCACCGCAACACTGCTCCGGAGAAATATTACAGCGGTGGCAACACTATCTCCGATTTGACCTGCCTGGAAATCGAACCTCAGTCCTCTCACCCAATAGCAATATCTTCAACGTAAAAGTTTTCATACGTTTATGATGTCGCAAATCGCCCTTGTATGGTCCGCTCGGTATACTTGACATGGCCTAGCGGGTCAGCGACATGGCCTACCGGGTCAGCGACATGGCCTAGCAGTACTGCGCGCAGGTGACAGATCCTACGCGACGGGTTCGATTCGCGGCTGGAGCCGATCGCATTTGACATATTTAACGGGTGGCTGTTGACTCGAAGAGCGCAAGCTCACTTCGCAGTCTCCCTCAATTACTGTTAAATTTTCAGTTCAATATAATTTGAAAATAACCTCAGTTATTTATTTTATTATTTATTTATTTGATAGTTCGTCCTCTAAGCACCCTCACAGCACTATAATTTCGGCTTTAATACTGTTTCCAACCTTCCTAAAATAAATTACAAGTTTAAAAACAGAATTTCTTCAAAAATTGATTGTTTTTCAAAAAAACATCAAATCTCGTTTATTACTCTCGCGGTATTACGCCGAAGCATGTAACAAGTAGCGGTACCCATCTCCGCTGCGTAGCGTCTATTCGACACAGTTCTGAAGAAAGGTCGCAGCGGTGGCGAGCCATTGGCGACTTTGTGTCCGGTTTCACCGGTTTAGGAATCGAACCCCAGACCTCCCGCACCGATAACGATGTTCTTAACATCTAAGCTAATTGGCGGGTTGGTTATTTTTCCTAAGTTTCTATTTTAAAGTATGCTGCACTCGAATCCCTGTCTTCAGATGCAAAGGAGAGACTTGAACCAATATAAAACTCTTCGGCTCCACATTGAATACAATTTTAAATTACGTTGTAAAAGTAGCGACCAAAATGAGAAGTGAGTGATGATTTCTACTTGAAAATTGACAACGCATTACGCTCTGATGCAGAAAACGTGAAGAGCGTGCTTTGCGTGCAATACGTGTTCGAGAGACAAAAGAGAAAGAGAAAAAAGAGCAACAACATCACATCCATGATAAGTGGGAGCAGAGGATCGCTGACGCCAATAGAACCAAAACTCAACAGAAATTGGAGAAAACAGCAAAGATCACAAAACAAATGGAAAAAATAGTAAGCAACAAATGAGACGAATTGATGCATGAATTTGTATTGCTTGATTTTTTTTTTATCGTGAAAAAGCGACGAAAACGCTCTATCGCTTACCAGTAGCCAAAAACCTGTCTGCTATTTAAAAGTGGGGGGATTCCAATAATTGTGTAAGAACTACTAAAACTCAAGCTGGCAAACTGTGAATTTCATTAAAGATATTTGAATTACTTGACTCGGAATCAACCGATGAGGAGGCATACTCTCTACCCACGTGACTTCTGTTTTTAAATGTGTGTGTTGCTTCAACAAAACTAATGTTTGGACAACATTTATGCCACTGCCATCAGACTGGAAAACGCTTGGTTTTTGTCAGTGTTTTATAAGATGACTTTGGTAGAGTCAAAATTTATGGTTTTCTAACTTAGTTGTCCTGATTTCAGAGTGTTTTAATTTACTAGTAATCATATTTTCAATATAATATGTCTACTGACCTAAAAATTTATTTATCTTCAACTTTTTAGGCCAAGGCTGGAGCTAAACGAAAAGAAGAGGAAGAAGAAAAAATCAAGAGAATTAAAGAACAGGTTTGTGAGAAAAAGGGAATCTCTCTCGAAATGCGGTAAGACTTATTACACCCATTTTTACTTAGAATGAAGAAAGAGAGAAGCGACTGTTGCAACAACAAGCTGAGAAAAAATTGGTGGAAGAACAAAAACAAAAAGAAAGGTAAAACAAAAGCACAAAAGAAGATACAAAAAATGCAAGAAATGTTTATAGACTGATTCTTGGTGGTTGGGGTATTCGATTCATTATCAAATCTTCATTATACTCGCATAAGGAGTGGCGGGGCCCATCTGCGCGGCTTAGCGTCTGGCAACACAGCATCGAAGAAATGTCGCAACGGTGGCGAGCCTTTGGCGACACTGTGCCGATTTGACCGACCCTGGAATCGAACCCCAGACCTCCCGCACCGATAGTAATAACAACTGAGCTAACCTATCGGTGAATTCATTATTATAACCTATCATTCTCTCATACGTCTTATGGCTGAGATTTTTTATTAATTACCCAACTTTATTTAATATTTTGATTTTGAGTATCGCAGACATAATTTTGGTTAATTTTTTAGACAAGAAGAAGAACAGAAAAAACTGGAAGAAGAAAAAATTAAGGTTGGTTGTGAAAGATTAACGTGTGTGCTTTGCGCAGTGCAGTTTTTTAGACGTTTTACGGATCGATTTGGGTCTTGAAATGAAAAATGGTTTAATACTGCAAAAAAACAAGCCTCTGTCATGAAATATCTAGTCTATATAGGGCATTTAGTATTTTTCTAACAAACTTTTTCGAACCCGCTTGTCCTTGGTAGGTCGTGAAGGCAGCTGCTCGAGTTGGAATCTCCAAGCATCTCGATCCTCTGCGACACAAAGTAGATACTCTGTTTGAATGCCAATGCCAGACCTACGAAGATCTTCAATGTAGTCTCGTCATCGAGTTTTAGGACGGCCTCTATGCCTTTGGCCAACGGTGCTGAACACAGCAGTTTTTTGTCTGTTTTTTCATGGGACATTCGTGTCACATGTCCAATTGTCCATAGCAGCGCAGTTGCGATCTTTCTAGCAATGGAGAAGCGATCTATTTTCTTGAAAAATAGTTGGTGGGGTGAAAATTCTTATTTTTTCTGGTTAAAATAGCCTGCTTAAATTTTTTCACAGGAAGCGATGAGATTGGCTCAATTGGAAGAAGAAAAAAATCGAAAAGCGGAAGAGGAAGCTGCTTTGAAAAAGAAACTAGAGCAAGAAGCGAAACGTAAAAAACAGAAAGAAAAAATGGAACAAGAGAGAAAGGTATGAAAAAAATTGAAAACGTATTATTTACATTTCTGCAAGCATTCTCTGATAATTTAGTACCGGTACTGAATTGCCGAAATTAGGTCTTTTAAGTTGATACTTCTTAAGTTTTTGTGTAAGAAAAAAAAAAATGATTTTCTCTTTTTTTACAGAAAGCTGAAATGGAACGAGAGGCATTGAGAAAAAAAAAACAAGAGGAGAGCAGGCTGGCGAAAGAAGAAGAAAAAAAAAGAAAGCAAGAGGAAAGACGCGCGAGAGCAGAAAAAATGAGAATGGTTTGTAAAATATTTTTCTTGTGAAATGGTTACGGTCATAACTGGACTGTCATGCTACTGTATATTAACAAAAAATCATCTGTTTTGAACAAAATTTGACCAAAACTGCTTTCACTCAGCCAGGCCGAAGAGGAAGCTATTTTCTTGTGATATCAAGGGATGAGCATGGTGCCGTGTGAATACCAGCACTTCGTCACAGAATGTTGGTTGTTTTTTTAGTCTAACTAGACCTCATAACTGGCCGTCTAGGCAAGTGGCCCGTCTTCTTGAAAAATAAGCGTTGATAATTTTACCAGAAACAACCCCTTCGTCAATTTTCGGTCCGAAAATGACCTTAAGGTGTGATTATTGGGCTGGTACAAAAAAACTAGTTAAAACTGTGTTAAACCACCCCGTTACGTTTGAGTTTATGTACTTAGGAGCGCGAGAAAGCTGCTGCTGCTGCCAGAGAAGAATCATTGCGCGCTGCCAGGGAAGCTGAGCGAGAAGCAATACTACAAGTAAGTGAAAATGAGAGTGCTATAGCGACTGAGTCATTGCAAGGTGATGAAACCTTTGGAAATACTTGTGGCAAATGAAGTAACTTGATCATAGTTTTATGTTACGGCCGTTTGTAGAATGCAATCAGGAATGCTCATTTGCATTTATGTTAAATTTTTTTAATGATTACGTCTACTTTCATTTTATTTGTCACTTAATGATAATGAATGTCTTCAGTATGAGTTTAATATTGTGTAGTTATTTGAATATTTTGAAACTAAGCAATAAGCAACTTATCTACCGGTACTTTGTTTTTTTAGTTTGAGAAAGAAATGGCAAAAAAACTGGAAGCAGCAAGAAAAAGAAAAGAAGAAGAAAGAAAAGAACAGGTTAGAAATCATGCTTAGGGCACTAACATTTGCTGGTGAAGCAGTAAATTCTTTCGAAAGTAGAAACTGACAGGGTCAGCTGTTGACTTTGCACTAAAATCATTTTTGTATTTAATCATAATAGAAATAAACAGGTGATCTTCTTTGAAAATTGTTAAACTTAAGTTCGATTATTGAGCAAAGCATTGTTTTGTTGGGTCTAAAAACGCTCGACGTATGAAGAAACTACGAGGTTTTTAAAAGGTAACGAGTACCTCGTGTTTACAGAAAGACGTGGGTGTTTGTCTCGTGTAATGAAAATTTTCGGTATGTATAACCCGGCCCCGCCGGTTAGCGCAGCGGGTTAAAAACACCGCTAACGGCACAGGAGGTTTGGAGTTCCATTCCCGGGCTGCTCAAACCGGACACAGTGTCGCTAATCTTTGCCACCGTTGCGACGCTTTTTCGTAGCTGTGTAGCCCAGAAGCTGTGCTGCGGAGATGGGCCCCACCACTCGTTACACGCTTCGGCGTAATAGCGCGAGTATAATGACGATTTTGATTTGACGTATTTAATTCATATATAGGAAGAAGCTGAAAAACGACGTGAAGAACACCATCGGAAAGTTCAGGTTAGATTCTGCAGCACGTTTGGATATTAATACGCTTATGTTGTAATGTGTTATATTATGAGGATTAGCATCGGACGTATCGTTTAACACCTGCTCTGTAATTTTGCTTCGAACTTGAAGAAATTCTAATCGCTTAGACGTTTAAATAAGCTATTATTAACTACTTTTTATCGTTGCTTAGTTGTGTTTATGGTAAAACTATTAATGATTTTTACACTATTGCACTTGTGTTCAATTGTGTTGACTCTGCTGAGTACATTATATTCAGATATTGCTACGATTTGACATTTTTTTCTACTCTAGTTGGCAAACTGACTTTGCCGTCTTCCTTGATGTCCTGTTGGATTTTCGGTGATATAACGTAGTACGGTTGTTGTACAATTGTGCTTTTTTAGGAAGCCGAACTGCGGATCAAAAAACTTCAAGCCTCCAAGGCGGAGTCACAATTGCGACCACCACCCCTAGCCACCAAAGCTGTACTAAATTCCACCTACTCCCGGGTAATTTATGTATTGAAATAAATTTTTGAGTTGATTTTCAAGTTTTATTATTAGTCCGAAGCTTTTGTTTTTGCTGCAAGCCGAAACGCTCAAATTCTATAAAACAACGCGGTGGGTCTGCGACGTGGTCCAGCGGTATCGCGCACGTGACTGATCTTACGCTACTGGCTCGATTCACAGCTGGAGCCGATCGTATTTGACATGTGTGACGGGTGGCTGCTGACTAGAAGAGCGCAAGCTCATGTCGCTGTCTCCTTCAATTAATGTTGAAATTTCAGTTCAATATTCAATCTTTGAAAATTAAAGTCTGGGGTTCGATTCCGGGTCAAATCGGACACAGTGTCGTCACCGCTGCCACGTTTTTTTGTAGGTGTGTTGCCCAAACGCTAAGCCGCGGAGATAGGCTCCACCATTCGTTACACGCTTCGGCGTAATACCACGAGATTTAATTTTGATTTTTTTTTTACTGCTTTTATGTTTTAATCCAAATCGTAGATAAAAGAAATAGTTTTTAAATAACGCCAAGCTTCAAATATATAGGACGAATCAGTTAATTATGACATGACCCCACGTGGACCCGACCGTCTTTTACTTCCTTCGACAGCCACCAATTACAACATAGATGATTTCTGCAGTGATGATAGCACTGATGATGAGGATAGACCAAAGAAAGTGGTGCCTAAATGGGCCAAAGGTAAGCCCTTAGCTCTTAGGATATAATGATATTAAGGCGCTGTGTTTACCTGTGCATTCAGATCATTTTTTTGTGGTGTATATCTTTGACTAGTTTTTATTTTGTTTTACTGATAATGTTTTTGTGGTTAGTACCATCGGCAAATTATACAGATACTGTAGATTGGTTAGGATCTTTCTCGTTAATTTGGAACAAACAAACAGAGTCAAAATCGTCGTTTGGCAGAGCATTCATTACGGATCAAGTTCAAACAACTCTGAGAGCGAGAATTTATCCTTGTACCACTCCAGAATGCTTACAGTTTGGGATTTTAAGCTTGTGCATTGCACAGGCGCAGTGTGCATCGTGCATGCTTTTATTGTTTAGCGAAACATGGGAGCTGTAAATACTACTAGGCTATTGTATCATCTAAAGATTGAACCCATTTTTGCGACTGCTATGCTGGCAATTGTTTACATATTGGTGATTTATGGTTAGGCTTCTGTGCTGAAATCCAAACAGGCTGTTGAGAAGTGCCTCGGTTTTGACCAAAGCTGCGAACTCTTGTCATTTTAATTGAGTTGTAGTTCACTAGAAATCGGTTAAGTTCGAGTTCGGTGATACAGTATGTACATTGTACAGTACAGAGTTTAGACTAAATTGGAAACTCAAATTTTTTGTAGGTAGTATTCAAGAATTTTCATCCTTCAAGTTCGCTGCCCTGTATGCGACACAAATCAAAAACGAATGTGTTTTAGGTGCTTTACTCTATTCTGCGATATTACACCAGTACAATCATCCGCCGGATTTGAGTAAAATCTTTCCTTCCAAATACCTCTTTAATCCTGTTTATCTGCCAACTTTGTTTCAACGTTCCAAAGAAAGATACTATAAAAGGACCAGTTCGGCTTTCTGGAATTCCCCTGTTATGCCTGCTGGACACATAAGTTTTACTGAACAATGTAAGGGTTTCGAATAACTGGTCAGTTTTATGATGCTTGTATAAAATTGTATACTGTTCTCTGCTATATCCCGCCACTAGCTTCCCGGTGTGCCTCTTAACTAGTCAATTCTTCGACGTTTCTTTTGAGTGTTTACTGTTGATGAAAATACGAAATTAAAGCTTTTAGTCTACATCGGTAGTGTATTTAGTAGGGTGTTTCATTTTTTCCACATTTTTGAAATTAAATGCGTTTGCGTTAATTTGTGATGGGATTTGGGACACTGATTCCTGCGGTAAAGTTTTTTGCCATTATGACGTCATTTAGAGGTGGCACCGTGGGTTTGAAATCTGCAGGGGGACCGAAATTTAGAGATTTGCCGTAACTCGGCAACGGAAGGGGATAGAGAGACAAAATTGGTGTCAAAATGCGCAGAAGGGTCTATTTCCTATACCCTTCTAAGAGACGTTACGGCTGTATTTTAATCACAAAACGAATTACATCAAAAAATACGTTTTTTTTGCAATTTGTTCGTTTACTGGCGGAACAATGTTACATTTATTGCAATTTTTTAAGTGTCACAAATCTCAGTGTTCCATCACTTCTTTTGTAGTAGCGATAGTAAATGAGAGGCATAGCGCACAACGTAGTAAGGGGGAAGAGGGGCACTAAAAATAATATCTACTGATTAATAACTTTCGTGCCTAATAAATTTTTCTTTAATAATAACTAAAAAGCAATGTCCTTCCTGGTCTACTGGACGGGAAGTCATAACGACTTTCCTTTGTCGGGTCGGAAACCATATCAGCTCTCTATCACCAAGAGTGCAAAGCACTCCAGTAAGACGTGCTTCTGTAGCGATACTAAATGAGAGGCATAACGCACAACATAGTAAGGGGAAGAGGGGGCATTAAAAATAATAAGTAGCGTAGGAAGGGGTAAAGGGGGAGAGGAGGCACAGCGCTGTTCCGCTCAGCGGTAAATTTTCGCCAAACTATGTCATGTCGAATTGTGACTCGTCACCTGCACTGATTATTTTGCGGGTATCAAACACACTTCAAACAACAACTTAGTTTAATACACTAACATTAACCCATTACTTGTTACACAGAAATGGACTCAGTCTCCTATCAACAAGGCGATTACATTCGCTGCCCATTTTTTTTATATGAAAACTTGGGTTTTCCAATTTGTCGCTCATTAAAACGGTTGTTATTGTCAATGGTTTTCCAGAACGAAACGGGAACATTGGCACGCATGACACAAGGAGCGAATTGGCTTTGCACTGTTGAAAAACTTTTCAATCTCGCATTTCGCTTCCCTTTGATGCCATGAAAACCCCCAACTCACTTCCTGTGACTTGGGAAATTTGTGATCTTTTGAAAAGTCGAAATGCGAGATTGAAAAGTTTTTCAACAGTGCAAAGCCAACTCGCTCCTTGTGTCATGCGTGCCAACGTTCCCGTTTCGTTCTGGAAGACCATTGACAATAACAACCGTTTTAATGAGCGAAAAATTGGAAAACCCTAAATATCATATAAAAAAATGGGCAGCGAATGTAATCACCTTGTTCATACGAGGCTGAGTGCATTTCTGTGTAATATGTAATGGGTTAATGTTGGTGTATTAAACTAAAGTTTGATACCCGCAAAATAATCGTATTTTTTGATGTAATACGTTTTGTGATTAAAATGCAGCCATAAAGTCTCTTAGAAGGGTATAGGAAATAGACCCTTCTGCGCATTTTGACACCAATTTTGTCTCTCTATCCCCTTCCGTTGCCGAGTTACGGCAAATCTCTAAATTTCGGTCCCCCGTAGATTTCGAACCCGCGGTGCCACCTCTAAATGACGTCATAATAGCAAAAACTTTACCGCAGGAATCAGTGTACCAAATCCCATCACAAATTAACGCGAACGCATTTAATTTCAAAAATGTGGAAAAAATGAAACACCCTAGGGCATTGTGCCACGCCCCCTTTTTTGATTTTGCTTTTTAGTAAAGAAAGACAAATGTAGCTGAGTGACTGAAATATGCCAGACTCTTTTTAAGACTATTGTAGTTTGCGCATCGTTTTAAAATTTCTCGCTGCACCACCACTAATCTGCATTACTTTTCTGAATTATTCTCAATTTTCATTTGCAAAAAATTTTTGGTTTTAAGACTGTATGTTAAAAATTTAATATCTGTTTATGTAATTGCTTAGTTTTACGTTGTCTGTTCACGCGTCCACATCCTGGATAAAGTAAGGTAGTGTGCAACTGATTAATCTCAAATGTATTTAATGTTTTAATAAGAAATAAACTTTGGTTTTACTGCACGTGCCATCAGCTAGCTGGGAAACGTTCGTCATACTCCTATGCGAGATTAAGTAATTCTTAAACAAAATTTTGCGAAGTTCGTTTCATTTAAACGCAGCTTAGTAAGGTACGAAAACCTCTGCTCATCGTTTGCCCTTCCGATTTCGTCTTTCTGTGGCGTTTAATTCAACTGCTAGCTTTTATCTCAGTGAAACTTGGAAAGTGTGAATAAGATATTAGTAAAAAATTGACTTACTTTTTAGGCTAAGCTGTCTTCTCTATTTCTTTTAAAAACAGGTTTCGCACCTACATATTTCGGGTAGGCCTACTTAAATCAAATTTCGATCGTCCGTTCAATTAAGAACGGACAAACACTTTTAAAATCACGCTTGGGCCGTTCTTGTTCTTTGTTTTGCCATTCTGATGAATCACAGTGTGTAACGCTTATTCGTTTGAAAAATATTCTCGTCCCAAATATCCGGTGGCTGCTTACAAACAAAAATCGCAGGCGCAATGAATTAAGAAAATTATAAAACTTTCTTAGGCAATCCAAAGCATAACTTTTTTTTAAATTAGGCCTGTGTGTAATTTAAAGAGTTAACGCATAGCTGGGGGTTGTTAAATTTCGTAAGCGGTTGCTCGGTTTTGTATTTTTTTTTATTCAATTTTAACCCGGTTTTGGCACGTTTTTTGGGCTGTGATATTTTTCCGCTTATTGACTTTATGGTTGCTTACTCTTAATAAATGAATGTACAATTTAGGTGTTGTTTTTTCATGCGCATTGTCATAAAAATTCTTCATTTTTCCTTATACTCTTGTAAAAGTCGAGTTGTGTGCACTACTGCTACAACTTGTGGGGCAACTATTTGGTGTGGTGCGGGGATTACTTCTTCGTTATGGGCGCGGGCTAGCCAGTGGGTCTAGCCTATACTCTTTTGAATATGCCCCACTTGCGAAAGCGCAACTTCGGCCGTAGCCGCGCGTGAACACTCTCGATGAAAATGAATGGAAGGCCCGATAGGTAGCAGTAACCCTTTGGTAGACTAGCTGCTGCGCAGTAGCCTACCAAACTCTTTTAGGGTTGCTGGGAAAAACGGATTACCAAATGGATTGTTGGGAAACTTCTAAATCTTTTCAATTTTCAGGCAGTAGTTCAGCAACAACTTTTAATTAAAATTTAACCAAAAAGACAAAGATCAGAACACTTAGGCTCACTTAGCCGTATTTTAACTTCCATGTTGTCATTTATGACGCGGTTGCGCATGGCGATTCATACTTTCGTAAGTAAAGAGCGGAAGCTTTATCACTATTATAGTACGTCGTCTATACCATAAAAACTTATCGCTAACTACAGTGTACGTGGCCTAGTAGTATTTGTGGCCTAGCGGTACCGCGTGCAGGAGACAGAAAAGCGTAGGCCCTTGGCCGGTGTTCATGGATGGTAAGGTGAACACCGGCCAAGGGTAAACGCTTTTCGTAACTCCGATTGTGCAACTTTGTGACGCAACAATCGCACTTCGTAATTAAGCAACGTTAGGACAGAGGGCTTATGCTGTGATATTACAAAAAGACAAAGATAGCAGCTCAGATGGCCGAGTGGTATGAAGCGTCTGTCTTGAGCTGTAGACTCGGGTTTGATTCCGAGTCGGGTTAAACTAATGACTTTAAACTTGTATTCACAACTTCCCTGCTTGACGCTCAGCATTAAAGGGACAGTGTGGAGAACAACCGGCAAGTTTACTTGTTATGCCGTTGAAAAAGGCACTTAGCGGAATTCCCCCATCTTGGTGTGGTAGACAGATGGCCGGCAACTTCTAAGCGAGCTCGTACAGCGCTTTGATCACTTTCTCGTGATAGGAGGATAAATATGCAACTAACTAACTACAACAATCGCAGATGAAGCAAAAAAAGAACCAGATGAAGACAGATTAACGAATATCGCTACAAAAGCACAAGCGTTGCCAAACCAATTGGGGGCGAGTTTGAACCCCCCTTGCCTACGCCCTTGCTTTCCATTATCTCTGCTCCATTCCTGTCTGCGCAACTTGTGCGAAGTTATACGGACTTTGGCTCATACTACGGTGAATATCTTGAACAGTATTTACAGATAATAAATGGCAACATTGCAAGTTTCCGTAGAAACTGAAAGCTGTAAACGCCAGAAGATCAATAGATGATAGCCGCAGCGGCAGACCTACAGGTACGGTGCCATATGATGTACCCGTAATACGGTACGTTATATTCTAACTAAGCACCAGTGTTTCCAACTTAGCTACTTAGTATCTAGATACTTTTTTAGTCCCCTTAGATACCAATTTTTTCGTCTAGATCCTACCTACTAATCTAGATAGTTTTATAACTATCCAGTCAGTTTATTGTTTTATCCCTTCGAGGAAGAATGCCGAACTTCTGTTACAAACTATTAAGTGTTCTAGGCTTCGCCTCTACACAGTGCACGATACACATTCGTCTTGCAGACTTTTGGAGTATTGTGGTGCTTTGTTGAAAAACTTTGATTGAGCACATGAACAGTTAATTTTTTTGATTGTTTTGTGTAAAGTTGCAGTGGAGTAAGCCTACAGTATTGAAAAGGATAGTGTGCTGTGCACAAGATTCACAGATGCTTATGCTAATACATATAGCCTACACAAAGTTTACCAGGAAGTTCATGAAGCTGCTGAATTCAAAGCTCAGTCCATTTAAAACCATTATAGAGCCAATTGCTGAAAGCTGATGATATGACTTGACTAGCAGGACCATGATATTTTTCTGTTGTGTTTATTTTCATTCATTTTTTGCTTGAATGTGTGCTTCTGATGTGTTTAAAGGTGTTTCGATGTCACTGCAACTAAAATGTGTCTTCATTCTAGCCTTCTTAAGGCAGAATATTTCTCGAAAAACTGAATGTGTGCTATTATTAAATGCTGTATATGAGTTACTTCATGTCAGACTCTGTAATATCGCTTGTTTTTGTCGTGTAAACGCACTTTTTGTAGTTAGACACTGATCTAGATGCTTTTGTTGTGTAGATGTGGTTTAATTAAAAATCTAGCAACTTTCTAGATACTTTTGGTAAACAGCCTAGATACTTGAGTAAATTGAGATCTGGCAACACTGCTAAGCACTGGCTATGCAGTATGTTAGCCCTGAATAGTCTAGCTGATTTACCTGTTTATTGGACAATGTTAGAATTACTTCATTTCGTTGATTTAATTAGGAGGTTATTTAGCCTCAGCAGTTAACAGGTTAGTTGTTACACTAGCGCCAGTTTTTCCAGAACTTGGAGCCAAAGGTGTGATTCATGTGAATATTATCATCGAAAAGAAATTCTAGTTTCTGAATAGTTTACAGTCTGTTTGCCTAGTAACATATTGTAGCTCTTTGCTTCGATGACAGCCTAGCTTTAGACAGATGTTCTTAAGCACTTTGAAAAGTTGGATGGTTTTGTAAAACTGATAGGCTTCCGCTAGCTTTTGCATTTTCTTAAATTTTATTCCGATTGCATTGTTAGACTGTTTAATTTAGGCATTGCAAGTTAAACAACCTAATATAAAATTTACTAGTAAGTTATTTAACCTTGATTGGTAGTTAAAACAATAAAGACATGCCAGAATCACTTGTTGAATCAAGTGCCGGTACAAATACTGATTCAAAACCAGCTGAGGGCGTCCTGCCAGAAGTTGAAGAAACTGAAAAACTTTTGCAAGAGGACTCTGAACAGGTGTCTGCACCAGCTGAAGAAACAGAAATTGATTTAGAAAATAGAGCATCACCAATAGCTCGACCTCAGAGTAGGGGCAGTGTGTCGACAACAAAAAAAGTATGTTTATTGGTTTTAGCATCTTTTCAAATTGGATTTACTGGTAGATTTTTTGGGTGAAATAAGCAATCGGTCATCAGTGTACAATCGGCAGTTTGCGACTTTTCTTGTTTCGCGTCCTTCTAAAGTTTAAGGGTTAACTCTAGCGTTTAGTCGCTCGACATCTCCGACATCAAAAGAACATGAATAGAGAAAAGTTTCTGATGGCCAATTGTTTGCTACACTCAATGTTTTTGTATCTGCAATATTATAAAATGCTGTCTGTAAAAAATGAGAAATGTATAAATGACTAAACTCTTAAAATAATGTTGGCACCAGGGATGTGGAAGCGATGTATATATTTGCAAACAGTTTCCGCTTCCACACCCAGCGCTTCCGATTCCAAACGAATTTACCAAAATTTTGTTAGTAAAATACGACCAGTGTATGGTAGCTGATAGCATAAATCGTAACTTTGTTTCCAACACGTTGAAAGCTCTTGGTCAAATTTAAGGAAGCATTTTTTTGTAGATATCGATAATTTGCAAAAAGCAAACAAAAGTGTAAAGAAATGATTGAGTCACAATCCTGGAAATCTTTTACTGCAACTTTGCTACAAAACTTACTCCCTTTATTAAAAAAATGTTGATACACAGCACTCAGTGGCGAAGCAAAAATTTTTAAAGTGGGGGGGGACATAATTTCCACATTTTTTAAGGTGCATTTTTTGCAGAACTAATTTGAAGCTGATTGAAATCCAAGAAAATTTCTAGGGGGTCCGGGGGCATGTTTTCTCAGAAATTTTTTGAAAATTGACATGCTGTAATGGCTATTTTAATGTTTTTTGAATACTTTTCAGCCAAATTTTGTTTAAATTTTTTGACCCTAAATCTGAGTGCTTCGCCAAATATGATACATTTTGTTGGCACATTTTTGATTATGTGTGCTGAAGGTGTAAGGCTTATTGCTATTGAAGAGACACGAAATTTGGAAAAATTGTATATATACATCAAAAACATTTTTGAAAATGGCTGGTGAGAGGATGCATACCCCTCATCCTACCTCTGTGGATTCGCCCCTGGCCATAAGCTACAAAAACCATCAAAAGAGTCTGGCATATTTCAGTCACTTGGCACCATTAATTTTGTTCTATTTTACTAAAAGGCTGAGTCAAAAGGGGGGCATGGCACAATGCCACCTCTAAATATGCTTCTGACAGCACTCCATCTATTTCGTGACATGATTATATATAATTGGAAAAGAGTCAGCTATTGCTTTTAGTGCTATTGATAAATTAGTAGCTTTATTTTAAGATTAAGAGAAAGCTGAAAGAAAAAGCGATTCTACGTCAGTACTATCTGAAAGTCAAGCGAAGGGTAATGATTTATGATGAGATCTCGCATCCATGCGAATCAAGAAATTGATAAATTGAATATAATAATATTTAATAAGTTATTTACAGTATGCCTTTTTGAATGATCTGGAAGCAAAAGCGGCATATTTTTTGCACTTCCGCTTCCATTAAAATATGACTGCTTCAGCCTCCTCCTCCTCCACATCCCTGGTTGGCACAGAGTATAAATAAGCCACTACCATAAATTATTGCGATATTGATGCGTTCAAAAAAGAAGGAAGTCCGTAATTATATTGGTATGAAAATCAGTGCTTGTAAAGTGCAGATACGTGGAAACTCTTGTGCTAGTACATCAAGAGTTTTTTCTTATTTTTGTTTCTTAATTTATGTTTTAGCAGTTTTACTGCTTACCTACGGTAAATGATTTTGAATTTTTTTCTAGCAGCCTTCAAGAACTCACAAAACACTTAGTAAGATAAATTCAGACGTATATACTAAAAATTTTCCGAAAGTTGTGTTTGAATGTTCTTGTTATACCTAAAATAGTTCTTAGAATTTTCCAAGCCAACTTGCCAAGACAAAACAAAATGTCAAGATTTTTAAAATATTTCAATCGTTGGGACGGTTGTCATAAACCACGCAATTTGATTTGAATCTTTTTCTTTTTAGACCATCAGCCGTATTGGCAGTGCCCAGTCCCACCTTATAAGACCAGCGACTAGTACTTCCACTCATACTTCTGACTCAGTGAAAAATGGCAGTGTTAAAGAGTCAGTTGTTCCAGAAGACAGTGATGCTGGATACGACACTGATCTCGAAATTGAAAGTAGGTCGGCGTTTACTTGCTCACGAAGCCAAAGGTCGATCTGTTCGTGTTGACAGATGTTGGTATGATATTCATCACATTTTTTAAGTTGGTAGGTTTGAGCTTGATTTCTGGGCTGGTCAAATCAGACACAGCGTCGCTAGTGGCTTGCCGCCGCTGCTGTATTTCTTCAGGGCTGTGTTTCCAAAGCGTTAAGTCACATAGATGGGCCCCACCATTCTTACATGCTTTGGCGTAATACCGCAAATAAAATGAAGATTTTTGATTTGTTATATTTATGTTTATTATACTAGTATGCTTTTGAATCTTGCTGTTTGTGTAGTTTTGTGTACTTTCTCTTATTGTTTTTGCATACTGTGTTTTACAATTATATCTCAACTTGCAAAGATAAAATTATTGCATGTGCCACAACAGAATCCCTGTCAATCAAATTTTAAGTTGATATCAGCTTTATATTACAGATATAATTATATTATTTGTCTGTGGCAATAACTGACTATACCTTCAACAATTTTCGTCATGTTATAACTTCGTCACATTTAAATGTAGATTTGTTTGTGTTTTATGATATTTTTATCTGCTTTTTACTTTAGGTAAAACAAACATGAGTTTATAATGAATTTATTTGGACATAATTTTAATAATTACACAAACTTGTTTGATTGTTTTAGCTAGTAAAGAAGAATATGACACTACTGGTAAAACCACATACAAAGAAGCATGCAAGCAATGTGGAGTAATTCCTGTCTCGTATTTTCTCCGACACATGCAAGACACGGAATTAATTATGCGACATCATGGCCTAGGTGCTGCTGGCGCAAAAGCAATTGCAATATCTCTAGTTGTAAGTTTTGATATCCTTTGTTGTGTATTTGTAGACAAGACTGGATGATGACTGACACTTACCTTTAGTTTTTGCTTTTTCATTTTACTCCATTTTGAAGGTGCATTAGGTTAAGATGATTATTCTAGACTTATTATACCAAAAGGATACGAACGATGCTTGGGTGAGAGTTGAACCTTAACCTTCTGGTCATCACGTCATAAAAAAGACGCTCAGCCCCATTACACTGCTGAAAAAGTGTGATTAATTTTTTTAGTTTAAGTGCGATTGTGTTCATTCTGACTAATGCTTTATGGCGTTTCTAAAATGAAATAGATTGTCTCCCCAGGTTTTGATCCACAAATTTGGATTGTAGATTATTGATAAGTTGCTTATTTTTGATATTTATTGACTATTGATTGCTTGAGGTGACGAATTTTGACATAAATTTGTATTTTGTTTTAAAATTTTCATAAAAATGCGAATGGTGTTTGCTGGACTCGAAGACCTAACTGGCGCCTCTGCACATTATTTTTGGTCATTTACCAACTGTTTTATGTGCATGTTTCTAAATTTATTCAGTTTTCAAATCTATTTTCTTTTTTATATTGTAGCATTTATAGCTAAAACTATATTTTTGTATGATAGTTGTCTTTTTATTTTTCTTATTTTGTTGGTGAAAATGCTGTTTTTTGGCGTTTACATAAAACATAGCTGTTTGATTTGAAATGATATTCAGCTCGTAGGGGTAGGGATCCATTCGACAGTGCAACAAGTTTGCTGTTTTGCAGTCGAATACAAGAATTTTATTGTTGGATTTGTCGGATAATTGGATCAATCCGGAAGGTGGAATTGTAATTGCCAACATGCTAAAGGAAAACTGCTATATTACTGAATTGGTAAATCAACACTTTGGTAAAAGATCATCGTTTCAATATTTACGTTACTTGTGTAGACCTAATTACGTGCATATGCATTTGCTTTGTATTAAAACGATTTGAAAATTATAAGCATTTAACAATATATGTGGATATACCGTAGTTTATTATGCATCAGGCAAGAAATTCGAAACTAATTAGCGCACAGAGGGAGAGACTGCAAAATGATCTTGCGCTTAAATTAGCAGATGCCAAAGAATACGAAATAAAACGACCCAGCTTAGAATCTAACCCAACCTTCAAGATTCTTATCCCACTTCACTAGGTTATGTCTGAAAATTTATATTTTTAGATATTGTCTGACAATCACCTCCAAACACCTGGAGCTCAAGCTATATGCGCAACCCTGCAAGAAAACCTTAATATCAACCGCCTAACACTGTCAGGCAACGGTTTTGATGATGGAACGTCGGTGCCCTTATCAGAAATGATTATAGTAAGTCACTTATTTTTTAATGAATTGTTTTGAGTGCGAAATTAGAAGCAAGCACAGCTTTTGGTCATTTTGCCGAACTCGAAAAATTGATCGAGGTTTGAAGTGATCCTCAACTTGACAAAAATTTGCTTTAACCCGATAAAACCCGATAAAAACCACTTGCACGTAGCCGATAAAAACCCGATAAAAACCACTTGCACGTAGCACTAGGTAAAAATTCCTGATCTCGTGAAATTGAGAATGAAAAACTTGAACGCGAACTTGAGATTACAAATTTTAGTGAACTCGTTCAAAATTGCTTGCGAGCTCGCAGTTTTGGTTCATATATACATCTTACATAGCTAGAGCAGATCGCAAAAAGCGACCTTTTCGACAGAAGATGCGCAGAAAGTTCATCTTATTCGATGAACTTTAGAGCACACAGAGACTGGAACAGCTGAATTTAAGCCACAATAATTTTTCCGGGCAAGGAGGAGTATTACTTGGCCACGCCATTGCAGAAAACACGTCTCTAAAAGAATTGGATCTTAGCTGGAACCATTTCCGTCGAGAAGGGGCTGTAGCTTTGGCAAAAGGAATTGGCGTAAGCTTGTCTTGTTTGTGTATTTTAAGGTTTAATTGAATAATTTTCCCCTATACTCCCACTTATTCTCGTTCCATGTCTGTTTCTCGGACTCTTTGTCTGTGCATTGGACTTTTTGCGTTGCAGCAGTCAAGTGCGCAAGGGGCTTCGATGCTTGCGCTTCTCTTAAGCCTCCTCTGTCACACACCAAAAGCCTTTTATCGCTTAGATTCTACTAGAAAAATTGTACCTTAAAATGATAAAACTTTTTCACCTCATTCAGAAAATTTTTGCGTTCGTACCAGTGTGAGTCACCGATCACGAGTGTTTTGAGACTAATTTTTTTAGATTAGCTAACCTAGCTTTCCATTCCCGAAACTGATTTGTTGATTTTGAGTTGCTTGGGTCGAATTTGACCGCAAAAACACCCACACCTCCAAAGGACCGTTGTTTTGACCCAAGCTGTTGGATGGCATTTGTCACCTTATGATTGGGTTTGAGATAATGTGAAAACTTTTCTATGTTTTTCCTACCAAAATTATTTGAGGGTGCCCAAAAATTTACGTCAAAATGTAGTGTACACAATTATTTATTTCGGATTATCACGCGTTTTTAATGCAGACATCTAGAAGTAAAAATATTAATGTTGTTTGGTTTGGAGATAATACGTGCTTGTTTTTAGGCGAATATATTTTTAAAACAAGTTGATTTATCTTGGAATGGGCTTGGATTAGAAGGAGCTATGGCAGTGGGAGAAGCTCTCAAATCCAACAATGTTCTTGAAGAACTCGATGTTAGCAGCAACAGAATAAACACTGAAGGAGCTGTGTGCTTAGCTAAAGGTAAAGTGCTGTTTATCTTTTCGTTAAGAAAGCTTGAGGGTAAAAGAGAAAAAATGAAGGTAAAAAGCGTCTGCAAAACAAAGCTCTTCGCTTAGTTACTTCAAGTGATTGGAACGCTAGTGCTGCTTCCCTCTACCAAAAACTGAATATTTTATCTCGCAAAATTGAACAAATTTGAAATCGCTAAATTTATATTCAATTATAGCAGTAAATGTTTACCCACAACTTTTGATCAATATTTTATTCTTGCCAAAACATCCCATTCTCAATCTACCAGATACGCAGCATCAGACCTTTTGAGAATCCCCTTATATAAAACCAATCGATTGCAACGATCCATTAGATTTGTTGGTCCTAAAATTTGGAATTCAATTCCCTTAAAAGTTCTAAAAACCTCGTATGCAAAATTTAAAAAAGAATGCAAAACTTATTTACTAAACACAACAGAATAGTCATCTTGTACCATAATTATTATGTTAATTTGTTTAATTCCATTCCTACTCCATCCCTCCCATCCCATTTGCTGCCTTCAGTGTGTGTTGCTACGTAGTTTTTTATTTCCTTCATAAGCCGGTTTATTTAAATTGCCTTTAATTATCTGATATTATGACATTTGTTGATTTAATTAAATTTAAGTTCAGGAAGGCTGCTTGACTCGAAGACCCTACGGTCCCTTTGCAGCCTTCCTGTTGCTATTTCCTGATTAATTTTTGTTTTTCTGTAAATGTAAAATTGTTATTTGCAGCAACGAAATAAACAAGCTTGATTGAGAGTGATTTTGGGAATAGTTTTTCGATTTGTGTGCAAATTCTTCATTAATAATTTTTCTGTGAAAGGTTTTGATTTTTTACAAAACAATATGTATACGGTTTATTATCGCATGTGACGTTGTATTACGCAACATTTTTAGCACAATCCAACTCATTTTCTTTTTTTAGAGTAATAATTTTGATGCGCTTTGATTTTGTGCCTTTCGACTACTCAACTTAACTAAATCGGTTTTGAGACGCCTGACCAGTTGCTCAACTTCTTACGCAAACCCAGCACTAAACAACAACCAAACTTTAAAGTCCATTCTTAATGTCGATTTTCTAACGCCTAGAAGTGTAACTTTAGCCACGTAATTGTAATTTTGCTCAATGAGGATTCAAGATCATTTTCCTTTTGTTCTAAGCTCATCATAAACTCTCATCGCAGTCTACTTTTATGCTATAACTTTTAGTCAATTTTGTATGTGAATTTTTGCTTTCTCTGTCTTTGTAAATGGTATATTAACGTCTTGTCGATGGAAGTGGAAAAAATTTGTGGAATGAAATGTTGTTTTTTGTGTTTAAATGCGATTATTTTACCGAGATTATTTACGGTGTGTTTACTCAAGCTTTGACCTTGCAGGTCTGTTGGGCAACGAAACACTTCGCATTTTGAAAATTGGCAAAAATCCAATTCAAAGTGCTGGTGCTTTTGGTGTTTTGACTGCTCTGCGCCAAAATAACGGCACGGCCATGGAGATGGTGAATTTTGCTGATGTAGTTGTAAGTTGTTTTTTACATTTTCAAAAATTAGCATTTAGTAGTGTACTCCATTAGAACTCTCTTAATAGTTTCATAACAAATTAAAATTGCATAACAATTCTGAAAACTCATCACAGTGTATTTCCCCCTATTGGGTTCATTGGTTGTATTTGTATTTAGTTGCACATTTATCTTCCTATCACGAGAAAGCAATCGATGTGCTGTAAGGAGCTCGCTTAAGAGTTACCGGCCATCTGTCTACCACTCCAAGATAGGGGAATTCCGCTAAGTGCCAATTCCAACGGCACAACAAGCAAACTTGCCGGTTGTTCTCCACACTGTCCCTTTAATGCTGAGCGTCGAGCAGGGAAGTTGTGAATACAAGTTTAAAGTTATTGGTTTGACCCGACTCGGAATCAAACCCCAGTCTGCCGGTTCAGAGGCGGACGCTCTTACCACTCGGCCATCGGAGTTGTTTAAAGTGAGGTTCTCTCTTTGAAGAACCTTACCTTATGAACCCAATGAAGGGAAACAGACTAAGGTGAGTTTTTAGAATTTTTTGTGCAATTTTAATCTGTTATTACACTATATGCTCTGCTGTGATTACGTCATAGAGTACTTTATTCAACTGACGACCACCAAACTTTGGCGAAAAACCACTCTTATGTGTGCGATGGCGCTTTGTTAAAGTGCATATCTCAATGACGCCACACTCTCCTACAATAGAGGCATAACCGTACAGCTATTGACCCTTTACAGATTTTGTAGTTTTAAAGTCCTGGTTAAGACAAAGTAAAGACTAACTTTTCTTAAAAATTGCGAATATTTGCAATAATCAGTGTATCTGTTGGGTTAAGACCAAAGATATTTGGTACAATGAGTGATGTTTTACTGAAGATATTTCAAGCTCTTGACAATATAAGCTGAAAAGCTTGCTTCAATTCTTCTTTGGTTGCGATCTTCTTGTTGTTAAAGGTAAACAAAGACTTTGTTGAGCTTGAAAAAGAAGTGAAAGAAATTCATCCCAAGCTAACAGTGGTACATGGCGGTGCAGAGAAAACAGAACGAGTGAAACCGAAGCCCAGGGTAAGCTAAATTGTTTTATACTTGTATTTAGAAGCATATTCATCCTCCTATAATGAGAAAGCGCTCAAAGCTCGCTTGTGGGTTGCCGGCCACCTCTTTAGAGAGACACCAAGATGAGGGAATCGCACTCAATCTCTTTTCCAACGGCGCAACAAGTAAACTTGCCGGCTTGTTCTCCACACTATCCCGTTGATGCTGAGCGGCGAGCAGGGAAGCTGAGAAGACCTATTTTAAAGTCATTGGTTTGATCCCGATGGAAATCAAACCAGAGTATACAGCTCTAGTGGCAGATGCTTTTACCACTCGGCCATCTGAGCTGCTTTTTTTAAATTTTCTTCAGTTTTTATGTTTCATTAGTTAGTTCGTTAGTGTCTTTTATTTCCGTACCGTCAACACAAGAATAATATACAGTATAATTGGACAGCACGAGAAAAGGGAAGAAGCAACAAAACGGTAAACGTTGTGACATGCAAGGGGAGAATAGAAAATTAAGAAAAGTAACATGAGAAGCATGGTTGCAGCACCATCAGTTCATTTAAAGCTACTTATTAGCAATTCGCATTTTTATTATCTGGCTTTTTTAAATTTTTGGTTGGTATTTCTTAGTGTTCTTTAAAAATGAAATAAATATTGAAACATTGAATAAAACGTATTGCTTTTGATACAGGTACCGCTACATTTTAGTGTGAATTACCTAAGTAGTCCAAAACAATGCTTATTTATTCATTAATTTTTTTTTAATACTTATTTTTATATACTTATTATTATACTTTTTTTATACTTATTTGTACGTTAATTTACTGCTTTATTCTCAGCTTGATCCAATCACAAAATTATGCAACAATCAGGGTGTCCCAGAAAAGTGTACGCGTATCAAAAATAACAAATATTTTTAATGTGTACACATTTTTCTGAGACATCCTGTATATCGAGGTTTTACTACTGCTTCATTTTTATGTGAATTAACCTAGTATTGCTAAACAATACTTATTGGTATATTAATTTACTGCCATATTTTCAGCTTGATCCGATGACGAAATTACGCAACTATATCGAGGAGAACAACTTGCGTCTGGTTGATTTCTTCAACCAATTTGATCAAGATCATAGCATGAGCGTTACCCGGGATGAATTTAAAACTGGAGTCGAGGTAAAATGTATTTCGAAATTTTACTAAAATTTTCACCTTTTGAATACATTTTTTGCTTTGTAAACAGTTACGAGTTGCTGCTAGCTTCTTCAACATTTAGTTGCTAGCTGTTGTTTTTGCAGCAAGCTTAACAATATCTAACAACCACAAGTTACGCCATAGTAGGTAGTAAGTACACTAGTGAATGAATGGTAGGTAGTAAGTACGTAGAAGTAAGTACACTACTAAAAGTGAATGGTAGGTAGTAAGTACACTACTAGCTAACAATGATAACCGTTAAGTGTTGATGGACCCCCAGAAGATCAAAATGATCCCCAATTTTTCAGGAGACTGCGCGTGATGCAAGAGTTTAAAATGTAGCTTCTTCAGTTTGTCCTACTCGTGTCTTCACTCCGAACAAGAGATCCTATCACTAGTGACAGCAGAAACGGACTAGTGACAAACTGACAATACTAATTCGGAATTACGGTCTCTTTAATTAAAAGCGTTTCTTCCTTGTTACAGACAGCTGGAATTATGCTAACGTCGGATGAAATGCAGCAGTTGCTTGATCAGTTAGACAAGGACGGCGATGGGGAGATAAATTTCAGGTAAGTTGTATTGCTTCGAGCTTCTTGCGTTTGTGTTGATTGGTTTGTAATTGCCTCATTTTGTATGATGCTGTGTTTTTGTGTGCTTTATGCTGCTACTAACTTCGCTGAAAATGAGAATTTTTAATGGTTAAACTTTTTCAATAAAAGATCTGCGCTAGAATATTTTTGTTCATAATTGTCGAATGAAAGCAATGCGATCTGTGCTTTAATTGTGGTTGATCTTTTGTGCTATAAGGTAGGGCTTAGGTTTAATTCTCGCCTTCATAGGTTGGCGCCAATTGCTGGTGGGGTCGTCACCCAATTGGTGTTGAGGCGGTGGTTATTCCCCTTTCTTCAATGCCTTTAAGGAGCGTTGGATCTTATGTTTATGCAGCTGGTTGTATCTGCTAGTGATAAAATTGTACTAATGATTGGTCATTAGAACCACACGTTTTGATGCGTAGTGATAAACAGCTGTGAAGATATCAGACTAATTCAATAGCAACGCTGCATCATTGAAGTTGATTTTACTAAAAAGCTTTGTAAATTTCTGCATTACATCTCTGCATGTGGCTCTTGTAAATGATTTGAAGTTGATTTTACATATATGAGGAATTGCTGGATTAATTTTGAGTTTTGTTGCAGTTAACTGTTTATGCTTTGTGTTAATCCAGTTTGAATTAATATGATTTTTTGTTGATTAATTGCTTTTCTAACCAATTTGCATGCTCTGCAGTGAGGTTACCGTGAAGCTCGCTTGTATCTAATCCATCGACAATCTCAGGTTGTATCTAATTGTTTTTGATTTTTTTAATTGGAGATTTTTTGTTTCGATTAACTGTTAACCAGAAGGACCTTGTTCTAAAATGTGGTACTAAAAACGTTTATTTATGTAACATAATTTTACAAAACTGTAATCTTAAGGATAAGCGATAGTGTGTGAGCGAAAGTTTTAGTTTTTTAACCCTAAATTCTCAGTCTTTAAGTGGAGGCTTTGGATGAAGTGATGATCTTTTGTATAGGAAAATCTCTTACCACTGCTTGAAAGCAGTTTTTATTGCTGTAACGGAGTACCATCTATTCTATAAACAGCGTGAATGCATAGGTTTGGGAGGGTTGATGTAATACTGTGATTTTGTAGCAGAATTAATAAACTTTAAAAATGGTTTTAACTCTAGCATAGTCTATGTTCTTGATTACTGTGAGAGAAAAACATGAACGTTGAATGTCACCTTGATTTTCTAATGATTGACTGCATTGAGTATTCTCCAGCGTAAAGATGAAATTCGTCGGTGCAAGCAATGCAGGGTTTGGCATTTGCAAATAATGTGCTTAAAATGTTACAAATCGCTTACATAGTAAAGCGATATTGGTTTGAAAGATGATCTTTCTCCATAATGGTGTGATTAAATCATCATTCGCAACATCAATTGTAAGTTATTGAAAACGTTGCAATGGACAATGTTTCCATTAGGATATAAGAAAAGTCTCATCAGTCTTGCTCTGCACAGCCTTTTCCATTTCATTAAAAGATAGCATTCTAACATTACATCGAAGAATGAATTGATATTGGTTGTAATTAATGTTATTTGTTTCAAGTGAGTTGGTCATCGGGAATTTGGAACATATGCAAAAAGAAAAACACAAAGCTCAAGCACAAGGTGGCGCTAGTTGATTTATTTTCACATTGGTTGACAAAATCTTCAATCGCATTACGCTCAGCATTTGTGAAACCAACTTCAAATCGATATCATCGATGTACAGATTTTCGTCTTTTTTAATGTATTATTTTGAATTCTGTTTTGTACATAGATAAGGTTACAACGTACTGTAGTTTCGCTGTTTTGGGTTACAATTGCAAGATCAAATGTCTTCCATTTATATCACATTTTTTTAAATTTTTTTATTCTTGTGTTTTGTTTTTACCTATACACATTTTTACTGCGGATATACTACACACACACTACTATTACACCAAACTGTTTTTGAATCAAATAGTATTTTTTGCTAATCAAGGTTTTCAATTAGAGTATCAGTTGTGTATTTTTTCCCAAGGTTTATACTGTTTGATTGTTGCCTTACCTATTTGTTTATCGGTTGCTAAATTGCGCTTTTTCATTTATTTTTACTGTGTTTCAAGTATTGGCTTATGTGTTCTCTTGTGGCAAGTTTATGATAAATACACATTAAAGTTATTTCTAGTTTTGTACGTTTTAACTTGATCAAATTGTTCATATCAACACAGTGCCCTCAGCAAATAAGCCGCATACAGAGGGACTCAACCGCCTCCCTCCCTTGATTATTAGGTGTACATTGGTACTTCAATAACAAAACTGCAAGCTAAGTACTTTTTTGCTTGTAGGTTCCCCCACAAAAAAATTGCATTTGTACATACGGCCCTGTTGTATTATTTGAACTATTTGTTCAACTTCACATTCAAGTTCACGTGTCTGGCGTAACTAGTTGCTCGAACTTCGAGATCTTTTCCAAATTTTCTTTTCGCGTTTTCACCCAACCCAATCACTCGTACGATGGTTCCTCGATCGTAATCACGCTTATGAGAAGTGTTTCCATCTGTTTTGTAAACAATTGATCAACATTTTCGCTTTCTCATTAGATCTAGTTTTGATCTTTGGCTATCTTGCAGCGGTAAATGATATTGCTTCTAATTAATAAAGACACGCATAACATAAAAGAAGCCGTTCGTTGCACAGTACCTACACGATTAAGCTATAGTTTACTGTATCCTAGTCTCGGTATCTTTAAACTCGTAAAAGATATTATTTTACAGCTTGCAAAATCTGTGGTGAGCCTTTTTTTTAAAACAAACTTTCTTCATTTTCAAACAGCATTTATCTAGCAATTTTTTTATATAAAATCGGCGGCATAGGCCAACTGCATGTTCTGCATTTTTAGCCTCCTTCGGTCGATTTACCAGATTTTTCAGGAGAATTTTTCATATACGAGTCGGTTTGTATATGCTGGGATATTTGGACTGGATCTTGCATCACACTCTGGAGGACTGCAATCTTATCTTCATCGCCACCGCATCTCTGCTGAAGCAGTTTGTATTCTTCTTCCAGTCGGTTTTTCCTGGCCTGTACCAACGACAGCGTTTAGCCAACGAATGTCAAAGAACGCTGCTATTTTGGGGTTGAAAATAAGGCTTTCTTCGCATTCAAATTGCGTTTTATGGCATCGACTAGCCGTCCTAGTAGGCTGCGGATGATTATTGTCCAAATTGTTCTATCGTCTCTGTTCCGTTCTAAAGGATTTACCCATTGACTTTTTTTGGTCAAAAATCAGCTTACAAAATTGTTCTCATTCGGTTCGGTATTAACAGGCGCTACAACCGCTTTTTGCGTGGCACGCTTCATATTTTTATCAGACATTCTTCAGCACAGAAAACATCACTAAAATTCCAATTTAGCGAAAATCGCCAAAATTTGAATTTTTATTATATCCTATAGACTTGCAACATTTAAAAAAATAAAAAAATTGAAGTTATGTCAATTTCCCAAAAATCGCCTGAATTTGAATTTTTTGTCAAGCTTAGGCCGTATATAGGGTAAAGTTGGGTGATATGAACCACCAGGGTGATATGGACCACTTCATAACTTCCATTACAAGAATTAAATAAAATCGTTCATTGCGTGGGAAAGTCATAGGTTGCCTAATGGCTGTTTTTCAACATGGCGTACGGTGAAAGTACGTGCGATTTGCGCTGACAGCAGCTTTTTTGTTTTTCAGCTTTTTCTTATAAAAAATAACATTATTTATCTAACTGTTTGGACCAAAGCAATTGACTAAACGTTAAGTTGTCGTTATTAGTTTAGTTTACATTCTGTAGGCATACTTTTGTTGTAGGTTCAGGTTTCTTCAGCTTTTCATAAAAAAATTACTGAAAAAATGTTGAAGGCCATGTGCGTAGAGTGATATGGACCACCTATGCTTGGGTGATATGGACCGGCAGTCCATATCACCCGATCGAATTATTACATTGCGTGGGTACTTTGTAGCAGGATCATACCACTTTGCAGATGCCCAGGTACACATCGAAGAACATTCGGAGCAATTGGAGTGAAGAGTTCCTATGTAAGGCAATTGATAATGTTCAAAACGGAAATTCATTGAGAAAAGCATCAGCCGAACGATTTAAAGTACCATGGACAACTCTAAGTCGCCGCTTATCAAGTTCTCAAGTTGGAAAGCTGCCCCTGGGTGGCAAACCAACATTTAATATACCCATATCATAGCACCCATATGGGTGGTCCTTATCACCCGTCTCAGCGAAAATTTATCGGGGGATATGGGCCGCACAAAACCTTTTCTTGCGACTAAAGTACTGAAGTTGGGATCGTCGCTTTTATTATGTATAATGTGGGTGGTAGGGCGCATCATCGCAGCAAATAGTTGACGCTTTACAACAAGCCAATTTTCCTGAGAGCTTAAGCGTCCCATATAACCCGACTTTCCCCTACACTTGCAAAATTTCAAAAAATCTATAATATTGAGGCTGTGCCAATTTCCCAAACATCGCCGAAATATTAATTTTTATCAAGCCTATAGAGCTACGCAATTATTAAAAAAATCAAAAATATTGAGATTAAGCTAGTTTCGCAAAAAATCGCCAAAACATGAATTTTTATCAAACGTATACACTAGGGTGATGCAGTTGCCCCAATGTTATGGAATGACCCTGAACTTTTGTCAGGTAGGCTACTGTGGTTTGGTGATAAAAGCAGCTCTGCAAAATTTGGTTGAATTTTATCAACATTTAGGTTAGGCAGAAGGGACATCTCAGTACTGCCAGCAAGGTTTCCATTTTTTTGCCTGTCGCATAGATTTTAATTTTTTTTATATTATCTAAACTTAAAAGTAAGTGTATTTAAAGCAGTTGGGTTGAATTTTATCAACGTGTAGGTTAGGCTGATGAAACGTTTTTTTGCCAGCAGGGTTTCGATTTTTTTTACTTTTAACATAATTTTTGATACAATATAAGCTAAAAAGTAAGTGGAATTGAAGGACATACCGGCATGATAAATTTCCCTGCCTACAGATAGTAAATACATGCAGCACTCAACTTCAACTCGAGAACAATACCGGTACATTAAAAATTTTATGCAGCGTGGCCGAGTAGTTCGAAGCATCGTTTTTACGAAGGCTATGATCGCAAGGTTGTTGGTTCAACTCCCACCCAAGCCTCGTTGCGTCCTTGAATAAGATGCTTCACGACAATTATCTGTGCTTGGTGGAATCTACCAAGCAGCAAATTGAAGAAGTCAGAAGCGATATTCAAGCGGAAAACTCAGAAACAAGGGCAACTCTTATGCGAGTCTGGATTCGTCCTATGCATAGCACCTCCGCCCCATTCTCGTGACAGTAGGGTAAAAATGAAGAAATCGAAAAAACAGTTGACAATGCATTCAGATATGCATCAGTTACAATTTCAGAAACCAGCACTTTGACTGACTTCGTCCCTTTCACTGATTTGGGATGATGTTCCTTTCATTTTCGACCACTTGCAAGATACTCTGCAGATTGCCCTCCTTTTTGGCAGTGCAAATGTAGTCATGGGACAACTTAACCCCCTTTCAGCACCGTCATTAACAACAGCCAGGCTTAAGATAATCTCTATGCTGTTATTGAAGGTTTTATCGTCCTTCCATAAATCAACCGATTCCTCAAAAAAGCTTGTGTCAATCAATCAATCAAGTTTATTTCACCGTATACGTTTAGAAAATTCGCATAGGCAGGAAACAGCGCAAGACCACAGGGGTCATCTAAGTCTGCTGCACCTACTACAGCAATACTTACAGTAAACATATTGGCGTAAACTTAGCATGACATAAAACGTTAAAAAAAAAGAACACATTACAAGACAGTACTGCCATAGCTGGGATTAAAAAAAAAAAATAATAATAATGCAAATCATAAAGTGAAACATTAGGCTATAAACCTATTCCCGACCACTACGTATGAATAAAGCAAAGTAAACGAAACGAAATGCCTGTCAATGCCTGCCATTCTAAACAAAGACCAGTTCTTTCAAAAACGAAGGAATTCTTTACTGGCGGAAAAGTTGTGAGAATGCAAACCCGAAAGTTTCTTAGTTCGGTGTGTGGAAATGTAGTGGAAAGGAATTCTTTACAATGTACAAAATGTCAACATTAGATACACAAAAAGTGCTCTGGAATTCAAGGAAAGGTTACAAGCATAAATGGTTTTGTCAGTAAAAGATGCCTAGGTTTGGTGGCTGCAAGTATCGAAGAAAATATTACATTAGATGAAGACAACATGGAGATTGTGGATAAGTTTGCCTATCTAGGCGATGTGCTTAGCACGGAGGGAGGAGCTCAAGAAGCTGTGCGTTTAAGGGTAAGATCTGGTTGGATGAAATTTTAAGTCTTAAGTATTTTAGGTAACAAATACATGTCGCTTAAGATTAGGGGGCCTTACTCAAAAGCGCTCTTACCTATGGGGGTGAATGCTGGGCTTTGAGAATAGAAGATCAAAGATTGATAACAACAGAAATGAGGATGCTGAGTTTGATACGTAGGAAGACCTTGAAGGACAAAATAACCAATGAGAAAGTTCGCGAATTAACTGGTGTAAATAAAATGAAAGAATTCTTGCGAGGGCAAAGGTTGCGTTGGCTAAGACATGTGGAGAGAATGGATGAGAACAGAGGATCGACCAACAAAGGCCCTGCATTTTCAAATAGATGACTCAAAAAAAGGGAAGACCTAAAAGAGGTGGATATAGGTACTGGAGAGAGGTATGCGTGAAAGGGGTTGAAAAGAATAGATGCACAAGACCGCGATTTCTGGAAACTTAGCTGCAAAAACCGGCTGACATTTGCGTGCAGAAATGACTCGCCGGGCTCCAGAACAAAACAAAAATCCTACGACTCTGCAGCAAAACGATGATGATGATTATGACAAATAAAGACCAGGAGTCTTCTCCAATGAAGTGTGACAGATCTTGCTTTCTCACATATCATTGATTTGAGGAAAGGTGGTTTTCCATATCCATGACCAAATCGCTTGCTGCAGACTTTTTTAGGTAGTGTTTTCAGTTTTTCAACTATTTTCTGCTTGGTGCGAGAATCAACACTATTACTGAGCAATGCCAAAGGTACAAGTTCTTCAGTCAAATACCACATGTGCAGAGTAAATGCTTTGATAGCAGCACTTCCCCATATAATCATCTATGGACTTGTAGTCCAATAGTGCGTTAAACAGCAACAAATCATTGCTTGTGGCAAAACAAGGGGACTTTAGTATCATTCAAACTTTGTTAGCTTAGAACGGTTCAACCTATGGGCCATGGCCCAGCAGTGGGCTACGGCACTGTTTCCAGTGGGCCACAGAGCTTGATTAGAAAGCAACACCAGCATTCCTGATCACGTTACTAGCCTACACTCAATTCGGGCCACAAACATATTTTTATCAGTTAAGTGGGCCATGAGCAAAAAAAGATTGAAAAACCCTGGCTTAGAATATCAATTATGTATATCACTTTAGTCAACAAATCATTCAAACTTTAGTAGCTTAGAGGATCAATGATGACGTCATAATTGTATTGTGACAAAACAAGGGTTGGTTGAACAGTTCAGCAGACCAAAGCAATCAAGGGCTTCACTTTGCAAAAGTTAATCTGCTCATTCCAGCATTCTGCAGACCCACCAAAGAAGCTGCAAAGCCCAGTTTTTGGATTCGGCATGGAAACATGGTAGCCTAACTTGTGAGAGCTGGTCCTTCTGCCTAACTGAAACATTGATCATACTCTACCAAACTTTACAGAGGTGTTTTTATCATCAAACTACAATACCTGACAAAGGTTCAGCTATTTTACTAAAAAAAAATATTTTGGGGGCAACTGCATCAAAACTCAAAAATACTGAAGTTATGCGAATTTCGCAAAATATCGCCAAAATTGAGTTTATATCGAACTTGCAAAATTTCAAAAAATCAAAAATACCGAGGTTATGCCAATTTCGCAAAAATCGTCAAAATATGAATATTTATCAAAAATAGACTTGCAAAATATCAAACAATCATAAATAGTGAGGTTAGGCCTATGCCGATTTCGCGAAAATCGCCAAAACATAAATTTTTATCAAAAATAGACTTGCGAAATTTCAAAAAATCAAAAACTATTGAGGTTATGCAAATTTTGACAGACTTGCAACATTAAAAAAAAAGAAAAATAATGCGGCTGTGCCAATTTCTCAAAAATCGCCAAAACATGAACTTTTATCAACTTATAGGCCTGCACTTGCAAAATTTCAAAAAATCAAAAATGTTGAGGTCAAACAAAGTTTGCAAAAATGACTAAAATTTGAGTTTTTATCAAGTTTCAATAAATATTGCAAAGTATAGTTGAATAAATAAAAATAATGAGGTTATGCCAATTTCGCAAAGATCTTTGCAAAACTCGCCAAAATTGAGTTTTTAGCAAGCCTGTAGACTTGCACAATTTCAAAAAATTAAAAATAGTGAGGTTATCCCAATTTCGCAAAAATCGCCAAAATATTAATTTTTATCAACCTATAGGCTAGACTTGCAAAATTTGAATAAATCAAATTATTGAGGATATGCCAATTTCACAAAAATCGCCAAAACATGAATTTTTATCAGGCCTATACACTTGCACAATTTCAAAAAATAAAAATATTAAGGTTTTGCCAATTTCACAAAAATCACCAAAATTTGAGTTTCTATCAAGCCAACCGCAAAATTTCAAAAAATCAAAAATACTGAGGGTATGCCAATTTCGCAAAAATCGCCAAAATTGAGTATTTTTCAAACCTATAGACTAGCAAAATTTAAAAAAATCAAAAATATTGAGGTTACACCAATTTCGCAAAAATCGCCAAATGATAATTTTTATCAAGCCCACATACTTGCAACATTTCAACAAATGAAAAATATTGAAGTACGGCTGATGAGGGCTAATCACCCGAAACAGCGCTGTCCCGCTCTACGGTTAAATCAAAAATATTGAAGTTATACCAATCTTGCAAAAATTGCCAAAATTGAGTTTATATCAAACCTACAGACTTGCAAAATTTCAATAAAATTATTAAGGTTATGCGAATTTCGCAAATATCGCCGAAATACGAATTTTTATCAAGCCTACATAGGCCTACTTGCAACATTTCAACAAATCAAAAATATTGAAGTTATGCCAATTTCACAAAAATCGCCAAAATATGAATTTTTATCAAGCCTTTACACTGCCAACATTGAAAGCATTGAGCTTATTCAAATTCTCCAAAGCAGGTACCAATCGCAATTATTTTGTCTTCGGCTGAAAAAATTAGCCAGCATAGTAAGTTGGGCCACACCACCCAGCGCTGACGTAAAATTAGCACCATGTTCATGACTCGTTAAAAGTATCGGCTTAATTAATAGTTACTTTCAAATCTTGTATTTCTGCTTCAACTTCCACAAGTTCATCATTGATTCGAACAATGTCTAGTTCCAGCGACTTTTGTAATTTCACTGTGTCTGCGACCACCATCCGAGATGTTTCAATTTCGTTCTCGTATTTTTCAACTGTGCTTTGCAATTCTGCAATTTCTTCTTGACCACTGCAATACAGATTGACCCAACAAAAAGGATGTTTTCTATTCCTGACTTTTATTGCAATATCGCCTTATCGGTGCATAAGATAGCGAATAATGTACTCGTTGGAAATAACAGTTTGCGAGAAAGAACTATTTTATGCATTTATTGATTTTGAATGAAGCAGCTTATGTCAGACGACTGTGCGCGACATGCAGACACTTTATTATTGTGGAACTTTCAAGAGCACAAAAGTTAGAAAATTATGCCCATCTATAAATGAAATACTATGAAGTACTGTCCTTCTTGGCCTACTGAAAGGGAGCCATGACATCCTCTTGTCGTGTCGGAGGCTACAACAACTCTCCATCACCAACAGTTGCAACGAAATTCCTGCAATAACTTTCAGTAAGCCAGGAAGGACATTACTTCATAGTTGTTGATTTTCACTCTGGTCAAATAGGATTTAACTGAAGTGTCACATAGCTGTCTTCATATCACAAAGGTTAGATTCGTCTTGGTATATTTATCGGGAGGATGATTGATCCTGGCAAGGTCATTCATTCTGAACGGAGAATGTATTTTACCTGAGTGCCGCCGATGAGGGCTATTAGCCCGAAACAGCGCTGTCCCTCTCTACGGTTATATAAATCAAATATAAGCAATGTGCTTGAGCCATCTACTTGTGTCAGTGACCCATTTATCGACATTTGGATCGCGACCCATGATTTGAGAAACGCTGCTGTATCTTTTAGCAGTTAGTTGATCATGAAGAACGCAACAAAGATACCGTATCCCCATGACGCTATGAAGGCCCCAGGCCAACATATTACCATCTAATCTGATCAATTACAATTTGAATGTAGGCTACTTAATTACGCTTTTTCATGCAATTGTATTGATAGGCCTAATTGTAATTTGAGTTTTTGTTCAAAATACCGTTAATTGTTACGTAATCGACAAATTGCTAGGGCGTAATTGTAATTATAATTGATCTGTTTTGCTGTAATTGATCCAAACCTCACGTGTTAATATCTGAGCTAAGATTTTTGATTCCCGAGTTCAGTCGATCATATTTGAGAGTCAGGTCTTGAATTTGCTTTGTTATTTTCGAGTTTGATTCCAATATTTCAAGATTATCCATTCTTTTCGCGTGATTGTCTTCGCTCAATGCTTCCAAGAGAACTGATGCGTCTGGAAGAACAAGTTATGCAGTAAAACAGAAAATCAAGTAATCGAGGTTCACTTTTTTTACTTAAGCTACTAGGCTACGTTTTATGCTTACTGAATTTCCAAGTCGTTCATGGTTTAGCCCGATGACATTCTTTGCTTCCAAAAGAGGTAAAACTTGCAGAAGAAATTATGATCTTAGGATACATCTTTACGAGAAATGTCCGAACACGTCTGCGGTTTAGGCAGTGCCTCGTCATTTACAGTGAGAATTCAATATTTCTTTTCTATGACGTAAAAGCGCAGAGGGTAGCGGCGAAAGACCAATAGGTCTCAGCCAACCGCTCAGTCGATATTATAGTGTCTGTCTCTGCAGATTCCGTGCAGGATAAAACGAACTACTCTAAAGTGACATCTTCCCTGCTAGACGCTCAGCATTAGAGATAGTGTGGGGGAAAAGCCAGCAGGTTTACTTAAGCCGACGCAAAACGTGGGAAAGGTACTTGGTGAGATTCTGCATAACCTTCAAATTAGAGCGGTGTATAAACAGATGGCTGGCTATAGTCCTGAAGAAAACTGATCGCTTTTTCATGATAGGGGGATAAATATAGCCCACAACTAAATAACACTGTAAACCTTTACTACGATAAACTGGTTTTCTTCTTTCTACCTTGATTTTCTGCCATTAGGGCTTCCACTTCTTCAGCGGTTTTATCCATTTCTTGTCGTTTTGATTGAAATGCATTTTCGTGAGACTCCACCTCCTTCGCCAAATTAAACACCCGGTTTCTTCCAACTTCATTATCACGTTGTAAGCGGTAATTTTCTCCACGCAGATCACTTAAAGTTCTCTGCAATTGTTGTTTGGAAACGTATCTAAAAATGTTATCCCAAATTTAAGGATAAATTGTTGCTTTTGCTTGGTTCTAGACATTAATTTGAAATTTTAGTTTCTGCATTGTCTTCGGATTCTTACAGGACTGAATTTGCACAATGTCTTTATCTCATTTTGAAATATTGCATGCAAAGTTGAAGATCTTACATGCAACATTTTACCTTTCGGTGTGAAGATTCCGCGCCAGTAGTTTGTTTTCAACTCGAAGGCGATTAACGTCATCCCGAAGCACATTCAGATCAAAACTCTGTCAAAATAAAGTGATCAGCAACGTGTTGACTGTTCAACTCCCAGCAATAGGTCGATTATTGGAAGTGATTTTCATTCTGCACATTGGTAGTTTTTCTTTTTCTGAATCCGACGGGTGATCTGCCTGTCGTAAGAATTTGAAAACAAAAAAATATCTACCTCTGAGCTATCTTCTTTATGTCCACCGACAATTTTTGATTTTTCACCAAACATTTCACTGCAATACCGTATGTTTTTGGCCTTCACAGCGTCACAGAAACATTGACAACTTTTGTACGCTAATGCAATATCTGCAAGCCGCGTAGCTTAATAAAAGGTTTGCACAACATTCTTAGAAACGTCATTAATATTTAAAATAACGATGACATCACATAAATATTTTATTTTTCATTAAAAGCAATAAAAATTTAAAACCGATCGAAGTTTCTTTTTCCTAAGCTGTCTTAAAGACCTGCTTAATTGGCACGGCAATATTCTAGTCGCAGTAGCGTAGCAAAAAAGGCTATTCAGTCTTGCTTTCTTTACTTTTTGTCCATGCACTTGCAGTTTTATCAAATCAGAAATATGGAGGGTGGACTATAGATATCTTTCTTCCAGCTCTGACTAATTTTCAAAGCTACTTACCACTAGCAACAAACCCTGACGAGACTCGGAGGAAACATATTTCTGATGCAACATATCTTCCATCTATATTATCTGTGGGGGCGCTGCGCTATACCTTTAGAAAAGTTCGCAAGCTTCAGCTTAATAACTTTGCAGGGTAAGCGCAATAGACCAGACGGCCCACAAGTTTTTCTTAAAAACTTTTCAATATGCTAATGTAAATGAGCATCTGGCATCAAACTACCCAAAACTGTAGCTTTGGACAAAGGATCTAACCCTACAAGTCTAGCTTACGCTGCTCTAATACCAGTTTTCGTTTTTCATATCTTGCAATACTCTAGACTCGCAGCTGTATTATCAGCTTGAGGTTTGAAAAAAAAGGTTAACACAAGTCTTAACGTTTTCAATTTAACCTTAAAGGTTTCACACAAAAAAGTTGACGATAACGAAATTTCAAAATAACGAAAACACACCCCAAAACAAACCAAAAATACATGAAAGAATTAGAGGAAATGTCTGAAGCTACAGTTAGTACATAGATCGAAACCATACATTTTAATAACTAGACAGTTCTTACAGAAAGTAACAGAAAGGACCACAAAAAATTGCAAAGCACTAAATTCAAATTGAAGACACGAAATCACAGATGCATGCAAAATTTAGTGGCGTACGCATGGATGCTACCATTAGAAAAGTTCCTAATCAGCCCAGAGGACAACTACTTAGCCGGAATGGTTAACACTTCATAAACACTGATGCAGCATGATATCTGTATTTATTGACTTCAAAAAAGTGCAACTTCGTCAAAAATAAACATTTGTTTGTTATACAGGGTGATCCGTAAGTAACTCCCTATTTTAAAATAACAATAATTTATTCAATTTGCTGATAAATTTTTCAATTTTTGCATTTATGCTACTTATTGTGCAGCAATTAAATCTATGATCTTGTTTTGTATAGTTTAATAATCTTCATTTATATTTGAAATAAATTTACTCATATTTTGTAAATTAATATATTAATTGTAGCCTAATGAGTAATAAGTTACAATAAATTCAACCACATTTGAATGAATAAATCAAACATAGATATTGAATTTTAAACCAAAGTCCATGCAATACACTTTTTTCTCGTGTTTATTTAATGGTGAAATCACACTTCAAAAATAAACCAGAATTATTTTAGAATAGGGAGTTACTCTTGGATCACCCTGTATATACCAAAGTCTTTTCGAATGCTATTTCTAGCACCTGCACTGGGTTAGAGAACACACACAAAAAAGCATTAAGCAAGATGAGCGAATTATGCATTGTACTAGGCAGCTATGCTACAATTAATTGAAGAGACGGTCAAAGCAAAAGTAGTTCAAGTGAAGTGACACTATTAGAGCCAATCGATTTTTAAATATCTTGAAATCCTCCATCGACAATACAACTAGAAAATCAACTAAGATTAATCAGAAATCTACAAATCAAAAAGCAAAAATATAGGCAAACATTTCAATTCCAGCGCTAAATTTTATGTCTGCCGAGCTGCCAAATTTCTAGATTTACATCAAATAGCAAAACTTGGCTGTTAAACACAGAAAATAACGATTTGGTGGGTTCCTTTATTCAGCATTTTTAGAAGCTAATAATGCTCGGCATTCATGCAATAAATTTTAGACACGGACCCCCAAAACTAACTTTTCCAACAATGTCATTACAAGCTTAGCGGAGTCAAGACTCTTCAGGAGATTCATATTCCAGTACAAATTACTTGCCTGTAGTGGGTCAGAAGTTACTTATCAGCGCATTAGAGCTAAGCTACTGTTAAAATTTAGAGGGATCTCAAAATTTCATTTCCATTCCATAAAAAAGCTAACCAATTTGTGTCAATTGACAAAACTCAGTTCTGTACCACAAACAACTCTCAAATCTAGTTTTATTCAAATCAACTTTTTGTTAGTAACAGAATTTAAACCCTCTCAGCGAAATACGAGTTAATTAACAATCAGACGTATTGTCACTTTTATTTTGACTGCTAAAATTACAATCAGTGTCCAAAATTTTTAATACATACGACTCTCGGCATTTTTAATTTCAAAAACGATGGAGTAATGAAAAAACCTTTATAACAAAAGCAAAAACATAAGCTCTGAAAAAAAAATCAACAAAATCAAACAAGTAACACACTTTGTGTGTAAACATACACAAAATAAACAAAATCATGCAACACATTTTCTTCGATAAACAAAAGTCAGTTGGCTCAAAGCTCGGTACAAACCACGCATTCGCATTGCAAATTCATTTCCATGACCAAAAATTTAATATTTAAAAAGAAAAACTGCGGAACGTAAGTACAAAAATGCGTAATCTAAACGAAACAACACTTAAGAAAACTTGAAAGTTTTTATGCATCTTCCATTTCTTCACGCATACCCAGATTAGGTTGTTCGTTCAATTCTGCTTCTACTTGAATCAACTGAAAATAAGGATTAATCAAATTTGCGTTAGAAACTTGCACAACAATGCACCATCATTAATCACGAAATTTAAACTTTATAGTCTGTTACCAATCCTGCTCGAATATGACATAGCTTAGTTGAAACGCAACTTAACCTCAAAACAAGCCACGTTACATCTCAAAACTGGTCGCTTCTACAGTTTTTTCAATTTTGTACTGCCTTGGTTATACTGTTGACGACAGCAGAATTTATGGCGTCAAAAGGTCCAGTTTTAAAAATAACTGCGGTTTCATTTTTCTCCTAAAGTAATAAGACTTTTCTCCTCACCAAGCCATGGTCTTCCGGAGTGTCAGCGGCGGCTGCTACCAGATTAGTGATACTTTTTGATTTTGAAACGCATTGGAAATCAACGTGACGGGATTTGCTTTCCTCTTTCTCCCAAGACATTTCCATGAACGATCGTTGAACATAATCGTATATAACTTCTTGTCTGCCGCTACTTCGGCGCTTTACTTGGTCCATTGAAATGGGATAACCTGGCAAAAAAACTTCTAGTTGAGGAGCAAGGTACTTAGTTTCTTCTACACAACACATGAGATTACTGCAAAGGTTACCAAACTCTAAAAAAGTAAAACAAATACAAGAAGCTGAAACAGCGTCCAACGTAAGCCTTTTTTTATGTTTTCAAGCTTTGTTTTGCTAGTCTTGGTTGGAGTTGTCCACAGGCTGTTCGAACTTTTTAAGAAATAAACGTTTAACTCTTTCTTAAAATATTGTCTTGTGTGGAACGGAAATGAAAATCACGCAGGAAAATTTTGATTCCTACGAAGATGCAGTAAATAAAGTAGTTGCAATTCAAAACGATTGAGTAAAACACCACCTAAAAGCATCTTTGAAAACGAATTGGTATGAAATTAATAATATTGCCGACAGGGATTTTGCTACAGCGAATCCGCAATTAGCAACAACACAATTTTACATCATTTGCCTAACCTTCTATTCCAAGTCGGATTTTCTTTAAACCTCTTTCCTTTAACAAAGCTTTTGCTACTTCTCTATTTTCAATATAACGGAAGAATCTGTGAAGCGGAGTGCTGCGAACTGTTTCGGAGTACTCTTCCCCCATTTGTGGGGGGAAATTTGGGTCCCATTCAACGTTGTCTTCGTCAGTCAAAACAACAATATGGCACTCCCGATCGCCTCTCTAATAAATACCGTTTTATTTCCTTGTTTTGTAAGACAATGCGACATAAACTTGCTATGCCAGACCATGGCTCAGTCACTGACTAGGTCACTGACGCGGGACTTCGCTGCGTATAGGCATCAAAAATACCAACATTATTGCACGCCCTTTCTTCCACAAGGATATGCTTGTACGTAAGTGATGCATAACCCAACTTATGTTATTACTAGGCCTTTTTCATTATTAAACTGCTGTAAGTCAATTGGTGACATTACACTAAGGGCGGGTTACGCTACCGAACCAGTGCTGCTGAAAATGTGAATACGTTCTTAATTGAAAAGCGTTGTTGCTGTGGTTTTGCCAAACCTACAGGCAATTGCGCATATATTGTAATTTTTAATGAAATACCAGCATTAAATTCCAAAAACAAGAAACTCAAGCAATTTAAAAAAAACATATTGCAGAGTATGGGTTTCAATCAAAAATTTTAATCTCGAAACTCAACGTTAGTATATTGTTACTACTTACTTGGGCAACTTTGACCATTAAAGGAAGAATATCTTTTTCCAAAAAATTTGAAAATTGCAATCGGGCACCATCATTGGAAATCTCATGCATAAATGCACCTGAAGAGGAGTTGAATACATAGGTTAAACCACGACCTAACTTCGCAGAAAATTGCGTTACCGGTATTTCTCATTAAAAGTGAATTTTTTCCATAAATTTGTCGTAGATAAAACGCATTGCTTGCGCAACAACAGGCCGCCTTACTCCATAATCCAACATCAATTCATAGCTTTCAATTTAACATAAATGCATTTTGTCAGATATTCGTTTGCTGGTAAAATAGACGACATCCTTTGGACTTACCTAAGTTGTTGCATCGGATCGTTTCATGGCTGAAAGGAACGAGAAAATATTCACACGCATTTCGTAATTCAGACACTGCAACACCAGGAGGACACACAACTACACCGGCAGTGTAATATTCCTACAACACAATAAAGAGTTCAGAGTAATATTATTATTATTCAGAGGCGGTGGGGCCAGTCAGACTGACAAAGGTATTAACTCCTCTGACATATTGTGTAGGCCATCATTTACGCCCATCACAAGTTTCACCGCTACCTAAAGAGTTAGGAGTAAGAAGTACCTCTATAACTACGTCTATAAAAATCGTAAACCAACCAAGAGGGCCTTGAATATACAAGCCGACACGCCTTCCGTCACTTCGTATTCTCCTTTATCATTAGGCTTCGTCCAACCTCTTTCTTCAATCATACAAGAACTAAACATCCTAAATAGAAGGAATCAACGTGTTAGCAATTTATCAACGCATTTGTATCGCTCAATTTAAAAACCGCAAGTTCGATGTCCCAGTCGGTCAAATTTTATGCAGTGCTGCCGCTAAACCGCTTTATTATGCTGCCAAGTTTTGGCCTCCTTTTATCTCTACTGCCGATCGGCGCAGCCAGGGGGGGATTAGGGGGACCAGTCCCCCTTCTTTTCAAAGTTCATATTTAAAAAATTATTAAACAATGGAATCCCCGTTCAAAATACTATTTAACTTGTATTGTGTTTTTGTAATTAGCGGCATATTTATCCTCCTATCACGAGAAAGCGATCTATGCGCTATACGAGCTCGCTGAGGAGTTGCCAGCCATCTGTCTACCACACCAAGATGGGGAATCCCGCTAAGTGCCTTTCCCAACGGCACAACAAGTCAACTTGTCGGCTGGTTCACCACATTGTCCCTTTAATGCTGAGCGTCAAGCAGGGAAGCTGTGGATACCAATTTTACAGTCATTGGTTTGACCCGACTGGGAATCAAACCCGAGTCTACAGCTCCAGACGCTCTTACCACTCGGCCATCTGAGCTGTTAAACTTGAGCATGACCATTGATTAAATCGCCAGAAAAGCGGGGGGAGAGGAAATAGTTTGTTGAATGATCAATTGAATCAAATTTTCGTAAATAAACATTGGCTGTAATGAGAATAGTGCAGCAGCTGTGTCGACAACCTGCCATATTGTATTGCCATTGCGTTGACCTGACTACCCTCAGCACTTTACACAATCAAACGCAACAAATGATCGATCGCTGTTACATTCTTTCTGCTTAAAATAAGTGTCAGCGCAGAAATAAAGAGCCAGAAGTCAACAAAAACTTTCATTGACCAAAAACAAAAGGATGCAAATCATTTGTTTTTTTTTCTATTCCAAAAAAGAAAGCGGTACGCAGTAGATGCTTTTTCTCGTAAGAATTATTTTTTGCAACTTGAGAAAACAAAGCTCAATTAGGCCTACCCCTTGTCCTCAGGTTCTTATTCAAAAATTCCATTTGAATAAAGCACTGAGGATGATAAAATATTTTCCCTATAACTTAGGAGATCGCTTTGTTTAAAAAAAAAAAAAACGTTTCATGCATAGATGAAAGAAACGATCATCAGCTACGCTAACTGATTCAGTCTAGATCTTAACTCAAGACTTCAAAACTACGCGAGAATCCGTTTCACGGGGTGCGATTGATAGGTGCAGTCTGAGAGCACTGCCCTTGTATGTTGACGTCAGCGATGAAAGCCATGTTCACGTTAAACATTACACCCGCAACTGCGATAAACGCAGCGTGGGGCAGTCAGTGGTATCAGCGCAATTGCACGCACGCAGAAAAGCGGCGAGAAAAAAAGCAGGCGATTTTTGGTTGCTTCCCGGAGAAATCAGAACGCAGTTATTAAAAAAAATATAGGCCTACCTTAATTAACGCTAGAGCATTAGCAGTTCCATGGTTGCAGAGGCATAAAAAACTTTTGAATGAATCATAGCGCAACAATGGAATAAAATCACTTATTTTTCAATAGAAACTGATAAGCTTGACTGAAACCTCAATACCAGTAATTTAATGGAAAAAAATTGCTCCCCCCCCACCCCGCCTTTTTTTATGTCTGGCTACGCCGGTACTACTGCCACATTCAATTGAGAAGATAGGTAGGTAATAAGTAATGCAACTGATAACATGTGATAACGTGACGTTTCAACAACATAGATTCAGCTTTCATCATGAGCAGTGTAAGCACGGCAGTGAAAAACTGAAAGGATTAAGATGTTACGAGTTACTAAGATGAATGTTTGACACTTCGAAACGATGGGAAACAGTACCGATTACTAGCAACATCATATCAAATTTTACCCTTAGTTTTTACAACTTTTTAAAGTTGAATTTTCACAAAACAAACGCTTCTTTATAACCACACGGCGAGTAGCCTAATTTAAAATATTGTCGAAAAAAGGCACAACACTCATCAAAAAGTACGTACTGCAAGGGTTAAACAGAAACGCTAGAACATGCCATTATCACTTACTATTTCAATAGTTAAAATGCAGATAAGCACGCAATACGTGAACAACAATATCAATTGCTGATTCATTACGTAAGGTGGGTTTCGCAGTTTCGCTTTGCAACAAATAATTGACGTCATTAAACACACGCAAGCCGATTCGTCGCAACAAAATATGAGGAAACATGATGAATCAATAAATGAATTACAATATATACATGCAGAAGGCAATAAAATAAACACTTTAGCGAGGTTTTATATAACGCGGTATTACTACAAATAGTCCCACGGCGCTCTATCAAGGTTTCCAGTCACCTGCCAACCACTCCAAGATGAGGGAGTCTCGCCTAGTGCCTTTTCCAACTGCACAGCAAGTAAACTCGCCAACTTGTTTTCCACACTGTCCCTTTAATGCTGAACATCAAGCAGGAAAGATGTGAATGCCAATTATAAAGTCTTTGGTTGATCCAACTCAGAATCCAACCCCGAGTCTACTGGTCCAGAAGTACACGCTCTATTCGCTAGACCATCTGATCGGCCAACAAATTAAAGCTTTTATCAAAACATTGGATTGCGATTGACGAAGATGACTTAAGAAGAAACCGACAACCGCCCCAAATCATTCCAAACGTCAGAAACGATTCCACTGCAAACATATTTACTTACTTTGCTAACATTGTATCGGGTTTTGTAGCAAATAAATTCTTCTCAATTACGAACCGCGTGTCATCAACCAACAGCACCAACTTTCTATCCGTATCCAGTTTTTTGACAGCTTTAATTAAAAGAACAGTAAATTAGAGACTGTGAATTGCATTGCATATGCTTAAAAAAAACATACGACCAAAGTTATATAACATATATCAAACTTATTCTGAAGTCATTTTTCAACCAACAAACCCCAAACTTTAACATTATTCTGACAAAACAAGTACAGAAAATGTTGGATTACAAGCATTGTATATGCACAGTCATACACATATATCACTTAAACTTTTACGATTCACGAAAATCTTGATTCTTATGAAATTCAAGCTTCCTTTTTAGGATAATAATCAAATCTAATTAAGAATTGAGTCTTAAACTTGACGAAAAACTTTGAAATACGAAGATAGGCGATAAGCACTTGGAAAACAAGCATTACTGTAAGATACATACAGACAGACAGACACTCCGTATATTTTCGCAAACAACGATACGCATCATAATGAGCAATAGTGATGTACCGATACCAATATTTTGCCCGATTCCGATACCAAAAAAATTACCGATACCGATTTAATTCACGATTTCTATGTAATAGTCCCGGTACCGGTACTTAACGTATAATACCGGTACTTAACGTAACACTGAATTTATATAAACTGTCAAGCAATGTTTGTGCTTGTTAAAATTCACCATGCAAAGATAGGTGTCATAAAAATATTTAGCTGCGGGTAGACTAATGCAACAAGGGTGTGACATGGATCAAAGATTTTGTATTATATAGAAATAATATCCATATTTCCTTGGCCATACTGCTTACAAGTACCGTATGTTTGTAACTTCAGCCTACCATACACAAAATCGTCTAGTCAATCAAATACAATATATAAAATCAAACCCTTTCTACTCGCTTTATTGATTTTTTGAATTAGCACAAAATGTATCAATAATATTGCAAATCCCATAATTTTGAAATCCAGATTGGTGATATGCCAAAGCAACCGATATGAAAAAGTTAGCCTAAACACCACATGCCATTTGGGCTCACTTTTTCAGAATGTTTTTTTGCATATCACCAACCCTAAATTTACAATAGTGTGCAATGCAATTGTTTGTTTTTTTTTTCTTTTTGAATATGTATTCATCACAATCAGATAATCTTACTACATTGCTGACGCAAAAGCAACTTCAAGTTATGCAATCCGAGTAGGCAAATATAGTTATTTTAACCAATAAACTACAACTACTAAATTTTGCAGATAGTCTTGAGTTACTAATTTTTTAAATTATTTTTGAATGTTTGTTGCTGGTTACTACCATTTTCATTGTCAAATCTGCTTTAAAAGAATCGATATCGGATAGGTAACTACAAGCATTTTTGACCGATCCGATACCCGAAAAAACGCCAATTATAGCGATTCCTTAAACCGATTAATCGATACATCACTAATGAGCAATTGGCATAATAATTGTTGTTGCAATAGGGAGACTGCGAGTAGACCTCACGGTCATCGAGTCAGCAGCCACCCAAAAAAGAAAAAAAAGGACGAACGAAGGAGCAAGATTGATTATTAATTATGACTACGCGATGAGTGAGCGACAGCTGAGGTGCATGGAGAAGTAGACTGATTGTAGCTGGTTAGTTATACTTGGTACTGATTAAGAAGATACGATTTAAGTTTCTTTTTGAATGCGAAGAAATGAAGGTTTTTGATTTAAAAAGGAGTTGTATTCCAAAACTTGACTCCTTGATATTTTAAGGTATTTCGAAGCTTTGCGGTAGGGTAAAAAGGTACATATAGTGTTTGTTCCTGCTTGTCGGAAGATTTTGTCATGCGGGTGGAGATGTCGGCTGTTTTTGTAAAAAGGTTGGTTAAGGATACTGGAAGGGTGTTATGAAAGAAGTGGTGGACAAGTTTGGCACATTCGTGTTTGTACAAGTCTGGTAGCTTTGAGATGTTCAGTTGGCGGTAATACGGAGTTGCGTGGTCTTTGAATTTTTCCCCCCTAATTAACTTGACTGCTTTGTTTTGATAAGTACATAGTTTCTTTAGATAAGAAGGGAACATGGAACCCCAAACAGGTAGTCTATAAAGAAGATGTTGATGAACCGAGCTATAGTAGAGTTTCAGCTTTGCACTACAAGGAAGGACACTTCTAATTTTTGACAAAATTCCCACAGCTCCAGCCAGTTCATTTTCGACTAATTTTACGTGAGATTTGAAGTTAAGCTGGTTGTCGATGATTATGCCAAGGTATTTAGATTCGTTGAATATTGCGATTAGTTTATTATTCAAAGTGTAGGATAGGGTCGACTGTGTTAAAGATTTCCTGCTTGGGTGGTATTACTAATGCTGAGAATTTGGATGGGTTAATAATTAAGAAATTGTTGTTACACCACAGATGCAGTTTCGTTAGTTCCGAATTCGTGTTGGACAACAGAGAATATTTGGAGGTGTCGGCAAATAGTAGACAAGTATTGTAGGCAAACAATCTTGGGGTGCTGTTTATAGCGTTTGGCAGGTCGTTGATGAGCAGTAAAAAAAGTAAGGGGCCAAGTTTTGAACTTTGGGCTACACCACAAGAGATGGGTCGTAGTGATGAATTTACACCGTTGACGCTAACAAATTGCTGACGGTTAAGAAGGGAGTAAATTAACTGGATATAAATTGACTAGTTTAACTGGTTTAATGATTTAACTGGTTATAAATTGACTAGAATGAACAAGATATAAAATTGACTAGTTTAAATATCTACAAACTATGATTTGTTTCATTGAAAAAGTAACAATCTGCTTAAAAGGGGAATAAAAAAAATGAAACACTGTACCGAAAAAAAACAACAACTATATACTGTATACGCACTTGAATAATAGCACAACAAACTTGGTTGAATTATTTATGTAATAACAAAGTGAGCTTGGTTACTGAGAATTTGAACTTCAAATCTCAAGTTTTAAATCTATCAATTGTAAGTTACTTCAAGATAATCGCATATTCGCAAATCGCTGCTAATGCTTTCATAAAAATAAAAACGTTTGGAGCTACCTTCGCTAATCAAAACACACAATTTTTCCCTTTTGCCCTGTATATTTACAAGAAATGCCGCTGCCAATGCCTTCTATGGGATTCTCGCCAAAAAAATTTTGGTTAATTTGAATTTACAAACATATGATGGTGTAGGGTAACATAAAAGCGCGCAATGAGCAGCTAGAAGCTAAATTCGAATGCTAAACTAAATAATTTATTTAAGCACACAAACTAAATCGTCCTATTCAACAAATAAAAATTCAAAGTGATTTATTATCACACAATCGAAATGTTTCACGTTTATAGTGATGTCAAGTTTTCGTCACCGATAAATTATCTTTTAACCACGCACAAACAAAATCGCCATTAGCCATCAGACACAGTTGATAATACATATACCGGTACTTCGTAACACCCATTATTGATTACAAACTACAAATGTAGCTGCGTAATGAATATTTTCACTAAACTCAAAGTTGGGGCTACCACAAATCACAAAATTGACATCGCTGACGTTTGATCACTACAATATTTTCGTCCAGGGGGCAAAAGAATCAAAATAACATTCAGCCTTGAAAAACCATGGCATTACGAATTTCCTTAATTTTAAGAAGCTCTACACCAGGCATGTCAAACTCAGTTTGGCTCTGGGGCCGGATCCAGACTTTTTGTGCTCAGGCGGGCCGGATCAGTAAAAAAATGTCAACTCTAAATATTTAGCTTTGTTTTTCAGTACTATGTTTTATTCTTCAGCCTGCATTTGTAACCTACCCTACGTATTCTAATAGCAAATGACGAGAAAACCTTTTCATATCGTTTTTCCTCATTTTTCCTATCAAGTGGTCATATTTATCCTTATGACGAGTCTCATAGTGGCGCCGAATATTAAATTCTTTGTTTAAACGCTGCAGCTTGCTGATTGCATACCAAGCACACTGATTTTGCGTTCACTTCTGCAAATGAATAACTCTTCAGTCCATTTTTCCTTGAAAACTGTGCACTCCGTGTCCACATTTGTTTTTTTTTTGACAGCACCATTTAGGGAAGGGTGTGTTCACCGATAACTTGCTCTGTACAGTGGTGCTCAAAAGTTTTAGGACCACCTTCATATAATTACATTTCTTGCGATAACTTTGAATATTTTTTCCGAATGTTATGCCACATTGCCCATTACGTTGTGATACTTTTGTCTTTTATGTAACAAATAATTTTATTACAACCTTTAGTAATGAGTTTATGCTTGTGTAAGCATAAAAATTCAAATTTTTTGAAAGTGCTTAATTCTTTTGGAAAAAATTGACAAAGCTCGTTTTACATCGCATGCTGGACGTGAGCTTTTTTTCACATTTACTGCCCTCCCGCTGCCGGAGAGAGCATTTGATTTGTATTCAATTTAAAAGATCTTAACTTTTGATAGAAATGAGCTGGAGACTCTCCTTTTTCTGATATACTCAGAAATTTATGCCAGGCCGGATTAAATTATTCAACGGGCCGGGTCCGGCCCGCGGGCCGTATGTTTGACATGCCTGCTCTACACATTAATAGAATAATGCATTTTAAGAACATCTTTTTTTCCTTGCACAACATCCTTCTCCATCAGTATCAAACAGCTGTTCTGCACGAATTTCGAACAGTCAAAATACATTCTTTAGTTTTAGTACAGCATTTTCTTATAGGAAAAAATCAAAAGCACCATTTCAGCACTATATAAGTTGACAAACATCAAGTGAAATTATAACAATGACATACTACCTTTTTTTGTTGTACTAGAGCTGGAGTCTCCTTGCACAGAGCTGCTGTGGATAGCATTGTTACCAATATGACTGGATGATGGTTCCTACAAAAAAAACAACATAAGAGACTGCAACTCTGATCAAAAACAGCATACGATACGATACTTATCATCAGCAGTGAAGTAACATGACAACAATTCAGAAATACCAAAAGCACCATCATAAAGAGGGTACATGACAATTTGATGCGAACAAACTTGACATGAGCGACTTGATGCGAAGGCGACTTGACGCAAGGACGATTTGATGCATAGACGATTTGATGCTAAACGTGTGAACACGATCTGGGACCCCAACTCCAACTCCCCCGACCCCAAACCCCCCGACCCCAAACCCCTGACCCCATTACACACGTTTCGCAACAAATCGTCTTTGTGTCAAGTTGTCCTCGCGTCAAGTCGCTTGCATTAAGTTTGTTCGCGTCAAATCGTCCGCATCAAATTGTCTTGCTCCGCCGTAAAGCAGTGGTTCCCAACCTTTCTAATGTACCTCACTCTCAAAAACATTTCAAGATATTCTAGTATCCCTCGCAATACATGCAATAAGACAACACTGAAACAATTAACTATCAACCAATTAACAACGAAAGCAATTTGCAGTTCTCGGTTCTAGTCTCTGCATCATAATCACTTTTTTGATATCATAGTAAAAGAAGTGATTATGACAGCAAAAAATTGATTATGATGCAGAAACTAAAACCAAGAACCATGGGCCTAAAGCCCACTAAAATTGGACATGTGGACAGGGTTAATATTTAGTATCGGGTAATCCAACCTTTTTGACATCCTTGAAATGTGGTTCAGTTACTGGCTTTCCAGGAGAAGGGAATATCACAATCTCTTCACAAGAACTTCGACGCGATGAAAGAGGAGATATGACATGGGAAGGTGAAGAACTTCTCGACTCTAAAGAAAATACTGACAATAAATATCAAGAAATTTAAAATAAATACCTTCATACATCACAGAACAACTTTGTCAACCAGGGTCACTTTGTTCAAGATGATGTTGTTCAGCTTTGGTTTATGAAAGTTTGCAAGCTTCGGCTAAACACCAAAGTGTTTCCTGAATGGTTACAACCATTGAAAAAATGTTTTATATTCCCCTGTGCTCACATGTTTTTAATTTAAAGCAGCGTTTTACTTCTCTATTCAATTCTTTTTCAACTGCCATTAAGCTGCAAAGATATTTGCAATCAAACTCTGTTTATCCATTTCTTTTTTTATTCAAATGCTTGCTAAACTTTCTTAAAAACTTAAAAGATACACAAAGTCACCCCATGGCATTGCAACCTTTGTTAAGTGATAGGTTTTTAATGTCCAGCAAAATTCACCCCGCAGACAGAGCGACTTTGTTCACCACTAACAGCAGAGTAGCGCTCATATACCAGCTGAAACAAAAGCAAACAATATCAGTTTTGATAGGAGATACCAGTACCTCAAATGCTATGCTAACAAAGGTTTGGCAATTCATTTACATGCCGTTTTAGAGCTGTAAAGCAAAAATTGTCCATATTGAACCAAGTGACCCAGTTTGATGAATTTGGCTCGAAGCAGTGGAGATATAGTCTGTTCTTTAATGTGCGCAAGTCACTAATATCCTCTAATGCGCCACTAGGGCAAAAAAAATTTAGAACTGCTAATTCAAAAACAACTTAAGATACTCCATATGGCAAGTATGTTTCATCTCCATTCCACAAAAACCGTATCCGGTTGAAAATACTTTACAAAGTCCAAACAAAAACGATTTTACTTTTGGTTCCCTAAAACGTACTTTTTTGTGCGCAAGAACTTTTTGACTGCCTTATGCAATTTTGCTGTTGCAGATTTAATACTCAATGGATGGAAATAATTTTTACATCAACGAGTTCAGCTGGAATCCTTCGTCATGCATGGTTAATCGAAAGAAATGTAATATACTTTCCCAGAGAGCATAAAAGAAAAGCGAGCATTAAAGTCCAAAGTTCATGAACATCTGAATGCACAACTGTTATTAATGAAAGTCTATAGGCCTGTATATCGTATTAAATGTTTGCGTGCTTTTGCCGGTAAGAAATTTTCAATTAAAATAAATCAGATAACTTGCTTCATATAGTATTTGTGTACGCAATTGTAGGCAATATTCAGTTTTTAGGATATTTTGATTAAATAACCTCAAAGGTTCATGTGCTATAGCACCCAACAATTTTTTCTTTAAAAAGTAACGACCCTGGTTCAGATCTGCAGAAAGACACGACTTTAAGCGCACAATTTATACCAGTATAGGCCGTACTAAGACCTATGACAAGATGACCAATTAGATGGCATAGTGATGCAACTCATGTTTCTAGCACGGAAAACCTGGGTTCGATTCAGGTGTCGATCAAATCTAGCACAAGTCAGCCCCACCACTAGTTATTGTTTCAGCAGTTTCCTTAAGCCAGTAGTTCTACTGACTGTGGTGAATCTGGTGATACATACGTCTGCTTTCCTGCGTCAGTCGAGATGGCAACAAAAGCTTGAGACACCAATTACTAAGCCCCAATCGTTGCTAAAAGGTGGACAACCGCTAGTTTAGCTGGGCACCTGCCAAAAGCAGCGGAGCTTCTGCTTACCACTGCTTGCTTACAAAAGTAGCCGCTACTGCGTAACAAACAGTGGGCGCTGCTGCTATTTCAAAGGAAAAAAAGTCAAAAACGCGATGACATTCTAATACTGTACTAGTGAAATTTCAACTTTAAAGACGAAAGTAGCAATGGGAATGTGAGTAAAAAAAACGAAGCGACTCAAAAGCTGACAATCGGTTTCCATCTAATCCACTAAAATTTTAGGGCTTTTCAATGGGAAGTTAATATTGAAATCCTATTGGATGTAAGAAAAACCGATGGTCGGCTTTTTAGTGAATAATAAAAACACAGATTGAAAAGAAATATCGAGAACAGTTTGAAAATAAGCACAGGTTAAAAATAAAAGCAGGTCCCAACCAGCATAAAAAAAATAACAGATAATTGAAACTTTGAAGAAAAATGTCAAACAGTTTTCTCTCCCATCATTCTAACGAAATTTTCTTTCAACCTGAAGTATCTGCCGCAGCTTTTTTTCACTAGTAAATAGGCCTACAGTTCGTTGAGTGCAATATAATATGTTCATCTTTTTTCTCAGCTCTCAAGGAACAAACATAGGTTGTTTTGAAGTAAAATGTCTTAATTTTTTTATCCTGCTATCAAAGGACCAAAACATCAAAATAAAACTGAAGATAAGGTAACTTGACTTCCATTGGTGGATCCAAGAGGCTAAGGGGGGTCACCCCTCCCCTACATTTTCAGTTTTACACATTAATGTGTTGCAACTTTGATACATTTAGACCAGGGGGTCTCAACCAGTGGTATGCGTACCACTAGTAGTATGCAAAAAAGTGGTATGCAAGATATTTTCCAAAAATGCAAAAAAAGGTTGTTTTCCCAGAATTTCCAAAAATGCAAAAAAAGGTTTGTTTTCCCAAAAGGTTGTTTTCCCAGAAATGCAAAAAAAGGTATGCAAGATATTTTCCAAAAACGCAAAAAAAGGTTGTTTTCCCAGAATCCCGAAATCCTCACAAAAACTTTTTTACTTTACGACTGAAATAAGTTACGTAAAAATAGGTTAGCTAGAGATATGTGTATAATCATGAGTGAAGACTATGGTATGACGTAGCATACTTTCATATGGGAATTGCCAATAGCTCGCTTGCTTGCGGGCCTTTTTTTTCTTTCTGCAGCAGCAAGCTGCAACACCATCAAATATTGTAGCTGGAATAAATGGAAAGGTAAGGTGAATCTATGAATCAACCTAACTGGTAAAAAAACTTTTAACAAACGCGATTCTGTGCTCGAAATAGTGAAATTCAGAGTTCAAAATTACTCCTAGCTTGAGTTTCACAATTCTAACCAACATCCCTGGGTGTAGTGAAGTAGGAACGCATACAAACTGCATTTCGCAGTAGTTTTGCAAAACGTTCTATATTTCAAACGAAAGTAGCAATAAAAGTAGACCGGGTGTAAAAATTTTTCTTAACTCGCAATCAAAACTTTTAATCTCAAAAAGTACTCGTACTCAAACCTGAAAGTACTCGGACTTGATCTAAATATCAGTCAAGTAAACGAGTACTTTGATATTTTTTCTCCGAGATGTCACGATCGTGGCTTCATTTAATCAATGTTGTTGCGATTTTTAGGGTATTCCCCAACCCCTGGACATTTGCTGACTTGTTCCCGTTCCTGTTTTTTCACCAAAATAAGTGATTTAAATGAAAGTGACTCAAGACTTCTGCCGTTTTTAGGAAGAATGGGCCTACAACGTGGGCAAATTTTCGATATTTTTTTTTCTTGCATACATTTGATGTTTAGCCGCTATTCTTCATTAAACGTAAAAATCAAATTTCTATCGCATGTAGTTCTTGAGATATTAGCGAAATAAAATGGAAAAACACAACGTCGTGTTTTATTATTCCCAATTTTTCAGGAAAAACACATTTTTTTTGGAATTTAAGGCTAACAACCAAAAAGTATCTTGACCTACACAGACTGGCGAGTCAAGTATTTTGTGTACCTACAACAAGTGCTCCAGTAGAGCGCATATATAGCCAAAGTGGCATAATTTTGCGCTCTCATCACTCTTGACTATTTGCCAAGATGGTAGAGACTTTGCTGTTTTTGAAGTGCAATGCGCATGCTGTTTCAGTTGTGGATTTTACGTAAATAAATTTTCGTGCATATTATTGTGAGTCAATCATCAGCCACTTAACTCAGAGACAAAATTAAGTGACAAAAAATTAAAGAACTAACTTCAAGAAAAGTGGTTCTGATTTACGCAGCAAATGCCTGCAACCGATTTTAAAGTGTCAAGTTTAATTGCAAAAAATCAAAATGTATTCGGTACTCGTTCTTGTACTCGAAACCAACCACCAGTACTCGTACTCGAAGATTCTCAAGGCAAGTACTCTGTACTCGTACTCGAAGGTTGAGTACTTGACTCCATCACTGGCTAAAAGCCCAAACCTCCCCGAAATTTTGCAGTCATAAGCGCCCATTTTGGAGAGATTTTTGCTTTAAAATTGTGCATTGCCAGTTGCCACTCAACTTTTTTAAACTTTGCACCCTTGGACATCTCAAAAGCAACGACCTCGCAGAGCTTCAAACGAAGCTGCTCCATATAGATGAGAATACAATGTCATTGCTGCGAAGTGAGGTCTCCCGAGAATACCCTTATGGATGCGTCTTCTCGTGTTGCAAAAGAAGCTGCTACAGTTCTTCCAAACAAAAGATTACAAAATTCAGGAGATTTTGAAGACATAAACTTCATTCTTCACCTTTCCTATAAGTCAGTTATTTTAGGAGTAATGAATCACTGTAATTGTTACCTTCAGGAGCCTAAAAGCAACATTGTTGATTTTGCAATCAAATTGACGACATCAGGGGAGGGCAAAGTGCGGCTCGCAAGCCACAAGCAGCTTTGTGACCCTCAAGACGTGGCTCTTCAGCTTTCTGTGAGCAACATCGAAGACCTTTATTTGTTTTGCAATTGGACTTACACCCCCCCATTTCCAGCTCTTGTGTGGTCGAAGATTTTTTTGCATTTTTATCCCCTATTTGCATCTCCTGTAAGGTTGAATACTTTTTTTTGCTCTTTGACTCACCAGAGGCAACTCTTCGATTGTTCTACTTTTCCGCAAGTGGGTCTTTCAATGGAAATTTTGCCCACCCTTAGACTACCTTCATCTAAAAGCTCGATTCACAATAATGACTCGCACATAGTGAGATTTCTTCGAAGTTTAAAGCTGTGCTGCCCAGATGCGAAGTTGCAGTGCTACTTGCTATGTGCTTCAGCGTAGTACCGCGAGTATAATGAACATTGGATTTAATTATATATTCGTTTCTGTATGTAAAGTAAACCTTTCAGCACAACTCTTATTATATTGTTATGGTCAAAAAATATTCATCAAAGGTAAGTGGTACGCAGCTACAGAAAAGGTCCAGAAGTGGCACGCAGAAAGCAAAAGGTTGAGAATCCATGATTAAGACGCACAAAACTGTAAAATAAGCATTTTTTCAATTTTTAACCCCTTTCTGAAAAATTCTGGACCCGACCCGTCCCTGATTTCCCCCATAAATTTATTAAAACCCTCCATGCATTAAATAAAATGGCAGTTTTTTTCCTTTGGATTGCCAGGACCAATAGACAATCACAAATGAACAGTTCAATATGCATTTTGATTTTATTCTGCGCATTTGCGATTTGCAAAATTTAGCTGAACTGGACAAGTTGTGGATTGAGATTATTACGACCAGATGAAGTATCACACCCAGTCCCCAAATGCCAGGTAAACATTTTACTCTGTTGGTAAAACAGTTGGCTCAATTAAATTATGCCAGATGAACTCGTTTTATCAAAAAATGAACCTTTCTTATGTTACCAGTATGCGCTTTATTACGCGCCACTAGCATTTTAATATGCGCGCCTGATTTTAAAAGGCAAAATACACATTTGATTTTTGTCTTGATTTTAAAGTGTCAAGTTTAACTGCGAAAAATCAAAATGTATTCCGTACTCGTTTTTGTACTCGAAGCCAACCACGCGTACTGTGTTGCGCTGACGTACTGTATTGCATAATATGTTAATTATTGAAGCGTATCAAATCAAAATTAGTGGGCACATTCTGAAAGCCAAGTTGGTTCATTGGTGAAAAAATCAGCCAAAAACGATCAGAAATAAAAGTGAAAAGCAAAATTAACTGAAAGACAGAGGCTAAGGTTACGTGACCATACCATTAGTCTCTTTGGTTTATTTTATTATCCCTTCACGCTTCCCCAATTGTACCAGAGCGTGACAAAGTAATAAAATATACCAAAGAGCCAAATGTTACGGTCACGTAACTTTAGCCACTTCGTAACTGAAAATCTTGCACTCGTTGGAGGATTAGCTATAATCCACATAAATTTCAGAATTTAATTCAAAACTATTTCTATATACTGGTAAGTCTTCATTATTTCACATCATTAAATTTCATTTAAAAAAAGTTTCTGCAAAATAGCTCGTACCCTGAAACAGTGAAATATTTGAAACAAATGATTGCCATGAGTAGGCTAATACGATGTTTCTTTAAACACAATTCTTCTTAATCTTATTACACACAACGTACCGTAGGCATAGGCCTACAAACATAGCATACCAGTATACCTGTTCCATTGGCTTCTTCTTTATTGTGACGAGTTCGTAAACAAGATGTTCGATTCTGTCTTGGAGAATTGTTATTATCACTAACTTTTTTTAAAGAACCATGCAATGGCATTCTTTTATTGAAAGAAAGATGCTGTAACCTGACCAATACACACACAAACACTTTTTACAAATACAAAAATTAAAAAAATAAGTACCGGTAGTTTTTCTAATAATATGGGTAGCCTGAAGATTCCTGAAATAATTTTTGAATTGTCATTGCCGTTAATCTTTAACAATAGGTTGATAGCGAGCAACAGAACACAGAGGGAATGCAAATGATCTGCAGTCAGTATGGTACCAGTACCGTACAGACTGTTGCAATTACGACATTACACTAGACTACAAGGTAACATTGTCAATGGCTGATGCAAAATATTGCCCAAGAATGATAACCCTAAACAGATTATAATACAAGGTTAAACTGCTAAATCTTTTTAGTCTAGCTCACTTTATCCTACATCACAGGTCATACACTGGTACCAGTACTGCAATTCCAAACTGTACGGTTATTCCAAACTGTACTGTACAGTGTACAAATGTACAGTGTACAAATAACTGTACAGTTCCAAACTGTACAGTTATTCCAAACATACTGGTACTGTACAGTTCTTAGTGCTCTGCTAGCTAATTTATAATACCTAGCTATTATCAACTAAGTAAGTAAACATCCACAAGAGTTGTACTGGTAATGTAATCTAATGTCCACCGTCTTGACCAGAAAGGAACTAGTCCAACCAAGTCAAGTTACACAACTGCTGGACTAATGGACTACAGGGACCGTTTTTTGTTTTTTGAACATTCTAGAGAATAAAGTGGCGGACTTGTGATCTTATTAAAAATCCATTCCTTTTTATGATTTTGTTTTTCATAGTGTTGTTCGCATTCTTTAGATATTTTGTGTAATTATTTATTGAGAATTGCATTGTTTACTTTTAGTGAACAAAAAAGGACACACTGAGGACAAAAGCAAAAGAGCAACTCTCACCCAGTTTACTGCAACCACAACAGTAATAATTAAAATTCTTCCTAATTCTATTTAGGTTTTCAGCTGAGGCAAGGCCTTCTTTATAGGCTGAGACCGTGTATCAGTGCATAAGGGTGAGTTAAGGAAAAGTTTGACCTGATTTTTTGTACGTAAAGCGACGTAGGTTTTCGAACAGTTAGAGCTTGTGAGATACACTTACGTCATTTTTGTGCTGTAGCCTATCGGTATTCTAGGAATTTTGTGCTGTAGCCTATCGATATTTCCTTAAAAATAAATGGACAAATATGCGAAACTGATAGTGATGAATTCTTGAACCAAATGTGTGAATATTTTGCTAATGTTGGTTCAAACTTATCGAAAAGAAATAAATCTGACATTTCCGAACTAAAGATTTTTTCCAAGTCCATAATGCAAAGTTTTACATTGCATGAAATTACTGAAAGTGAAGTGTCTCTTGCTATTAGCGATGTTAAAAGTAATTCAGCCCCTGGAATCGATGGCATCTCCCCCAAATTTGTAAAAATGGCTAGAGTAGTCTTGACTCCTATTTTGACTAAATCATACAATAAATGTTTGCAACAAGAATGTTTTCCCGATGAATTTAAAGTGGGTCAAGTCATTCCAATTCCCAAAACATCAACACCCAAAGAACTAGGTGAATTTCGACCTATCTCTCTTTTAAACTTATTTTCAAAAATTTTTGAAAAAGTATTGAAGACTAAAATTATGGATTTCATTGACAAATATAATATATTATCTCCTGAGCAATTTGGATTTACAACAAACAGTTCCACCGAACTAGCAATTACCACAATTTATGATAAATTTCTTGATAATCTTGATAAAAATCAATATACATGTGCTATATTTCTTGATATCAAAAAAGCTTTTGATTCCCTTGACCACAAAATTTTACTCAAGAAGTTAGACCACTACGGTTTTCGAGGAAAAATTTGGAATTTGCTGAAATCCTATATGGAAAATAGAAAAATTTGCACTAAAGTAGAACAAAAAGCTTCAAAATATTTTAAAGTGACTCGCGGAATTCCACAAGGCTCTGTCTTAGGCCCACTTCTTTTTCTGTTATTTATTAATGATTTACCTCAAGCATCAAAGTTTAATGCTACTTTATTTGCGGATGATGCTAACTTGCATATTTCCCACCAAAATCCACACAGCTTGCAAGTAATGGTTAATGAAGAAATCGAGAAAATTGAAAACTGGATGTACTTTAATAAATTAACGTTGAACTATTCAAAGTGTTGTTTTATGATTATAAGTTGCAAGCCCCTTGATGCCTCAAAATTTAGCTTATCAATGAATAAAGTAAACATCAAACGAAGTGATTGTATTAAATATCTAGGAGTGCTATTAGATGAACAGTTAAGCTGGAAAAATCATGTCCAAAAACTAAACAAAAACCTTTCAAAAATTTGTGGGCTAATTTTTAAACTAAGGCACTATGTACCTTTAATCACTCGCAAATTAATTTATTATTCCATGTTTCATTCCGTCATATTGTACTCGTTAATTAATTGGGGAAGAACTACAAATTCATATCTCCACCAGCTTGTAGTTTTGCAGAATAAATTTATTAGAGCCAGTTTATTTCTTCCTCGAAATTCTCCTACCAATCCTCTATATGTTAAATTTCAAACTCTAAAACTAAAAGACATGATCAGATTGGAATTTGCAAAGTTTATTTTTAAATTCAAAAATAACATGCTTCCATCATCATTTAATAATTACTTTATAGATCTCAACAAAGTACATAAACACAACACTAGACAAAAATCAATTGGCAGTTATTATCATCATTCTTTCAATAGCGAGTTTGGGAGAAAAAGATTACAACACATCTGCTTACAGGAGTGGGAAACTATTCCTCTTGCTCAAAAAGAGTGCTCTTTTTCTAGATTTAAAAATAACTATAAAGCAGTTTTATTTGAGCATTACTCCGAAAATCTTGTGTAACTTTATCAATTATCTTAATTGCCCGCTTATTTCAAGCACAGTGAAATTATCCAATGAGTGTAACAACTAATTTTTAAACTCATTTATTGTTAAGAAACGTTCTAGCTAAATTTGAATTATATTTGTAGGAAAATTGTCCGCCGAAAATTTCACTTGTTGGTACAGACGAATATGTAAACTGAGTTACACTGTAAATATTGTTTTGTTTTGTTTTTTGTGCCTGTGCTGCCATTTTTTATTTTATCATACTTAGCAATTTTGCTTGTAATCGGTCACTATACTACACTTCGTAGTTATGCCTGTAATCGGTGTCTAGTGTCAGATTTCCAGATCGGCGTCTAGTCAAGTCTCAGATTTAGGTCACCTATAGAACAATAACCTTTTCTTAATAACGAATAACTTCTACTTTTCGTTTACTTTGCTTTATTCATACGTAGTGGTCGGGAATAGGTTTATAGCCTAATGTTTCACTTTATGATTTGCATTATTATTATTTTTTTTTAATCCCAGCTATGGCAGTACTGTCTTGTAATGTGTTCTTTTTTTTTAACGTTTTATGTCATGCTAAGTTTACGCCAATATGTTTACTGTAAGTATTGCTGTAGTAGGTGCAGCAGACTTAGATGACCCCTGTGGTCTTGCGCTGTTTCCTGCCTATGCGAATTTTCGAAACGTATACGGTGAAATAAACTTGATTGATTGATAGGAACAATTGCAATGAAAAAAAGCCAATAGAATGAATTCAAAACTGGCTACCGAAAACAACTGTTAGGAAATTATGATATGAACGCCGAAAGATAGTTAATTATGGTGTACAACAACAATGTAATTATGTGTTCAACAGCAACAATGGAATGCAATGTAATATACCGTTGATAAATTATGGTGTGCAACAACTCTAGCTTGACATAAGCATCACGTGGGAGGTTGTTCCACTCTATTCTTAAAAATTTATCACAAATCTGCGTATGTTTTCAACTGATTTGTATCTTCCTGTTATCTGTATTGTTTGTTTTTTGTTTTGTTTTTTCTTTTTTCTCTTTCTCAAAGTGTTATTATGTTCTTATTATTATTTTGCCTGCTCTGATTAAGATTTTGTGATAACGCTGTATTATAATCAAGTCAAGTTTATTTTTTCCAAACGCTGTATAAGACATGCGCTGGAAGGAACAGCGAAAGACCATTCGTTCATCTATGAGTTGGCTGTACCCTAAAGCATGTTGCAAAACACGGCACAAAAAACTTGATCCTGACGTAGGCCTACTCATCAAAACGAAACTAAAAGAAAGAAGCGTTCACGCGTTAAAATAGGCTAAGCAAAAAATAAGCGTTTATACTGTAGACAAACACAGTTATCCAAAGAAATGTTAAGCAGGTGTACGAACATCTGAACGTTGTTACTTAATTTACATATTTTGCTAAATTTTGCTTTAAACAATTTTTTAAATTTCTAAAATGAGACATTTCGATCTTCTAATGGAATTTTTTCCCACACAGGAAAACAGATATGATGGAGTTTCATTTTTCCCTCGTTAGTTATTACGCGATCATGAAAGAACTCATTTTTACTTTTTCACCTCGTGTTATTTTTGTGAATCAGGTCAAGTTTGATGAAGTAAGAATCAAATGAATTTGGAAGCATTTTGTTGGAATATTTGAACATAAATTTGGCAAACTCCATGTTTGTCATGTCCTCAAGACGTAAGACCTCAAATTTGGAGTATAAGAAAGTGGTAGGGTGATATTTAGGACAGAATAGACAAGCTCTTATAAGCCTAATTTTGTTTTGTAGGACGGATATTTTTTGCAAACGAGGTTTACACGCTCTACCCCAGTTGATTAAACAATATTGAAGGGTTGAGTTAAACATCAGTGTTGTAGTAAGGCCAATTAAGGACCTTAGGGTCTAGGCCAAGGCCGAGGACTTTAAAATTTTTTCGAGGCCAAGGACACACAAGCCAAGGCCAAGGACATGCAAGTCGAGGCCAAGGACAAGGATCAAGGACAACGGGCATTTTTCCGATTTCAGTATGAAATCTCAAAACGTGAGTCATTTAGTCATGAAATAATGGTTCGCAAACAATTTATAGCTTAATATTGCATACCTACAACGACAATCGTTTTCGAAAATTACAGGGTCAACGAAAATATTATAATTGATAATAATCCAGGGTCAGGTCTTCTAGGCGCAGGGTAGGCCTATAAAGCTATAAATTGATATAAGATGCCCCAGATGAAACTCGTCACAAAACTAAAACTAACCCCGATGAATCGAGCATAAAGTTCCTTGTTGTTATTTAACGGTAAGATGTTTAATGTATATAGAAAAAACGCATGCACTAATCCAGTTACAGGCAAACTTATCAGAGTTAAGCAAAAAAACTTTAGGTTTTTTTTAAATCACACAATACCTGCATGGAAACAAACATTAATGATGGTTGAAATCTTTACTACTTTGGTCGACACTGTTCTGCTTACTGTATACCAAATTGTTCAACCATTTTTGGATTTAGTGCTTACAAGCTAGTAGGTAACCTATAGCCGCATTTTCTACGTTTGTACTCAATCCGCAGTTCCCTTTCCCATAGGTGTAGCCGCATTCTTCGGTACAACATCGTACATTACCATTCCTACCTACAACCTTTGGTGAGCCTGATTTAGTTTAAGGAGGTTCTGCCCACCAGGCCGCCACTGTCTTATACATTAACCATTATAACTAAAAACCAATTTTTTAAAAAAAAAACAACAAATCAACGAAAATGCAAGCAATCATAACAGAATCAAAATCACAAAACGAAGCAAAACAAAAAGTGAAAAGCACTCTCGTGTCACATTCACACTCAAAGAACTACCCCACAACGTGTCAATTAGACTTGAGAAAAATCGATGTCAAAAGCACAGACCCCGAAATGCAAGCTCGATGGGGTCACATAATAAATCCCCTTTGCTAAAACCTCTTTTGACTAGGGCTGATGATGCTAGAACCAGGTCCGCAACTAGAAGCAAATGCTTAGGGGGGCGAAAAATATTTTAGCGGGGTACCAAATTACCTATACCGGTATCATGTATTATAGTAACCAATTTTTTGTATGGGGGAGCGAAATTTTTTTCAGGGGGGGCTCCGCCTCCCCGCGCCTCTCCCCCCCCTGGTTGCGGCCCTGGCTAGAACAGTTAACATCCGATGAGCTAAACAGATCAGTTTGGGCAGAAAATTGATTATTTCACTCACAATCTAAAGCTGCAACGTTAAAAGTTTTCGATTTTGCTATCAACTAATGATGGAGTCAAGTTTTGATGGTCGAGAGTCAAGACATAACTCGAGACCAAGACCCCATAGACTTGAAAATATTTTTGAGCCCGAGCAGAGGCGTCGTGCAGTCAAAAAGTTGGGAGGGGCCCGAGTAACAACTTATACAGATGTTGATCATTTACAACCTCTATAAAAGCCATATTCGGCAATAAGTAACATCACGAAAAAAGGAAATTAGGAAAAGATACCGAAATATGTCGTGATACCCCAATTTTTCGATAATGAATCGAAATTTATTTTAATATCCCAAACCGCTTTTTAATCACGGACAGCATGCGCAATCAGTGTGGCCCCACGATTTATCAAAGGTGGAGGACATTACAGGGGAGTTGGGGGAAAGCCCCAGCCGCCGTAGGCAAGGTGAGTCTGGGTACTTAGCCCCCAGTCGTCAACGGAGCACACTTTCTGGTCGAAAAAGGACATATCAGTACCTGCAGTGATGTGCAGTCACTGTTGTAGTGTCAGACAATACAAAAATGTTTTAATAGCCCATGTCTTAAAACAGAAGCTGGGTTAAAATAAATAAAAGCAGGCTGCAATCATTGTTAGTTTTGACGCATTTGGTGGGATGACGTGTATAAGTGTGTTTTAGGCTATAATCTTTCGCAACGCATGCAAAATGTTTTTTAAATTCTAACCACAGATTAGCAAACTAACCTTACTCCTGAGTCGAAGCGATTGATTGAAGCAAAAATTAAAAAACAAAACAATGGAATTTATGGTATAAGAAAGGGGGGCGGGGTATGGGATCAGTTTGAAAGATGAAAACAAAATAGCACTGGCTATTATTTTATTTTTTTTAATTTTCAATTTTTTAAATTATAAAAAGTAAAACATCTCACTCCTCGAGCCCAAATTAAACGACGCCACTGAGCCCGAGATCAAAACTCAGTGAATTTGTTCGAGACCCAAGTTTTACAAACAAAGCTTGTCTGACCGAGTGGCCGGCGCATTGGGCTGGGGAGCTGGTTTCGCGGGTTCGAAGTCCGGCTGGGTCATCTACCATGATGCACATACTTCACTAAGATAAAAACCTTAGCTCTGCATGTGTGGCGTCGTAAAAATAGTATTAACGCTCTTCGTTTTTCAAGCAAACCTGCATGTGCAATAAAATGTTCATAAAAATTCAAGCTTAGGCCACAATTTTTATTTGCCACACTGGTCGTACTTTAAGCTATTCCAATCTTCACTGGCCCAATAGTTATTACTCTAAAACGTTTTATAAAAAAGTTATAATTTTTAAAGAAGCCATATGTTCAAGTTAATCATTCTGAGTCTGCAGTCTGTGCTGTACCGATACTCTATTAGATCTGTTCTATAATATGCAAAAGCAATTACCATGAGCCTGGCTAGAAAGACTTTCCATGATAAAAAGCTTATCGTACTGCCATGCTAAACCTCAAGCTCAGTCCACAAGCAAGCGCTCTAAACGAAAAATTCAGAGCATCGAGAAACAGCAAAGCAAAAAAACTTGACAGCTGCAATTAGCACCTCTAACAAAGATATACTGTAATATCAAATAACATCGTCGGCGCTGCATTCGCTTTTTCAGACTGCTTTACATCACTGCTTTACTTCAGACTGCTTTGCATGGCTATTAAGCAAATTATGAAGTAAATAAACAACAGTTGATCGAAACTTTGAAGATAAGTGTAAAAGAGCTTTCTCCCATCATTCTACCCGAGTTTTCGAACCTCAAGGATCTCCCGCTGAGAATCTAATTATTGCAGATTAAATTTTCTATTAAAAGTTTGTTGCTCACATTTTCAATTTAAAAACCTTAAGGAGAGATTGTGAGAAACAAAATCTTGAATTGTTAAGATTTTGCTTTTCACAATGTAACTTTATGATTTTCTCATCACGCGTTGTCTACTTTTATTTCTTGCCGGGCGAGTTTACCAAGTACCGATGCTTATAGTTATTTGGACCATTTTTTGTTAAAACACCTAGCGTTTTGTAAAAACAATCGCAAAGCTGAATTTTTAAAAATATCGAGTCCTCGAGCCGAGGACAGCGCAAAATTCAAGGCCTAGGAGAGCCGAGGCTAAGGCCAAGGACAACACGGTCGAGGCCAAGGACTTCGCAAACCTGTCCTCGAGGACAAGGACATCCTCGAGGACTACATCACTGTTAAACATAGCCTGCTGTAATATACCGACTTCAGAATTGAAGTGGGGACAAGGTGTCGCAATTTATAAAGTACACAGATTCTGGATAATCGCGTGACAATATTATCAATATGCGTTTTCCAAGATAATTTGTTGTCCAGTGTAACTCCTAAATACTTTAAACTGTTAGTTCTATTAATAACGTAGTGATTAAGTGATAGTTTAAAATCAACCGATGTATTTGATTTGTCATCACTAATTAGCATGCACGCACTTTTTTGTAGTTAATTGTTAATTTATTTTGGCAAACCCAATTTTCAATTTTTGTAATCTCCAGTGAAACTAGGTTTTGAAGAGCTTTTAAATTGGGATGGGATATATGAAGATTGGTATTGTCAGCAAAAAGAGTGGTCTCAAAGTTTGAGGCTAGTGGAAGATCATTCACGTAAAGCAAGAAAAATAGGGGCCCTAAAACTGAACCTTGAGGAACACCAAATTTAACATCGTAAAATTTAGAAATGTTATTGTCGACTTTCGTTCAAATTTTTCTACGTTTAAGATATGAATTTAGAAGCCTCCAAATTGATCCGCGAAAGCCATAATGTTCGAGTTGTTTGAGCAAGATATCATGATTAACGGAATCAAACGCTTTCCTCAAATCAAGAAATATAGAGCATGTTATTTTTCGGTTTTCTAAATTATCTAAAATACTATCACATAAAGAAGTGGTAGCTAGATCAGTTGAACTATTTGTTTTGAAACCGTATTGTGCAGGATTTAAAATATTATTCTTGTCAAGAAATTTTTTCATTCTGACTTATAGAATTTTTCGAATATCTTGGAGAAAATTGGCAATAAGGCTATGGGTTGAAAGTCACCGAATGAATGTGGCGATGGAACTTTTGGTATAGGAATCACAAATGCTGATTTGAATTCATTTGGAAAAGTTTCTTGGTTTACGCATTTGTTAAATAATTTAGTGAGAATTGGTAATAAGACACATTTTGCAAGTTTGACAAATTTTGCTGGGATTTGAGCGATTCCATGTGCCGAGCGTATCTTAATTTTGTTAAAACTATCACTAACTTCTTCTTCAGTTATTTCTTGTGAAACAAAACTTTTAAGACAGCTTTTCGTGTGAATTTTTACTTGAGAAGGTGTTGCTTGATTATTACCACACACGCACTAATATTGGCAAAAAAATCACATAATTTGTTTAAAACTACATCAGAGCTGGTGTTGCAGTTTCGGCCATCGATGGTAATTATGGAAGGTAATTTGGATTTGCGGGAAGAATTTTTTGAATCAATTATGTCATTTATGATTGTCCATGTTTTCGAAGAACCGTTATGGGTGCTTTTTATAACATTTTCATAGTATAAACGCTTTAAAAAATTTTTGACATGAGTAAGTTTGTTAAGATATTTTTTGTAATTGCTTTATTCATTTGATTATTATTTTTTGCAAATTTTTTAAATAGCTTATTTTTACTCTTAATGAATATGAGGATATTCTTTGTAATCCAGGGTTTTTGTTTAGTCGCAATTCCTTTCTGGACATTGTATGTAATGGCGCATGCTTGTCGATTATAGATTTAAACGTGGCACTTAAAAGTTGAGCGTCGTCATCAACACTTCTTGTCGGGAAGCACCTTTACTTGAAAACTTTATGGTTCTTTGATGCTTCCTGACCTGTGTTTTAATAACCCAGAATAGCATGTTCATTGTGATTTATTGTTTTAAGAAATACAGGTGAAAATAAACTTCTACTACAATTACTACTGTAATAATGGGTGGACTGCGATGTTTTAGACACCCAGTGCAGGGGCGGATGAACAGTACGTGGGGGCCTGGGCTAATTTAATAATGGGGCCCTCTTTCCCAAGTTCAGCGAAAGCTTATATGAAATAAAATGAGAAGAACTATAAACCGAAAGAACAGCCTCAAAAAACAAAACAATACCAATGTTGATCAGTAGCGTAAAAAGACCACTATGAACTTTTTGTAATTTGTTCAGCACGCTCAATTACTGCCTTTGAGTCCTACTGAGTAAGATTAAATATATTATTCTTTGTTAAAAACAATTAGTGCATTTCCATTACATCGATTTACCCTATCAGTTTAATGGGTTTATATTTTCCTTTGTTTAATTTTACAATCGTTTTTATGCGTACGGCACTTGAACGAACCAAAAAAATTGAATCATTTTAAAACCGTTCTTAGTCACGTCGGCAGCGTGACCGAACGGTCTGGAGCGCCGTTTTTACGGCGACCATAATGAATTCAAAAGGTCTGGATACGTCCAACGCATAGCGCTGCCGCCGCTTTCTTGCGATAGGATGATAAAGATGAGGAAAATCAACTTTACGATGTTTGTCGCTGCTTGGTGGCTTGAACAAGCAGCAAATTCAACAAAAGACAAGAAAAGGAGCCTCAGAAAAGTTAACTTCCAAGCGAGTGAGGATATCTAATCTGACATATAGCGATACAACTCGCTTTTTCGTGAATGGAGGATAAAAATGGAAAATCAATTCAACAAAAGTTTTTATTTCGAATAATCTTTTATAATAAACAAAGATTCGGTAAATCGATTCAATGGAAATGCAGAAGCCTAGATGGCTTTATCTCTTACTCAAAACAATCAAGAAAGAAAGCGACTGATCAACTAATAACAGTCATTAATCATATTATTAATGCATAGGCAGAGCTGGGCACTAGCGTCGCTATCCGTTATGCTAGTAATTCGCAAGCGTCAGTGCCGCTGGTTTTTCCTATCACTAGCGTGAAGCTAGCGCCGCCGCTGTTTTTATCCTGTTTTGAAATATAGCTATGTCTTATTTATAAAAACCAAACTATACTATGCTACTGCTCTCTGCAATAGATTTTATTCTTTCACATTAAACCTGGAACAACCTCTTATCCTAGAGCAGGGGTGGGCAAGCTTTTCACACAAAGGGCCCGATTTGGAAAAACTGTTGAAGCCGCGGACCGCACGCTGATTGGAAAACAAGGTGAAGACTTTTTTTAGAAATCACGGTTCACGTACGAATGTGATCTCCAAAATGAAAGGTTTTCACCTCGTTTTTTATTCCAATTTTGCATCGTTGAGGCTTATTTTGTTGAAAAATTTTGCCATCCATGATCTCTTCAGGAAAAAAAAGGTCTTCCGCTCAATTCACGGTGGGAGTTTAAGTTTGTGTAAGTGCCGGCGGGCCAGAATAAAAGGACCGGCAGGCCGTAGTTTGCCCATGTCTGTTCTAGAGTGTAAAGTTATGAAGCCTAGATGTTGTAGCTAGCCTACCGTTGTACGATGGTGCAATAATTTTTAACGCTAGATTCTTCAGTGATATTAAACATTTTCTGCTTGTATAACTTCAACTGTAGTCTGGCACTCTTGCTGGCAAGTGGCAATTAGGTGTCATCGTTTGTTCATTACTACCTGGATTAACGTTCATCTCATTCTTTATTGTGACGTTTGAATCGGCAAAAAACGGATAACTTTTCTTTGAAAAAAATTGCTGTCCGCGATCTACAAAGCAATAATGTTAGCTGATAACAACTGCGATTTTTACTTTAAAAAGATTTTTGCTTATAAATATTAATTATGAGTTAACTAACAACATATCACATTTACCCCCAAGGCCCCAACCCCTCAGCGCCAAAATTTTAAAAACTTTGGTAGTTACTGCAAGTGAAGGAAGACCTTTTTTAAAAATCGAAAATATTTTTTACCAAAAAAACACTTTTAGAAAAATGTAAATTTGTGGGGCCCCTAAATGTAGTGGGGCCCCGGGCTTCAGCCCACTCCGCCCCCGGCCCCCTTAATCCGCCACTGACCCAGTGCTATATAAGTCTATGATCCAATCACAGATTCCACACTTTACTTCATTTGGATGCGATAATAGATTCTACTCTTAGAATCATAAATTCCACGTAAACTATTGTTAAGTGCAGAATAGATACAGCAAGGGCTACTAAGAGACCCGCTAACGATCGAGCCGTTAACCGTTTTTTTGCTGGTCCACTTAAGTAGCCAAATGTCAAAAGAACGATCGTTCATATGGGCGTTAGATTGACTTGTTTCCGCTTTATATATAAAGTATTAATTGTTGCAAGATTTTAAGTTCGTGGTAACAATTAGCTTGCTAGCGTTGCTACAGTAGGCTACTTTCCCCTTCCGCTGTGAGTGAAGCTTGATGCTGCAGGCCTGTTGACTCCGTAGAAGATGTGGATGTCTGTGTGAAGTGCTTGGAGGGGAAAGAGGAAACGGATGAAATCCAAGTCGAAGATTGCGTCGTGAATAAATTGCGTTGTCCAGATCACGTCGGGGTCACCAATGTAGCCAAAGGTCAAAAAAACCATCGTTTATATGGGAAGCGCTTCTGGCGTCCGGGCGTTAGATTGACTTGTTTCCGATTCATATGGAAGATTTTAAGTTAGTAGAATTGATTGCTGCAAGATTTTAAGTTTGTGGTACCGGTACCAATTAGCTTGCTAGCGTTGCTACAAACTAGTAACCAACTTCTATCTGTTGTTTCTTACTGGGCATCTGACGAGCCGCTAATAATTTTTGAAATTTCCTTTCAAAACTTGTTCGAGGCTCGTACGCGTTAGCTGCCCAGTAAGAAACAACAGATAGAACTGATAAAAGGTTCATAAAAAAAATGGGCTTTGGGCGGGCTGGGCATCGTTTTTAGTATGAGTTGTCGGGTTGGTTACGCTTACTGAGCTAAAGCTTCCTCGCCATGGGCGGTTCCAGTCTTAAAAGGTCAGCCCGAGCCATCTCTAGTGTGAAATCTATGATCCAGTCCGAATTTTTTAATAAAAATCCGATACATATCCAAAAGTCCGTACCATAGTCCGTACCTCCCAGCAATTTTGCTGACAAGTTCACTTGGCCCCGGACCAAGGTCTACTATGTGGGGCTGGGGCGGAAGAGCTGTGTTGTATGGAAGTGCTCGCGACATGTAGATTGGATAAGCAAAGGAATAAGAACAAATATAGAACTAGTGCTGGGCTTGGAAAACATGTAGGTTCTTGCCTCTCGGTCTTTGCAGGTCAGATGCAAAGCGATAGACATAGGCGCGAGTTCGTGATTTAATTTTATGACGTCAAAATTAAAGCATTTCCACGCAATGACTTAAATCTTAAAATGTATTAAAATTGAGGAAAATAATTTGTTCGCAATCATTAGGCTATACTACTGTTTAGAGTGAATTATTTAATAGGCTAATACCGGTAGTAATAATAAGGATTTAGGCTATTAGCTGATTAGTCCTTCAGCTGCTTAAGATGAGAGTCAACCTTGTTGTCAATCATCTGACTCAGGGACACATCATATGCTAGGCCTACACAGTACGCTACCAAGTCATTACAGATATCACAGTAACAATTATCAACATCTCAGGAGAAAAAAAAACTCACACTTTAAACATTCGGTACATCACAATAAGCTAATTCAAAATGATGACACTTCAATTTGCGCTTGAAAGTTTGTAGATTATTAATTTCTCTAATTTAAAGTGGTAATGCATTCCAAACTTGAGAGGATGAATATGAAAACATACATTCTGCTTTAACTGTTTGACACTTACACATATTTTCAAGCAAAAACACTTCTTCATTATCTCTAAGATTATATTTATTCGATGGTATTTTTCTAGCAACTAAATCCTGAAGATACTGTGGTGAGGATCCTTGCAAGCACTTAAGTGTCAACATAGCAATTTTGAAATTAATTCGGTGTATAACGGGCTAAAATGCGATTTCTTCAAAAATGTCAACATATGACATCGATTTCTTGATAGACGCATATTAAAAACAAAACGTAGATCAGCATGTAGCACCTTAGTAATTTGCGTGTGTACAAGAAATGCAAGCAAGTTGTAAAAAATTGCATTACAGTAATCTAGGTGAGATAAAATTAGTGAGTGCACTAGCTGCGTTTTCAAACAGTCAAAGGTATAGAGAGCTTAGAACCAATTTTTCCAAGATTTCTTATATTATTATAGCAAACGAATATTATACTATTAATATGTTGCAACTTGAAACTCGGCCTAAACAGATGTATCAAACGTTTGTGCACTTGATTAACTTTTATCTTATATTAACACCATTGTCACATAAAGCATGCATTTTTTCTACCACATGCTGTGTTTGCGTATTGCGTAATCACTTCGACTAACGCAGCGCACTTCCAATAGCTCAAAGAGTGAAGACTGTAAATCGAGAAAAATAGTTTAATAGTAAAGCCACGCCTCATGCATACTACGTACGCTCCTGCATTATGTGCAGATGCTTGGTATTTTTGTGCAACAGCAAGTCTTGTAGGAAAAATATCTCTGAAAAATTTTGGTGGAGCTGCTCCACTAATAATAATTTTGAGGAAATTCTCATCTGTACGAAGCAAATTTTGCTGCAAAATGGAAAATATTAAATTTTCTTGAAGAAGCCTTAGATAAGTATGCAGACCTTTTTTTGCAGTGGGCCGCATTGTGAGCTTAATTATGGATTAAGCCGAAATTCCTTGAATGGGCCGCAAAAGAGATGTTAACCTGCAAGACAAGAACCAGTGGCATATATTCCTGTATGTATATATGCTGATGATGCCAAATTGTTTAGTGATGATTGTTTATATCTCCAAACTGCGCTGCAACATTTATCTGCTTGGTTAAATAGTCGTCAAATTAATTCAGCTGTCTCCAAATGTTAACACATTTGCTTGAGTAACTAGCCTGGAAAACAACTAAATGAATATTCACTCAATTCTAGCACAATCCCGAACATTTCAATTGTTAAAGATCTAGGAATAACTATCTCTTATGGTTTGAAGTGGAGTCCCGATTTATCTTCATTAAAATCAGTTGCCTCTTTGTGTGCGTATCAAATTTTACACGCATTTTCAACTAGAAATGTGTGGATACTGCTTCATGCTTACATTACTTATGTACGACCTAAATTAAAATACAACACAGTAATTTGGAGCCCTTACCTAAAAAAAGATATCGAACTTATTGAGTCTGTGCAGAAAAAATTCACCGGAGACTTATGTGTAAGATGCAATATCTCCTTTAATTCATATTTTGATAGACTGAACAAATTGAATATTAGTTCGCTGGAATATCAAAGACTAGAATCTGACCTGATATATATGTATAAAATTTGTTATGACTTCTGTGATGTCAAGTTTAGTGACTTTTTTGATTCATTGCAAACTGGATATAATCTACGCCGTCATAAACTCACTGTGAAATGTACAAAATCACCGAAGCTGAATTCATATTTGCATTTTTTCTGTAATCGTCTCCCGTCTGTTTGGAATTCTTTGCTTGAAAATATTGTATGTGCCAATAGCTTGTCAGCATTTAAATCTAAACTGAAAAAATGTGATTTGCATAGTGTTGTCAGCCTGATTTTTTGAAGTTAACAGCATACTGTGTATTTGACTTTGTCTGCTTGCTTTTTGCCTTCATTTTTTGTTTTTAGCTTTGAGTGTAAACTAAAATGCTGTTTTGTGTGAGTATTTTACTCTTCTCCTCGTATAAGGTGCATTGGTGTGAACCCTGCACCATCGTGTGTGTTTTTTTAAATAAATAAAAAAGTTCTACGTCGCTTTCTAGGGCTCAAAAATCCCCATTTCTCTGGAAAAAAAGGTCTTCACTGCTTTGTAGAGCTTTCTAATGAGTGGTAAGCGGGCCGCACAGGAACACCAAAAGGGCCACATGCGGCCTGCAGATTGGCCATGGGCGTCTTAGATTAATGCAATGAATACAGTACAAGCTGCGCTTGCAACATTCATTGTAATGTCACAGAAACAACTGAAAAAAGTATAAATGTACAGTCAAACCTTGGTTATCAAACACAATCCGTTCGAGAAGGTTGTTCGAAAAGCGATTTGTTCGAAATCCGAAGTTTAGAATTAATGTAACCTTTACCTCGTGGTAAAAGCGATGGGCTCAGGCAATCAGTCTGTTTGCATTCATTCGATTTGGTCGTGATCCGAATTTTATGTTCAAAGTCTGAAACATAAAAATCTCGAATTTTTTTGTCGGAAATTGATTTGGTCGAGAACAGAAGCGTTTGATAGTCGAGGTTTGACTGTGCTAACTTTTTTTGTTGTCAGAAAGTTTATTTAGCCTAATTTTTACTCGATCCAAAACCCTGCATGTCGGGATTTGGTGATATATGTCATGATTTGTTTTCTGAATAGGCCTACTGTTACAAACTTACGAAAACTTAATTAGTTAAAACTTAGTTTCGCTTACTTTATTTTTGTGTAACCTGCTGTTTGAAACAAAATTTTCCATCTATTTTTTTCACAATCTCAGCCAAATTATTATAAACACAACTATGTTTAATCCCCAAAACATCTTATTCAGTAAGTAAAACAATGAGCAGAATTGGCGCAAATCAAAAGCATTGTTACTAACAAACAGAAACAAATTTTGGTTTGCAAAGCTCTATGCTTCTACTTAATCTATTACACATATGCGAAGGGTGGGAGTTTTAAGTCCTACTTGTAAGGGTGTGCGATTGTAAAATTCTCACATCATGAAAAGTGACAGAAAAGGAGCTTTAGCAGAAAGTTATGTCATTAAAACCAAGAACAAACATCAGCAAAGTATTTTTCATTACATACGGTAACCAAATGTGCAAGCATGCTCTGCATGCTCGCATATCTAAAGTCGGTGCTCGTGTTGGTAGACTATATGCTGTATGATAATTAGGAGGTTTGATGCTATGGTAGGTGTACAGCACTAGACACTGAAGCAGGCTGTCAGTCTTTTTTAATAGCAGTCTGGCTGATTGATTAGACCTAGCATAGTTATAGGCTAGTCAATGTATTTTACTTATGCCTGCAGGTACTGGTACCTAGTCTGGTAGATAATTTGCGATTGACATTGTTACCGGTATGCTATGACATCCCTAGTCTAGACTATCGGACCAGCAGACTACTGCAACTGTCTTCAGGTTTTACCTAACACTGCATGGGATCGAAAACATCGCAAGGGACCTTTGATCGAACAACAAGGGAGTTGGAAACGCTGCAAGAGACCTTTGATCGAATGACAAGGCAGTTGAAAACATCTCAAGGGACGGTAAATCAAACAATGAGGGAGTTGGAAACGCTGCAAGAGACCTTTGATCGAATGACAAGGCAGTTGAAAACATCGCAAGGGATCGTAAATCAAACGACGAGGGAGTTAGAAAGACCAAAAAGGCTCTAATTGAATGTCAAGGGAGTTAGAAACACCGCTAGAGACCTTAGATGGAACGACAAGGAGGTTAAGGAACACTGCAAGGGAATTTAAATTGAACAATGATAATCTGTTACTCCCTTGTTGGTTGCGTAGAAGTCCTTTGCGGTGTTTCTAACTCCCTTGTCGCTTGATAAGAAGTCCCCTGTGGTGTTTGTAACTCCCTTGTTATTTGATTTAAAGTCCCTTACAATGTTTCCAACTTCCCTGTCGTCCCTTGCTGTTTTTTCGGTGTTTTGTTGTCCCTTGCCGTGTTTAGTAGGACCGATCATCTGTACCTGTATACTGACGGGTGGCTCTCCAATTTTTCCCATGTAGTTAACAGATTATTAATTTATTTATTTGAATACTGCACAATGGTGCAGGACTAACACTTAATACACTTATGGTACTTTCTGTGAATTTATGTGATATTTTTTGTGCTTCAATTTATATTTTCAGAGGTGGGCATTCCGCAATTTGAAGCACAAAGCGCTAGTTGTGCAACTTCCGCACGTGCGGAAGTTGCGAAGCGTTTTAACAAATTATTTTTAGCCATTGCGCAAGTTGCGCTGCGCTTCAAGGAAAATAAATCCTTCTTGCGCTTTATTGCGTTGCGAACTGAAAAAATATATAATAGTGTGCGCATTATTGCGCTGCGAACTGAAAAAATATATAATAGTGTGCGCATTATTGCGCTGCGAACTGAAAAGAATCTGGTTGCTTGCGCTTTGTTGCGTTGCGCACTGTCGGAAGATGAAATACTGCGTTGCGCTTTGTCGGATTAATTAAAGCGCAATGTGCTGGAGTAAGCAGTTTTTTGTAACTGTTTTTAATAGAATAGCAATTTGTTTCTTCATGCGTACAATAGGCCTATAGGTCAATTCATTGCAGCAGAAATTTTCACCTCATCAGAAATGTGGTACACTAAAGTCTTTGCTTTTTAAAATAATTGCAAGTGCTTAAAGAGATCATTGAGTGTTGAATAAATCGTATTTACTTGTAGTGGAGAACTTCGCCGCATATGCAAATTATGATTTACCGCGATGAGGTGCTTTTAACGGCACGCGACAATGCAACGTGGCGCAGTGGTTTGGAGCGTGGTTTTTACGACGACCATGATCGCAAGGTTGATGGTTCAACTCCAACCTAGTCTCGTTGTTGCGTCCTTGGATAAGATGCTTCACGTTGATTATCTCTGCTTGGTGAAATCTGGCAAGCGGCAAATTAAATAAGTCAAAAGCAAAATTCAACCGGAAAGCTCGGAAACAAAGGCAACTCCTAAGTGAGTCTGGATTCGTCCTAAGCAGCGCCTCCGTCGCTTTCTCGTGATAAGAGGATGAAGATGAAGAAAGCAATCATCAGCAACGCATCTTTTTTTGCTTCTTATCTATTTTTCCTGTTCATTGACCACGCAAAATCCTGTTACAGTCACTTGCATTAAAATCGTTGTCACGTTGTAGCCAACTGTAAAAATAACTCAAGAAAAACTTAAAAGCATCTATGAAAATAACTCAAGAAAAAATTGCATTGCTTATACATCTACTCGTTGCGCTTTATTAAATTTTTCATTGCGAAAGTTGCATTGCGCTTTTTCTTTTGTATAAACCTCATTGTGGAAGTTGCGTTACGCTTTAATGCAAAAAAATTATTGATTGCGGAAGTTGCGTTGCGCTTTAATGCGAAAAAATAATTGATTGCAAAAGTTGCGTTGCGCTTCAGTCAATTTAAAAATTAGGTTGCGCTAGTTGCGTTACATTTCATGACTTAACAGAACTTTTGCGCTTTGTTGCGCTGCGCTTCAACCAATTTTTAAAAAATGCCCACCTGTGCATATTATATATATTTGGTTGCATATTTATCCTCCTATCACGAGAAAGCGATCAAAGCGCTATACTAGCTCGCTTAGGAGTTACCAGCCATCTGTCTACCACACCAAGATGGGGGAATCCTGCTAAGTGCCTTTTTCAACGGCACAACAAGTAAACTTGCCGGCTTGTTCTCCACACTGTCCTTTAATGCTGGGCATCAAGCAGGGAAGCTGTGAATACCAATTTTAAAGTCGTAGGTTTGACCCGACTTGGAATCAAACCCAAGTCTACAGCTCCCGAGGCGAACGCTCTTATCACTCGGCCATCTGAGCTGTTAATACTCTCATATATATTTTTGCATTTATTGATTCAGTTGTGCTGTATGTAGTATTTGTCATAAAAAAGAATATGTTTCTTTAATTTCAATATGCAGTGCTAGTATGTCTCTTTTCAGTTGGATCTCAGTTGAAACTATTGTATTATTGCTGACAGTGTTGTTTTTGATTCGGTTTTATATTCATCGAAAGTGGCAGGTTTTAAAAAAGCAAAATATTCCACATAACCCACCCTCTATTAGAAAGTTGGGAAATCTTCTCGAAAATATAAAAAATCCTAATGCAATATTCACTGCTCAAATAGAAAACAAGAAAAAATTTGGAAGAATTTGTGGTGCTTACGATGGATTGCACCCACGAGTAACAATTTATGATCCGGATGTTCTGAAGCAAATTTTCATCAAGGAGTTTTCTTCATTTTCTAGACGCAGTAATAATTTTCGAAGGATTAACGGCAAAGAATTGAACTTGGGAGTGAACGTTATTTCTGGAGAACATTGGAAAAGAGTTCGAAATACTTTATCTCCTTCGTTTTCATCATCCAAAATGAAAGAAATGTTTGGCATTATTGATGGTTGCGTTGATGCCACATTAAATCGTTTAAGTAAGATTCTAAAAGAAAAAGATGAACAATTTGAAGCTAAAGAAGTTTTTTCTCGCTTATCATTAGACGTGATATGCTCTGCTGCATTCAGTACTAAAGTCAATGCTCAAACTAATGATGGAAAGCCGCCACAAATTATCGAAAAAGCTCAAAAAGCTTTTGACTTTAGCGTATTTGGAAGACCATGGTTTCTTTTAGTCATATTATTTCCATCAATTGAAAGATTGCTGGAACTGTTCAAGTTCAGTATATTTTCCAAAGAAACCATCTTGTATTTTTCCAGTCTTGTAGATCGTTTAATCCAAACTCATTCTTCCCAAACTGAGAAGCAACGAACAGATCTCATGCAGTTGATGCTTCAAGCTAGAATTTCAGATAAAGACGTCAAAAATGGCATAACTAAAGGCTTAACTGCAACAGAAATAGTTGGTAACAGTATGATACTGATGTTGGCGGGGTTTGATACCACTGCAAATGCTATGATTTTTTTGGCGTACAACTTGGCAACACATCAGGATGTTCAGAAGAAGCTCATCCAAGAACTGGACGAAGCCCTGGAGGAACATGGAAAATTAACCTTTGATGTAGTCAATAAGATGAAATATCTTGAAATGTGTATTAATGAATCATTGCGCCTTTATGGTATAGTTCCCATTAACTCCAGATTTTGTGATAAAGATGTTACAATTGGTGACATAACCATCTCAAAAGGTACACGAGTGATAGCTCCTGTTTATGCATTAAGTCATGATGAAGAATACTGGGATAAACCATACGAGTTTAATCCCGAACGTATGGAAGATATGTCCAAAATAGATCCGATAGTATTCCAACCATTTGGAGCAGGGCCGAGAAATTGCATTGGAATGAGATTCGCGATGATGGAAATCAAGCTTGCCTTTTGTAAGATCTTGCAACGGTTTAGTTTAGATGTCAGTGATGATACTCCTGAACCACCACTGGATGTTGTCTTTAAGGCTAGTGTACAGCCCAAGAAGTCCTTTCATCTTAAAATAAAACAAAGATCAAGTGATTAGCTTTGCTGTAAGCTATGTTGGAATTCTGCTAGTGCTGAGACATGATTTCTGTGATACCAGTATGGCAGAAAGTCATAAATTAATTTTTTTTCAAAAAATGCACTTTAAAGTTGCTGCGAAGTATTATGTAGTTAGTATTTTTCCGCATATCATGAAATTTTTTTGTAGTAATAAATTGCGCATCTTAATTCATCATTGTAATTTTTTCTTACGGAAATCAGGGCTGCAGTAAAGGGAGAGTGATCCCTCTGTCACAAAATAACGTTTTCCCTCATCGTTTGCACCTTTTCCTGCCTAAATTACTCTCTCCTTGCAGCAACTAGCTGTTCATTTGCTGCACCAGATGAAATCGTTTTCACTTGTATCATAGCTTTTAATATTAAACACCCGCTAAATTGAAACATGTTTTACATTTCAGTGCAAACCTTTTCATATAAGGTGTGTTCCTTTTCTAAAAATAAGTATATAATTAAAAAAGTCTTTGGGTTTACATTATTTTAAACATTAACTATACGAATGATGCATCGTCAAAATCGACTTGATTAAATCATGTTTTTCTACGTCTAATCAATTAGGTATTTGTTCAAAAACAGTATCTTATGATAAATATGATATGTAACCGTAGTGGAGCAGTGTTTATTTTGCAAGTTTATGGTTGCTTTTTACAACAAGTATTTCAAATCTTCTAACTGCTGTACGCAATTATCCTGTATACTTTTCAAATAGCTGGTTTGGTAGATGCTACTGGCTCTGTGCCAGTTAAACACCATGTTCTTTGTTTCATTAAGTTTGTAGCTGGAGGTGTTATACCATTTTCCAAGTTTCAATAGCGTTATTTATTAGTTAAGACTTTTTTGTTGAACACCAGTGTTGACAGCTTTGGTTCACGACAACTGACCACCGCAAACAGACTGCTAGTCAACTGACCGCCGCAAACTGACCACCAGGACAACTGACCGCCATGCAAACTGACCGCCGCGACAACTGTTCGCCAAAAACGCCTAATTTATTGACAAGAACTTTCGTCACGTGGAACTACAACAAATCCTCACCGAACCTTGACCGAACATAACCCGTCCCTAACCCGACCTAAGCCTAACCAAATCCTTACTGAACCCTAGCCGAACCTAATCCTAACCTAACCGAACCCTAACCGTAGCCGAATCTATAACTCCAACTTCAGAATTGAGGCTTCGAATTTCGATCTCTAACCATTACTTAAACAGCGGAATTGATTGAAAAATTTGCTGGGCATGTAATAGCCTCGTCAAATTATACAGCGCACGAAGCTGTGATTGGTTTGGAGCCTTGTTACTCCCCGCCGTGAGCCTGTTCTTGAGCCTTGTCAAATTATTCAGAGCACGAAGCACGTTTTCACTACGATATGGCGCACGAAGCTGTTTTTGGCGGTCAGTTGCAGCGGTCAGTTTGCGCGGAGGTCAGTTGCCCGTGTTCAGACAGCTTCACCTGAGTACTCTCATTAAGCACTTAGTTGTCACGTTGAATTGCTTATGTGATCCTTTATCGTACAGTACCTGTCGGTAGCCCTATGTTTTTAATTATGTGGCATGCTAAAGTCGCTGCTATATGGTAGATGTTGATATTTATGTTTTTCATCAGTTTTAGACTGCGTAATTATTTTCTGATTTTTATGAAATGCTTATGTGCAATTGTCCTTGCAATGCAATGTCCTTGTCCTTGCAATTGTCCTTGCAAATGAAAGATTGATTTCTGTAACTATGGATAATATTAATTTTTTATAAGAATTTGATATTATTTCAACATTCTTCAGTGCTGTACTTTTTAGGTTGTCTAAAGAAGCATAAGAAAAATTTTATTTCAAATTTATAACGGACTGATTTAGCTTAATATCAATTTTTGTTTGGACATTGAAGTGGCCAGGACTGATCTTATTCTTGAAATGAGATGGACTTTCCTGTAGCTTGAAAGATCACAACGTGTGACAAGTTTGATTCGTTGCTTGAGCTTATTGCATTTAACAAAGTCCAGATGGTTACAGACTTAGATACCTTTGGCTCGCATTATCACCTCTTTGTTGATTTTTAAAACCAATTTTATATTCTTACTTTAGCTTAATGTTTTGGACATAGTGTGTGGAAGATGGTAGCATAGCAATTTAATTGGCCAATGTCTTTTGTCATACTGTATTTTGATAATGATATGCATATATGCTTAAGACTTAGATTTTAAAAGATTCCTCCTCTTTCATTTTTTTTTGCGTTATTTCTTTTAGATTTGACTGGCTGAAATCATTAGTGAATATTGTGCAGATTCTAGAAAAGGACAATCCATGAAAAAATAGTTGTGAGTTTAAATTATCTCCCTGTTTTACATAGGTTGACCAGCGTGACTTAACCTGTTTTGTTAAACCATGCGCATTTTTTATAATTTGGTTCTTTTTATTACTGAGATTATTTCAAGTAACTTATATTATTTTACTTTCAGTTTGTTAGGTTAAATATCGATTGGTGCTATATTCAACATTTACTATGAACTTCTTCTCAATCGAAACCCTTGTATTATTGGGGACTGTGCTGCTTCTAATTCGATATTACGTCCAGAAAAAATGGCAGGTGCTGAAGAAGCTCAATATACCACACAATCCTCCTTCCTTAAGAAAGTTGGGAAACATTATGGAAGATGCAAAAAATCCTGATTCATTTTTCACAACTCAAGTGGAGAACAAGAAAAAATTTGGAAAAGTTTGGGGAGCGTACAATGGTTTAAATCCAGAAATAACAATTGCTGATCCGAAAATCTTAAAACAGATTTTCATCAAGGAGTTCTCGATATTTTCTGATCGCACAAAGAGTTTCACGACTGTCAGTGGTGAAGAAATGAATACAGGAGTTAACCTTATTTCTGGTGAGCAATGGAAAAGAGTTCGAAATACTTTATCTCCTTCGTTTTCATCATCCAAAATGAAAGAAATGTTTGGCATTATTGATGGTTGTGTCGATGCCACATTAAATCGTTTGAGTAAGATGCTGAAAGAAGAGGATGGTCGATTTGAAGCCAAAGAAGTTTTTTCTCGCTTGTCTTTAGACGTGATATGCTCTGCTGCATTCAGTACTAATGTCAATGCTCAAACTACCGATGGAAAGCCGCCGCCAATTATAGAAAAAGCAAAACAAACTTTTAATTTTAGCGTATTTGGAAGACCATGGTTTCTTTTGGTTGTGTTGTTTCCATCATTTGAAAAGTTTCTAAAACTCATCAAATTCAGCATATTTCCTAAGGAATCCATGACGTATTTTTCCAGTCTTGTAGATCGTTTGCTGAAAACTCGATCTGGCAAAGCGGAGAAGCAACGAACAGATCTTATGCAGTTGATGATTCAAGCAAAAATTTCTGATGAAGATGTCAAAAATGGCGTGGCAAAAGGCTTAACCAAAACAGAAATAGTTGGCAACAGCATGATAATGCTGCTAGCTGGCTATGAAACAACGGCAAATGCCATGACTTTTTTGGCGTACAACTTGGCAACGCATCAGAACATTCAGAAGAAGCTTACCCAAGAACTACAAGATGCCTTGGAGGAACACGGCAAATTAACCTATGATGTAGTCAACAAAATGAAATATCTTGATATGTGCATGAATGAATCATTGCGTCTTTATGGTCTTTTGCCGAGAAATTCGAGATACTGCGACCAGGAGATCACAATCGATGATGTAACGATTCCCAAAGGAACTATGGTTATAGTTCCTGTGTATGGATTGAGCCACGATGAAGAATACTGGGATAATCCATTTGAGTTTAATCCTGAACGAATGGAAGATATGTCCAAAATCGATCCGATTATATTCCAACCATTTGGAGCAGGGCCGAGAAATTGCATTGGGATGAGATTCGCGATAATGGAAATTAAGCTTGCCTTTTGTAAGATCTTGCAACGGTTTAGTTTAGATGTCAGTGATGATACTCCTGAACCACCGCTAGATATAGTCTTCAGGGCTAGTGTACAGCCCAAGAAATCATTTCACCTCAAGATTACCCCAAGATCAAGTGATTAAAAGTTTGCTATGATTTCAACTAGACATTTTGATAAATCGTAAGATGCAATTTAAAGAAATAATAAATAACCGCTGACTGCTTTTTTTCTATAGGTGCTGCTTGCAGTTTGTGTATTTCACTGTTATGTAATAGATGGCTGCGCTTGTGAATTTTACTCCGCTTTGTGATTTTAAGTTGATTTTTGCTTTTTCAATGTAATTATTTTTATGCTGCTATAGATGGTATCTCTTTCTGTGGTGCAAGTTTTTAACAGTTCAAAATCTAATTTATAAAACCATAAGTATTAAGAATAATCGTAGCGTTATTTAAATATCTGTATTTTTATAATTAAATGCATTAATCGTTTTTGCTTGGTGCAATGCTGTTTCTAAACCATAGCTGATAATTATTCGTTACCAAGTGTCGAACAGTTTTATGCAATTTCATGTGTCGATACTCGATTTATACCAGAACTGCGAACTCAACTCGCTCAACTCAGTCTTTTTGCCAAACTCGAAAAGCAATACCCCTAACTCGGACTTGAAAAAAGTTGAATCAGTTGTGAACCTATCTTAAACTTGACAGAAATTGCTTGAATTTAGCCAAAACTCAATGCCAATTACGGAACTCGAATTGGGCTAGCAAATTTTTAGCGACCTTGAACTCAATCGAAAATGTTTGCAGATTCGCAGCTCTGATTCGTGCACTATTCCATGCTGGATTTGCTTATTATGCTTAATGTTATCAGTACCATTCCGTCTTTTTTGGGAACATGAAGTCTTATATGTGGATTTTTTCTTCAACTTATTTGATTGTCTATGCATTGTACTGAAGTATTTACTGCTCTTAATTTCCTGATATAGTTAACAACTGCAAATCTGTATTGTTATAATTGAATTGATTCATTTTATTCAGGTTCTGTATGTAATGATATAGGTTTGTGATTTTAACTAGTTATGCTAGGAAGTAATTTATTGCTTGCACCGGTGAGGTTCAATAGTTTAGCGTCAAAATGTCGAACCTTTTGCACAAATGCGAAGCCATCTAAACTTTTAAATCGCCAATCTGCGAACAAAAGCTTCTCAAGGTACTGGTTATAATAATAAAAAACATATATTCTAGCCGATGTAGAGGCACTGGTGCGGAGAGACTGCTTGTAAGATAACAAACTTTTGTGACATGATGATTTGAAGTTCAACCCATTCGCGGCCTAGTGACTGGGCAACACAGCTTTAAACTAAAGAAAAAAACGTCTCAACGATAGCGATGTCTTTAACCACTATGCAGACTGACCGGTTGTAATGATAGGTTATAGTTTTCCCTAAAATGAAGTATTGCAAGCAGTAATTGCATGCATCATTGTACATGCAGTACCAAAACATGCATCGTACTGTTACAGTAGATAACTGATTTTATATTTGGTTGTTTGGCTGTAAACCGGCCGTTAGCTCAGCTGCAAAGCGCACGCTATCGGTGCGGGAGGTCTGGGGTTCGACTCTCGGGCCGGTCAAATCGACACAGTGTCGCCAACGACTCGCCACCGTTGCGACGTTTCTTCGGAGCTGTGTAGCCCAGGCGCTAAGTCGCGGAGATGGGCCCCGCAACTCGTTACACGCTTCGGCGTAATACGGCGAGTATAATGAAGATTTGATTTTGATTTTTTTGTTTGGCTGTAGCCGTTTTCTTCCCATTTGCGAACCATACCAACATAATGTTAAAGATAACGATGTAACCTACTCCGATATTGCTTAACATACAACTTCTGTCTGTTTAGGGGAATCGGTAACCGTGTCGGTTATAGATGCAACCCCCCTGAAGACCCAATTATATCGGTTATAACAGATTTGTTGGGAACAGCCTTCTGGACATTTCAGTTTTATATGGCGTATCATCATGGGCATACTTTTGTTGTAAGTATATTCACGTATATTCAATCGCAGTTATTATGAAATATTGATAGGTTAGTTATTCCGCGCTAGGTGATTTGGGGTTTGGGACTTTAAGTACAATGACTTTTTAAGTTTGTAGTTATTAGTCAATTGGGTTTTCGTATTGCTTTTATCTGTGGTTAGTTTGCGTTTGCAAGTATTGGCAGTGATGCTTAGCGCATCATTTTTGTGACAACCATGGTCGCAAGGTTGTTGGATCAAGCCTCGCCCAAGTTCGTTTAGTGTCCGTAGAAACAGTCTCTGCTTTGACAAATTCTTACAAGTTGCAAACAATTGAATAGAAAACTGAGCGTCAATGGCAAATCATTAACTAGTCGAAATTTGACTAATAGATGACGCCATTGTCACAATAAATTAATTTGATTTTCTATGCTAACTTGCTACATTAACTGTTGGACCAAGCTTCATTGCTTTTAGGTTGTAATTAATGGTTATCGCTTTCTGAGCGATAGGGTTTCAGTCTTTCGCTGCTGTTTGTAGCGACCTAATGAATATTGTGATGTCACATGTTGACCAGACTAAATCAATATTGGTGACTTGCAGTATTTCGTGTGCTTTCCACTTCGAGTGATTGCATTATCGTTCGCAATTTTTAAAGGCTATGGTGCAATCCTGTGCAATGTCAACTACAGCAAGACCACTCACAATACATTGCGTTTCGCAGTCAACTTTGAAAATCGAATCTCGAAGTTTTTGTTTGTTTATAATTACGGATTAGCTCGCATTTTTAAATTGTTAAAAGGTTTTTGGAAAGCTGAAGTACTAGAGTCGGAATGAAACTGTTCGGATGAATGTAATTTTGCTTCAACCCCACTTGTCATCAAGCGTTTGCTTCAGCAAAACCAATTAATGGCATTATGTTATATTTATCACTTATAATTATTCACCAAAATGCTTTGATGCTGAGCTGACTAGACCTAGAATTGAAAATTTTTTCCAACTGCTAGCCCCACGCCTTTGCCACTTAACTTTTCCTTAGGTTCGAATAAATCAAAATCTTGTGATGGTTTTTAATATTTTATTTTACTTTCAGAATTATGGCGTGGAATACATAGATGTCAGTAAACTTACGGATGCCCAGCTTGGAATAGAGGAATAACAAATTTATTACATTTTTATATTTAACTTTTCTTTCAAAATACATTTGACCTGTCTTGTGGTTGTTTGTTGTGAGTTCAAATCAAAAACCAAATCTTCACAATACTCGCGGTATTACGCCGAAGCATGTAACGAGTGGCGGAGCCCATCTCCGCGGCTCAACACTTAGACAACACAGGTCCAAAGAAACATCTCAGCTGTGGCGAGCCGTTGGCGACACTGCGACCGATTTGACCGGCCCGGGTATCGAATTCCAGACCTCCTGCACCGATTGCTTAACAATTGAGCTAACCTTAACCTCACGTGGTTTCGCTTATAGCAAAGAAGGATAGTATTTAGTGGATAAACTTGATGACAGGGTTGGAAATCGATAATGAAGAAGTAAAAAATAATTCGATACCTCAAAAAAAAGTAGAGAATTCCTACATTCGATAACAAAAATATAAAGTAGAGAATATCGATCAATCTATAACTTCAAATCGATACTTTTTGACTCAGTTAACAGCGTCAACATAATTTGATGCTAATGGGGGGGGGGGGCTTTAGGTTAGGCAAAGTGGAGAATGTCGGTATTGAAGGCATAGCATATTATGATGGGCTGTTTAAAACAGGAATACTAGAAGGCCTACTCACTCACTTTTCATTATTAAGAAGATCACTGTTAGCAGGTTAGTTAAGCTATAAACTGATAAAGGCATATCACAAGTTCACAACCACTACACTGATAAAGCATTATTGCCTATTGAAGCCTTTTTCAGTGACCAATTATCCAGTCCAGCACTCTACTTCACAATTCATAGACATCTTGTCATAGGTATCATCCATAGACCAATGTAACTTACAGAAAGCCTGCTGTCATTTTTATTAGCCGCACAACTGCTTCGGACTGCCTGGGCCTGGCCTGCCTTCTACAAAGCGATACCAAGCGACCAAACACGTGAAGCAAACGTTTTCTCGTGTTATATTTTGGAATGAAATGAAAAATCACAGTGCCTACAGAATTTTCCGCGCGCTAACTGTTCTTATGCCAATGTAAAGTAAAATATTTACCTGCAAACACCACAAAAACCAGGTAAGTATTAAAAATCACAAAAAATAAAATCTTTTGAAAGAACTTAGGGGAGGATGGGGATAGAAGTCACAAAAGTTGCTAATTTAGCCGCCTATAATTCATACTTGGCCATTTTTGAAATCTTTTCCGACAAAAATGTCGTGCAACTCTTTATGCAACTGTAGCGCGGATTAGATTCCACGTAACTGTGTTTCTTGTATGAAAATCAAAATGTTTTTTCTGCACTATCAAGTGAGACTTTTTGCCCCGACCGTGGGGCTAATTGTTACAATCCTTGGGGTAAATTGTCACACACCGTTTGTACTGCAAAAACTTTAATAACAACGAAGTGTTTGTACACTTGAGTGGCAGCAGTTAAAAAACATTGATTTTGCACAGTCTGAAATGTCATGTCGGCTATCTATTGTGGTTCAAGCTACTGCACATTGCAGGCAGAGAGCTGGAGCTGGACTGTCCAGTCCAGAGAGCTCGACTGGAGCCAATCCCATTTTATTTTATTCTAAATAAAAATAAATAAAATGGTAGCAGTGAAAATTAAACTGTTTTGCTGATCGTTTCGTTTGTCTACAAATCGGAACGGCCTACTTGAAGGCAACGTCGTCTGGTAAATGAAGACAATTATCAGGGTTTTCAGCCTTTGCAGCGCCAACATACAGGATTTTCAGGAAAATGCACTGTGACAACATACCCCAATAGCTACTTCGGGTTCAAAATTCCACATTCCTGCCGACACCTTTAACATTTTTAAATTGAAAGTTAATTTATCTGTTAGTACTTTTATCCACTATTACAATAAACAAAAAGATTACTTTGATGTTTATAAATAGTACTGCAATATCAAAATACCTACCTTGCTTAATTCGTCTTTACAGTAAGGTGAAATGCAGACTAGCTTTTTCTCCTAGATCTGCTGCTGAAAACAATATGGCTAACCACCAAGCTTTATTGAAAGCGGAGAACCCGAATGTTATGACATAGGCGAACAGCTCCCTCGGTTGTGCTGAATATAGGCTTGTGACAACTTACCCTTGTGACTTTTAGCCCCATGTTCCCCTACTCAGAAAAAAAAGTATTGATTGATTAATACTGATTTACCACGCAAAAAAGTAGGTAAAAGACCCAATCGATAATGAAAAAAAAAGTAAAGATTTTTTGCATTCGATGACAAAAAATAGAGAATATCGATATCAATTTGTCATCGATATTTCCAACCCTGCTTGCTGATAAGAGCGTAATTTTTATTTGTAACTATTTTTTTTTTTCATTTCATTTATTTTTATTTGGAGAAACACTGAAATATAAAAAAGAAAAACTACATTGACGAGAAAAAGTAAATAAGCATACGAATGAGGTTTTTCCTGTGAGAGGCTGCAAAAAGACCGTAAGTCCAACCCCAAAAGAATTGGCGCGGTCGTCAAGTCTGCAGCCTCTCACATTCGAATGACATAATTATTACATTACGAGACATAAAAAACAGGCAAAGACACGTAATCATATTGTTAAGTACAATCAAGCTTACAACTTGCAGCAGTAAAAAAGAAAAAACGGTTACATTTATTACCACATAGGAAAATTTATTTCATCATCAAAGTTTTCATTTTTTTACTAAAGGATTTTACGCCTAATTCTCGAATACAGTAGATTTAAACTCTGAAGGCAAATCATTCCATAGTTTACAACCAGTGAATTTTATTGATCTTTGTGGTAGATTTGGTACAAAGGAAATCAACTGCCCAGTTATCATCACAAGCAAACCTGGTAGGATACTCGTGTATTTTCGAGGGTATAGTAAAGTAATCCTTAAAACAATTTGGTAGAATTTGCTTTTCAAAACTGAACTTAAATTTCAAGACTTCTAATTTATAAATGTCACCTAATCTCAGCAAATTTAATTCGCCGTATAACGAGGAGATTTCTGTTTTGATGAAAGGCAATTAAATTAGTGATAATTTTGACATTGAAAATTTGTTCAATTTGAATACGGTCAGTATACTCACCTGCGGTATAGCCCCATGATGAGACACATAGTATAAATGCGAATAGACAATACTATAATAGCCTACATATTCATTAATATAGATTGAGGGGCATGGTGTTTTAATTTAGCAAGGATTCCTCTTGCTTTGGTTAGTTTTTGAATAACATATCGCGTGTTCTTCCCAGGTCAGCTTGTGATCTACCATGACTCCCAAGTACTTAATAGCATTTTTCTTTGGTAACGTACCGTTTAAGGTATTAATATAAAAATCATTACTAGATTTATTTTTCACATTGGAGAACAACACACAGTTTTTGAATAATTTAGCGTAAGTCTGTTCGAATTAATCCAGTTTTCAAGTTGAAGAAACGAATTTTCACATTTCCTTTTAAGTTTTTCAGTATTCATATCACTATAAAGCAATACAGAGTCATCTGCCTATAATACTGTTTTAGATTCACACGAATTAGGCAGGTCATTTACATAAACCAGGAAAAGGCCCAAGCACGCTACCCTGCGGAACTCCGACCGAGACAGGCAGAAGGCCAGACGAAACCCGTTCATCCCTGTTAACTGTATACTGAAAGCGATTAGACAAGTACGAAGTAAGCAGATTGTGAGCATTACCTCCAACACCATGGTGTTCGAGTTCATCTAATAATATCTGGTGGTTAAAACAGTCGAAGGCTTAGGAAAGATCTAAATAATCCACAGAGTGTTGTCAAGTTTATTCAGTATAATTTCATGTAAGTATGTAATAGCATTATTTGCTGAGGGTTTTTTTGTAAAGCCAAATTGACGATTTACAAATAGATTATATTTTTCTATTAACTGGTACTGCTTGGCGCACAGGCAGGCAAAGCTTCACTACTTGAAAACCGCAACATAACTAAACACTTCACCATTATTTGTTTATTGAAAAAGCAAAACAAACAATTAAATGATAGCAATAATCAATTCAGATGAACGTCACCAACCACCTTACAAGCTTGACGAAATTTATAATGAAAGTACTGTACTGTAATTGAAAAATTTCGGTCCAAGCATTTTTTTCCCTGTCTTTGTATAACTGATAGTAATGATACCCCCAAAAAAAACTTGAATTGCATTGTCAAAGCACCATCACAAAAACACGCGACTTCTGATTACATGATAATCTTGCAACAACACACACTTCAATCCGGTTCTTTAACAAAGCTATTATTCCAGCTTTGTAACGATGCAAAGCACATTTTCTTTGCCAAGGAAATACGGTACCAGCAAGCAGTAACCGTTCACGGGAAAGCTTACTTGATATCATGCTATAACTACCAAAATTGCCCATCAAGCCCCAGAGTGGAAAACACAGCATACCAGCCATTCGCGTAGGCCCAAACTCGCCTGACATGGTTTTAGAACGATAATCAAGAACTGCAATATCTTTATACTAAATACTGTACAGTAGAAGTAACAAGTATTATAATGTGATACAACAGTTAAAATTGATGCAACTTAATAAGAGCTTATTTTGATTCAATTTTGTATTAGTGGAGAACACGAATTGCCTATAGTTGTGCGAACCATCGCAAAATGAGGCATAGAATCATTTAAACAATTAACAAGCATAATTATTTAAATCTTAATTGAAAATTCTAGGCAAAAATGTAATTCTATGCTAAAGTACATTAATACAGTAAATCACACTTATTTCGACATTGCACGATGTGGCATAGAAAAACGAGGTGCTATCCTACAGTGGTCCTTTAGCAAGTTATACCGCATACGGCGTATAGATGTTACTCATAAGAAATACTTTTCGTTCAACCACCAAGTAATATACATGAGTTTCGCAACGGTTTAAAACCAGGTACCAATAAACTTGTTCCTTCAGATTACCAGTCAGGAAAATACATGACATCTTCACATTAGCTACAAAAACATTCTGTTTCGACTTTAAAAAAACTTGGTTTTCATCATTTGGCACTGGACTACTTGCATCAAGAAACGCGCTGTCAAGTTGCTGGGCTTTTAAACTGAATATATTTCTTAACAAGAAAACAATAAAAAATCAAGATTGCAAAAGAATTTTATGAATTAAAATTTAAGTAGGATGCACTGGGATGAATTTTTACCCTCATAACAAGAAGGCATTCACAAAAAACAGGTAGTAGTCTTGACGCACTACATAATCACCACGGTCAATAAAAATATTACAGGTAAAATATCGGCATTTCAAACAATGATTAAATATTTGAAGTGCATTGGTACCTAAAATAGACTTTTGGGCGTGACCGACTAGGCGTTTAAATAGGTTTTAGGAGTAGGTTAAGACAGGCTAAGGTTCGAATAAAGGTCAGAGTTACACCTTCGAGTCGGTCATAGCCTACCGCATAACCGCAATCACGATATTGGTTTGTTAAGACTTGGCTCATTTCAAATCGATTCGTTTCGTATTAGGCAGGAAATAAGACACAACGCCTCCAAGTAGCAGCGCAGTGGTGACTGTGAGAAGAGGAACATTGCAATTTGTGTCCATGTACGCTCCAAATATAACGTTACCAAGAATAGACGCAATGCGAGATAATGCTGCAAAATAAACGGCACCATTGTAATTGAAAAACTACAACCTTATAAGCAGTTACACCAACAATACGAAGTTACAAAGCGGTGCATTCTGATAAAGGATTCATCCATAGCATATCGTTTCTGTTCCTTCTTAGCGGTAATTCAGAATCTAAGCTCATAAAACTATTCATTGTGGGTCATAAAAAATTATTGACCTTAACGTGACCCGAGTGACCTTTTGCTTGCTCAAAAAGTTCAGCCAAAATCGTCAAAAATACCATCGACATGGTCTGGCGGTGCAGCGCGCAGGTGACAGATCCTACGTGACGGGTTCGATTCGCGGCTGGAGCCGATCGCATTTGACATAAATTTCAGGTGGTTGCTGACTCGAAGAGCGCTAGCTCACTTCGCAGTCTCCCACAAAGTTGCATTTTCAGTTCAATATAATTTGAAAGTAATGCAAAACTTTCGCCTAAGCGAGTGAGTTTTCCCAGATTGAAGTAGATATAACTTGAGCCCACGCAAAAAGCAACTTACAGCCTGCCTCAAGCCTACAACTAATGAAGAATGCAGCAAATCTTATTTTAGAAGAGAGATTTACAACCTTGTTCTTTATAACTTTTGCACAAAGTTCTATAAAAATGCGATTTTACTGGTAAAACTTTATATATTACGAAGCTAGAACTATTTACAGCACTAAAAAGTTGCTTCGACAAAACAAACGAATGCAGACGACGTTAAGTGCTGTGAACAGCTTTTAGACACGATTATATTTAGCCCGTAAGTTTCAAAAAATACGCCAGTCGAACGCAGGACCTTACTGGTTACAAATTGTCGAAAATTAACATGCAGAAAATTGGGCTCCTCAAATGTACCAATATTCACTCTTTAGCATTGAAATTTTTGAGCAAAACTCTACAGCTTAGGCACACGCCACGACCTCTAGTTTCTTTAGACTTGGTTGCAAAACAAGGCCAAAATCGGCTTTCACCGGCCAGGTGAGATCGTACGCCTGCACAAGGAGATAACACAGTTTGCCATGCGCAACATCAAATCAATTACCACATCAATAAAAATTCTATAGAAAGTGTTTATTTTTTCAAATGCTAAAACATCCTCTGCAAACTTATCAGTGTATTCAGTCATAGCCGGAAGTATTGCGCATCCTTATATCATTCTACGCATTCTTGTACGTACCAGTGATTAATCCTGTAGCAGCAGCGCGTATAGAAGTGTCATACATTTCTGGCATTACAACGTCCAAACCGTTCCATACCATTGTTGAAGTACAATTAAATATTGCTGAGACAAGAATGACCTGAGAAAAAACAATTACCGGTATTTCAACAATGGCATCATTTTCACCAAAACCATACGCAATACTGGGAATTAAAAAAAAACGATTTTTTTTATACTCGCGACATCAGGCCGAAGTGTGTAACGACCGGCGGGGCCATCTTGCGGCTTCACAGCTCCGAAGAAACGTGGCGGCGGTAGCGACACTACGTTCGAATCGCCGAACACTACACATTTTGCAGCAAGACACCCCTTCTCTGCTGTAAGCAATGCCGACAAACAAAAACTCGTAGATTAGCAACTTTTCTCGTTCTGCTGGAACGTCTTTAGCATTAGCCGACAGAGCCATTGAGAGAGGCTGACAGTCGGCAAAATAAGCACTAGGTGCCTGTCTCAATTACATAAAAATTAGAAGCAAAGAGCGCATAGTCTGCTGGCAGTATTTCGGTTATAAATCACAGTTCTGGTGGAATATATTGCGAAATACAACTAAAATGCTTCCAATACATTAGTTTGAAAATAGTGTGACTCAGCAAATTTGATTGGGGTATATTTTGGTCTTGTGACATTTGGCACAACGAAAGTGCTAAGTCATTACAAAATATAATTATATAATAGACCCAAAATAAATTGAACTTTCATAAAACTTCAAAAACATACTTACATGGAGCTTGGATCGAACTAAATACATCAAAAGAACGCTTATTCCGGAAAGAATGAGAGATACACCTAAAAATACAAATTCATTGCTGTTTGTTTAAAACCGTAGAGACTCAAACTTTTATTTGTTGCTGAGTAAACATCAGTGTAATAACAAACACACACACACAGTTAATATGTTACAGCAACAAGGTGACTGTGACTGCGAATGGACCGTAAGGTCATTGAGTCAAGCAACCACCTTGTAAAGAAAGTCAGGTAAGCGATTGAAACCATATTTAAAGAATAACGCAGTCAAAACATTTTCAAAAAAAATAGGACTTGATTTACATTTTTTTGAAACGCATTTGAAAAATCAAACACACAGCATTTAGGGCGGCCAGGCAATAGTTTATTACACATAAGAAGGTTACTTCAATTGGTAATTGGCTGTAAATACACATTAAGCGAAAAATATCGGCAATCACGTTTTTCAAAAGCGTAAGACAAAAGACTCTTGCATAAGTTACGTAATTTACAGCAATCTAAAGCACACTAATCTAGTTTATAATATTTTAAACGATTTTCGCAAATTCTCCAATTTTGAGGCCGATTTTACCAAGGCCGTATTTCAAACTCGAGATTGTTGTGCACGATTGACTAACTAGCAATTATCGTATACAATGTCAAGTTGTTTAAAACACAAAAGGCGGAGCCACTTATAACCGTTGAATGAAGCAGTAGTTGTATCAAAGAGCATTAATGGTTTACCGACACAAGAACTGAATGAGTGACATGTCTGGTCAATTAAGTTAGTTGTAAATGCCTGTCTCTAATGACAGGTTTGTTAATTCGTAAGCGAAGATCTAGCAGTTCACCAGAGTAGGCTGTTTACAGTAACGTAACACATTTGAAGTTAAAGTTGTCCCAAATGATACTAATCTTCTGTCATATACCATTGTAAAAAAAAAAAAACAAATCGCTGCTTGGGACGAAAATAACCTAAAGAGAAAAAATAAAGCCGCAGTGAATCTCAAAACTGGACGTTTCGACAACATATATTCAGCTGTCACCATCAGCAGCGCAAGCAAGGCAGCACAAACCTGAAAAACTTGTACTGCCTTGCTTACACTGCTGATGATGACAGCTGAATCTATGTTAACGAAACGTCCAGTTTTGAAATTTGCTGTTTCACGTACATAACAATCTGTGGCTATGTCTAAGCTAATTCATTCAAATAGATCAGATTTCGAAATATTTCGAGCTTAAACTGTGAATGACACAGCTTATTTCCGTTTAACTGACCTTTTAACGCAGTATTCAAAATAAGTTAATTGAAGTGGAAAATCTGCTTCATACAAGAGCTAATATACTGTACTTCACTAAGGCATTGAAAACATTGCTATATTAGTTCAGAGAAAAGCACCGTGACATGCTATCACAAGAAGAATTAATAGCAGCATAGTAGCTGCATTAAATTGCTCCAATCTCCATTACACAAGTTACACCAATGAGCCAATACATCTGATGCTGTTAAGTGATTCATCAAAAACAAATAGTGAGTAGCAATCAACGGTCAAACGAAGCAATGTGCAATCTAATGCCGCAATAGAATAACAGTATGCTCTGGCACAGTGAGTCTCCGCCCATTACGATATAAAGCTATTTTCTTCATGCGTATAATCAGTGCAATAAACTACTTTCACTTTGGACTAGATATAAAATTACAAGTTTACATAGCCAAACATCGTTAAAGCTTTTCATTGAGCTTTAAACTCAACGCAGTATCCACAATGTATCTTGCGGTACTGCCATCTCACCAACAATAATTTTTCCTCCAATCCGATCAATAAATACTATGGTGAATATATTTCCGGGCAACTGGGCGGCAGCGCCAATAAAGACGTCAACGTAAACATCAGAAGAATTGCTTTTGTCAATGGTAGAACTATTTACAGGCATATCGCAAGGAGAACCAGCGTTTATTTCCATTTTTTCCATCAAAGACGGAAGCCACATTGACAAACCATATCCTCTGCAACAGATAAGATATCATTGGCAAGGTCACCACAGAAACCAGACACACGAAAGGCACTTTAACACAATTCTGTCATTTGGGGCCTGTTTTGTAATTACTAGTGGCGCTGGGACCAACCAGAAAGAAGAAAAAACTCAACCACAGTTTGATAAGTATTTTTACAACAACAACACGTAGTTTAGATAGTCATCCAATCGGACGTCAGCTTTTTGACTACAAGATTGATACAGAAACATTGTTTTTCACGAAATATTAATCTAGCCACAGTAATGAGATGTCATGAAGTTCTACAACCGTAGAAGACAAAGAGTTGTCAGACGAAAGTTTTCTGCCACAGAGATTACAACATTACATGTAGAGAAAGACGAAGACTAATGGGATAGCACGGCATTAAGCAGGTAGTTTCTTCTAATTGTTACTGATTACAAGGACAGCAATTAGTAGCTCTAGCCGGCTTGCAAGACAAAAAAAAGCAGCGATATGCCCCGCAAGAACCAGTAAAACAATCGCTACTAACTTTGATTAAAACTGTCGCCAAAACCTCAAAGCACAGAGTAACACTTGGTCACATACACTGCAAAAACCTCATAAGAACAAATGTTGACCATCCACTAAACCAGCAATTATTACTAAGCTGATTATTTACTATTTACTGTATAGATTTACGTTCAATAATAGCAGATATGACTACACGGCTTAGAGGTACTTACCCAAATGCAATAGAGAACGTTACAGTCATAAGTACCAATGAATTTCTAGTTGTTCTAGCTCCTGACCCGAAGACTGATTTCACTTGGTACTTAATGGTATACCATATTGAATACCAAAAAGAACAAAGACGACGGAAATTTCGCGCTCTAAACCTCAGTGAGTAAAAACGCCTGTAAAATACTTAGCTATGGGCTATAAATAGGATCCATAAATGTTATGAAAGCAGAGTGCTAGCATAGCATCCATTCACCTTTTCCAGGTGATTAGTATCAATAATGACAGAATGAGGTTGTGCACGCAACTGCGAGGGGATTGGGGGAAGAGATGCCAAAATTTTCGAACCTCTTCAAAAGATCTCCAGAGCAAGTATTTGCGCATACAATAACACATCGTTCGGCTTACAAGAACATCATTTTGGATAATGTTTTCTAGTTTGGCCAGACAAGGCCGCTACAGATCAGTTCCATTCACAAATTTAGTATTTTCTCCCAGGTACACAAAGACTATCGCAGCGTCTGGTCAAGTGCAAGTTATGCGATGCTAGCTAGGCTTTCATTAGCAGTTGACCACAGTAGGCTATATTTTTACTTATTCATTCAAATAGGGGCGTCGCGGACATAACACTTGTTTAAAATATACTACCGGTACATTTAGTAGAATACACTCATGTGACATGATTTCGAAGTGCCATACTGATTAAGTATCCACAAAACACATCAATGAAGGTCAAACTCAGGGATACGCATCAAACCGATAATGCCAAAATGCGCGGTTAGAGGTGAAAAAATCCACTAGCTTGCGAGGAGAAAATTAACCAGACATACGAAAATATGTCACGCTTAAATGCAGATTTATGCATACGTACCCGTGAAATGAAACAGAAGCATCTTTTTTTCCACATGGCTTAATTTCGCTGAACTGAAAACAGAAACTTAAAACAAACTTATGCCTACGTTGAGCTGACGTAAACATAGCTATTACGTAATTTGGACTGTGCAAGGTAATTCAGATTAGTTCTACAGGTAAACCAGACATCCAGGCTGAAGAAATCACCGAGCTAGTCATTTTAGTTACTGATGAATGTGGCCAACATAATGAAAAATATTCCGTTAACATTCAGCATTATATTCGTTCGAAGGAAATTACGATTATCCAAATAATTACTTATTTGCACAGAAACATTACACTGAGTTCGATTAATTATGTTTTACTACATTAAGAAACTACGGAACGATAACAGAGCAAAAAAGCATTAACTGCTTCACCCTCGCAACGCAAGTTACCAAAGCATTATAAAAAGTGATATTTTAAAAATCTTGGCCAATAGCGATAATAATTATGTAGAGTATGTTGATCATTCTAACGTGCGCACGTTTAAAGAAAAAAAGCAACTGGTTATTCTGCAAAGTTTGAAGCAACTGAATGAGCCGATGCTGATGTATTCACATCAAGTCATGCCATGAAAGATACATTCACAGGAAATGACGTTAGTAGAGCGAAAAGATCCGCTAAAAGCCCTCTACAACTGTTATTCAAACATGGGGTCTCATCTGTATTAGTTTAATCTTGAATTTATCAATCAGGTGAATAACCTAGTCAAAATATGTAGTTTATATCATTAGTTTTTGGTCACAATCACGTAACAGCATTTACACACGCTGAGCATGTTGCTGCAACGTCCTATCTTATTACAAGCAGGAACTACACGTAGAACAGATACTGTTTCACCATTTATTCAATATCAGCGACATGAAGTAAGGCTTAAGCTTCAAAAAGTTATGATACAACAATAAAGCGACACATAAATTGACTGTTAAATCGTCGCAATATCCATACCACTGTAATCAGCGAAACTGTAATCAGTGAAACTTACATCAACGTGAAATTAATTGAATTATTATGCACATAATTCTGCATTCGCGGACAGCTGATAGACACACTGCGTACTTTTCATGACCCTTGGTGCTTAATCACTGTTGTAAACAATGAAAAGATGGTTCACTTTAGTGAATGCTGTCACGAAATTACCAAAACTAAGCATAAACTTACAGGAAATTTTTTCCCTGGATAGTTGACACGAAAAATCCGCTTTAGCGTTTCATATGCTGCTTGAGATCTGCCTTTTTGCATCAAAAACTTTGGACTTTCAGGCATACAATAAAAAAACAAGGAAGACGACAAACTTGGAATGGCACACACAATAATAAACAAGCGCCAGGTATCACCATAGGGAGATATAACCTGTGCATTAGAAGGTATAATCGCCCATGCAATTCCTGAAAACATAAAATTACAGATTATAAAGCAATTTAAGGGTTTATATTTCAATAGTTTTTCTATATCAGGTACATTAATACGATTGATGTGCATAACGAGTAGACAGAGCATATCGTTGCTACTTGACTAGCCAAGCAACAAATTCATTCGTTCGACAAAAAAATTGGAAAATTTATTCAATTCGCTACAACGTTGATAGTCTTTTCACCTGCAGTTAGAACGTTTCCAGCCATCCAAAAAGTAGCAAGAGCACTGATCATTGCTCCTCGTTTCTCGTTAGGTTGAAACTCACTGAAGTACGAAAAGACCACAGGCAATGACCCACCAGCTCTGGAAGAGGAATTGAGTAAATGCATGTTTGCAAAGATTAATCAGAATCTTAAGCTGTTTTTGAGATAGAGTGCAACAAACCAACCTTCAAGGTAAGAAGCAAAGAACAACAGTTGAAACAAAAATGAGAAAAGGTCTGCAGACAGGTACTAAAGCAGAACAAATATTTCTGTCCAAAAAAGTCAAGAATTAATCGTCCTTATCTCACCCCTGTTTAAAATGGGATAACAGCTACAAACTCCACTAGGATTTGGCTTTGGCACAAAACGCATTACTACACAACCAAACTCCTTTTTAGGCATATTCTGGGCGCTCAAAATGCAAAAAAGCGAGAACAAAAACTGCTACTGCAACCGGTTTCCATGAAAATTTGCTCTGCTTGTTTCCATTATGACGTATTGCGTGGCCATTACAAGCTGTAGATAAACAAAGTTGATATTTTTCGGTTGCAGAAAAGCAAGAAGAATCGCAATACAAGTGTAAGCAATCAGTTAACAAAAATGTCTAGAGGTGCGTTTACCGATTTGCGACAAAAACCATAATGTAAGTGAATGTAGGTTTTCTCAGGCTGTCGCGTGATCGCAAAAGAGTAAAATAAAACAAACAAGGTGCGATATAAAAATTGTCGCTGGTCGCGCATCGGTAAACGCATCTTCATGCAACATCATAGCACAGTTTGGATGTCATGACACTGGTAGTAACCTCCAACCAACCAACTTTCAAAAAGTACCGAGTTGCATCGAGTATAAACTAGTACTCACCCCAAACCACTGACAAAGCGAAGAAGGAGAATCAACCAATAAGATTTTGCAAAGGCAGAAACAGCACCAAAGAGGCCATTGATTGCAAGGGAGTATATCACCACCTGTCGGCGACCCCAACTATCAGCAAGGGAACCCCAAATATATCCGCCAAACATCATTCCTACAAATTCATGTAAATATACGAGAATAAATGTGAAGAATAAATGGAACATTTTTCGATTTGAACTAACTTTGGAAACATGGACAATTTGGCAAAGTATTCCGCATAGCAATACGTCATAACTGAGCTAGGGAAAACTGTTCAGTCCAAAAAAAATGCGCTCAATGCACAACATAACCCATACATTTTAACTCTGCAATAATTAAATTTCAAAATTTAAGATGTCTTACGATATCTCTGCGTATCAACTAGCAGCAAATAGAAGCAACATGCAAAAATTGGAAAACAAATGTCGGCGACTTTTACAAGCGACATTGACTTTGTGCTATTTATAGCCGTTCTGTCGCTTTTGCATTACAAGTTCACTAATCAATCATTGGACCAGTAGTTAGCTAGCGTGAACAGATCTTCGCAATTAGTTAGTTTGATTTGAGTAGTGCGTCAAAGCAAGACATTGCGCATTTGAAATAAGTTGTGCACAATTCCCATAGAAATCGCGTTTGTGTAGTTCTAGCGTAAGGCCCCGCAAAATCGGCATTGATGCATAATCTGCAAGTAGCCATGATAACCATTGACTACAGCATGGTTTAAATTTTTGGCAATAGCTATATTCCTCGCGAATTTCAAAAATATAGGAACTTATGGCCGCTAAGCCAAACAGTATGCTGATTTGAAAACACACAGAATGCAAAAAAAAACTTTCATGGGCCCTTAATTCATCAGAAGCAGTCAGTTACATTGTGGTACAAGTAGTTCGTGAAATTCTGTAGCACCATAAATGCAAATAGTGATGTGATGTGAAAGCTTGGCGCGTTAACTTACTATCCACAATACACAAGGAAGTAAACTGCATCGTATGCGAAAAAGTTGGAACTGACAGCAATCGAAAGCTTATCTCATTAACCCTGTGGCACCCTATAATGTGAAATCATTTTCCAACGATCTATGCCAGTGGTTTTCAATCGAGCTTTCGTAACCCATGATTTTGCCAATACAGTCCAGGAGTTCCGTTAGTTTACAATTTAGAGCTGGGTTGATGTAAATTACCATCGTTCAATGAATGCACAGAGGTTCCTTGAGCCTCTGGAATGTCTCACTGGGGTTCCGCTCCACCAGAAAGTTTGAAAACCACTGATCTACGCTACTTTTTTGATACGATATTGACGGTTGGTTTTTATGTTAAAAACAGTAATCACCTAAAAATAACATCACAGTGAGAATGGTTCCTTCAGAAGAGCTGATACCCAAAGACTTTTTTAATGCATCGAGAGTAAAAGAAATACACATGATTTCAATGGCGTCACTAGCGTTTGCCCAACCACACTGAAAAACCGAAAAGAAAAATGTTTTACGAAGAAAAATTTAACAATGAAAACTGAATGAAAACAAACAAGTCTCTTGTGTCGAACTTGATCACAAAACAAAGATTCTTCATGAAAAACCAGTGATTTTCTGGTCAATAAAAGCTTCAAGAATGCTACAATGAATTCCAGACTAATAGTTAGGCATTTCAAATTTTAAAAACTCGATCATGGTGAAACAAACTAATATTGGTAGCCAAAACATACAAGCTCATTATTATAGCACCGCATCTTAGCATCTTTGTTTGGTGCATCTTTAACACATAATGTATACAACTGCTTTACATAAATCATGGCAATCGTGTAGGTTACTATTAAAGGCAAAAACGGAACCAGCCAACGGCAAATAACCAATTTTTGAAATCATGTTTCGTACCTGGGCAAGCAGCAGAAAATGCCACTTTCCAAAACCAGAAGCTTTAAAAACTTCTTGATATGTACCAGCATCTAAAAGCAGAAGTCCAGTGAAATTCGGTTTAACTGTGAGCACACTAAAAGTGAAACAACAGCTCATCGCCCTGCTGATACTAAATTCTACCCATAAAGATAAGATCATCTTGCTTTTAGGTGAGAATTCCGTATTACAAACCACAAGAGTTGAAGTTCTAAATGCGCCTCGTCAATATCTACAGCCAAACTAACTCTTGCTTAGTTCCAACATAAAAGGATGACCAAAAAAAGCACTTAAACATACTAATTTGTGACCAAATGTGAGCATCACAAGCAAACACAATTCAACACCAGTACCGTAATCATTAACAGAACAAAAAGTGTTGCAAACATGCAGCGAAAATACCTTAAAGAGGAACATACAGACGCAGTAATTCTTAAAACTTTGTGTTTCGACAGCATCGATTCAGCTGTCGTCAACAGCAGTTTAAGCAAGACAGCACAAGAGTAAAAGTCTCAGTTTTTTAGTTTTATACCGTCTTGCTTACACTGTTGTTAATGAAAGCTGAATCCACGATGTCGAAACATTCAGTTTTGACAAAAAGCATTGTACTAACCTGGATTATCACATTCAATAAGATGATCAGTTTCATTTGCATTGGTAATATCCACTGATACATGTGAATCGTTGCTATTTGATCTTGATGAGGACCTTGAATACATCGCTACGAGAAATTTAAAATCACTGATATAAAAATTAGGTCATATTTAAACTACTTGCTTTACACTACACCTAAATAACAAAACCAATTGATATACAAAATCAACACTATGTCCTAGAATAAATTTGAATGGGCAACGAAAAGAAGAAAAAGGCATTGTAAAAATATTAATTTACATCAACGAGGCAAGAACCAATCACTTCAAAATATGATTATATTAACGAAGAGCTGATGAGGAATATTTTGGATAAAATAAAACACACCGACATTGAATTTTCAAATGTATTAGCTTACCAAACAATCTGCTTTTAGACAATAAGACACTGACAACCGAAAATATTTTTCTCGCTAAAACATATACTTTAGGCCACTAAGAAAGTACTTTGACTCAGCAAGCAAACTGTACGTCTTATCTTGATATGCCATTGCTTAATCTTTTATAAAACAATAACATTTGTGAACCATAAGGTCCATAACATAAACACATTAGTGAACCAAAACATTTGAAAAATTTCAGATGAGTTTTTCATTCCAAAATTCAGATACTTTCAACTAATTTTGCATATAAAACTATTAACCTCTTCAATTCCTCTTCAAAATAATGGCTTAAAGTCACACTGCACTGCAAGCGAATCAATCGTCTCTAATTTTCTTAAAACAGCCTAAATTAAAACCACAGAAAATATTTCCTTTGAACTAACTTATCATAATATTACTTTATATTGTTTTGCTTGCAAGGCAAATCTAGAATTACTACGCACTGGCAGTCCCTATATTCAAATGCAATGCCAAAAGGCAAAAAAATAGATGCGTATCGAAATAAGAAAAAAAAATATATAATAAATCCAAGCAGCTTATGATGTAATTTTGGTACATTGTCAAGGTTATTAAATCATGCCTTAAAAATGGATTTTTTTGACAGCTAAGTGGAAGATACAGCTTAACCATAAACGCTTCATATCAACATTTTTGATAGGCATAGGTTTCAAACAGAAATAATGCGCATCAAAATCAAAATAGAAAAACACAGATAGTAAACCTTGATTTATGATGTAATTTTCAAACATTTTCACAGAAAAAAAAATCGACCCCTAGTTTGGTAAAAAATGGACTATTTATACTCAAAAAGTTAGTAGGCTGCTTAAATATAAAGGATATTTGTTAAAAAATTCGATAGGAAGATGCTTGTAAAAAAAATGGAAGAAACTGATTGTGTTAATTTTGAATAGATAAAACCAGATGAAGGCAAGCAAAACCTACACAGTGCAAAACCACAACTTACTAATTTGCGAAAAACAATATTATATAACAGATATTACTTACACTACACCCCCATCCAGCGTTATCAATTGATTTTTAAACCATTTATTTGCTGCTGGCTTCAATGGCTTTGTACTCAGAAAACATGGCTATAAGGTAAACACAATCACAGATCACATAGCCTTGATTTCACAATAAGAAATTATTTTGTGTAATAATGTAATGACCAAACAATAATTATTATCAAATACATCCAAGAATTGATTCGTAAAAACATTTTCAATTACAAAAAAACCTATTCCTTGTAATTTCTTTGCAATACAAGAGCTTGGATTTGAAAATTATTGATTCACGCAATTTCATTCAAAAAAATACAGATACACCAAGGTATTAATTGAACAATAAAACTTCTATAGCAAATGCAGAGCTTGAAAATTGGTTGCAGCCGAAAATGATGGAAATATTAACTTTCTTGCACGCAGCGGGGAAAACTTTTTATCATTTTCTACAGTAACTCATCCATAATTTAAATGTTATGACTATTAGTGAGTGAAAACTACACCACCAATTAGAACTTGAGTGTACTTCCGAAAGCAATGACAAAGCAAGGGTGCTTAAAAAGCTTTGATGGTAACACTCTCAATGCAATGACTAAATTCACTAGCAGTGGCTGCAGCTAAGAAGTCAACTTATGTCAAATTACTAAGACACTTTAAAAAGTACATAAGCATTGTTGCAAATATTCAAGAAATATCACAGAAATACCAAAAAAAAAAAAAAAAAGCAAACGACTAATCAATTATCAATCCAACATCATTAATTAAATATATTACTAATGAATCCAAAATAATATACTTCGGAATAACTGTATGGTATGCATAGCTCGCCTTGCAATTTAATTTTAAGCTATCGATATAGCCTACCGATAGCCCTTAATAATATTTATGAACAAGTTGAAAACAAGAAGCCAAACTAAAGATTTTTCAATCGACCAAAATTTGCAGGATGCAAGTCGCGCTAGCAGTCAATAACGTGAAATTACTCCAATCAGATTCATGTATATACAGTGGCGTAGCAAGGGTAGGGGGGGGGGTCCGCCCCGGGCAGCACGCCCGAGGGGTGGCATTTTGGATAAGCTTCATGCAATTTTTTTCCTAATTATTTTGAACAACCATTACTTTGCTATATCGCTTACTTGCTAATCGTAAATCATCTTACTATGTTGCTCAATGCCCAGGCGCAAAGTTGCAGGAATGAGCCCGCCATCTCGTATACGCTTCATTGTATTCCAGCGAATATAATAAAGAATTGATTTTAATGTTTATTATGTCACAATAGCGAACTGTTTTCTTCTTCGTCCTTGCATTATTTAAATCGCCATGCCCCCCCTTGGCAATGTAATAAGGTGCTAAAACCTAACTTTAGACTACAATTTCTTAAACTAATAATGGTTGCAGCCTCCTTTCACTTATTTTAGCCAAGCCTCTACTTTTAGACACAAGCTGCGGAAATATTTTTGCATCGTCCATAGTGACTGCATCACTGTATGCCCTTTTTCAATAAAAAAGTGTGCTAAAATGAGTGTTTTTTGTGAAAACCGTAAAAATAACCCTCTTGGCCTCTGACTGCTGGGGGTTTTACCCCCAGAATCCTAGTTATAGAACCCCCTTTGCCAAATCTTGGGTGCGACACACACATTGCATATCATTTTTGCGTATGATTGCTGTGTTGACGGTACGGAAACGAAAGACACTAACGAACTAACCTTGTTAATACACACTAACTTCGTAATCATTGCTGTAGTCTGCGAGTCAGCGTGCTTTTAAATGACGCATATTTTCTCATGCAGAATAGATGACCGCATTTGAAGCTGATTAATGCTTGAAAAATTATTGCTCATTTGGGGGCGGCAGAGCCTACAGCTACGCCACTGTGTATACATAAAAGTCATCATTGGGAATACAGACAATCACTATGCTGATAGGCAATATAATTGGACCAGTGCATTTTCGAATGATATGTCTTGTAGGCCTTGTCAGGAAAGCAAAACTACTTCACCAACCATTAAAACACATTAAATTATAAAATTCAAATCACAAACAATATTTTTCAAATAATCTAATGCAAGAAAGTCATATAATAGGACACCCACATTTCCTTTTTGCAGCTGCTCATAGACCTTATGTGTGAAACATGTGTAGTTACTTTATATGCATGCTTTATTCGAATAAATTCAGTAATCTACCAGTGCCAAAAATTTGTCATTGATTTCAACTGCCATATTTGAGATAGCCTATTTCCGTTGGGAAATTTTGAGAAAATAGTTCGAAAATATGCAAAAATAAATTAGCCTGATCGTTCTGTGCTAAATTGAAAATCAAGCAACTCGACTTTGGTGGCGTATTGGTAAAAATTGTTGGGTTGAAATTCGATAACATTAATAGTGTGCAACCGTGCATTGTGCGAGGAAAAATATGAAAATTGCAAGTTTGTCGGTCAAAGATTTCGAAGTGAAACTAAGTTTAAAAGTGTATCAACATTTGATACGAATAATATTGTATAAAAGATTAATAAAAACATTGCACGCTTCCAGAAAATGATAATCCAGCATTAGAAGCAGCAGCCTTTCTCTCGCTGCTTCATCATCCAATAATAAAATTTTGGTAATTTGTGTCTTTTACTTCTGTTGCTGAAGGGAAGGGGCTATGCGAACAGTCGGCGTGCTAAAAGATGGTTCTCTTTTCACACCATTTTGATTGGTCAATTTTAATAAATCTGTGACAGTACTTACAATACGAGAAAGACCTTTCCCGTGCATTATGTCAGCAGAGGAACACAATTTTGACTGAGGTACTCCAAGTTTTGAACAGGCATCTAAAAAGTTATCAACATTTCGCCTGCATTTCGCCAAGGATAACTTAGGAACAGCAGGCGAAGGAACATGTATTGTTGGAATTGATCTATTCTTGACATGGTTGGCAAGGTGACATAACACAACACCATCTGACAAAGAGGGCAAAAGGTCTTGCGGAAGTGGTAGCTTCAAAGCAGACTCAATGCAATGTCGAAGATCCTCCAACTGTTCAAGTTCTTCATATATCTTTTCAGTTTTTCTTCTCATTGTAAATGACATATCGTTCTCAGATTCTGATTTTCCTTTTCGACTTAAAACAGCTGTTCTTGGCTTGATTACTTCAAGATAATGAGTTTGATCAGCAACATCACCATGCAAATGGCTTCGTCGTTTTTTAGGTTTTTCTTTGATTGGTGGAGGAGCATATCCTGGAAAACCAATTACTTTAGCAGCAGGTTTCTTTTCTGGCACATGTTTTTTGGGTATCGGTATACCACTATGCACGGAGTTTTCTTTAATAGGAGACAACGGTTTTGAACGATTTTTGTTTTCCACCTTTTCCGGGCCATCAACAACACTTGTATTCTCACATACTTTTGAAGAAGCATTATCGTTTGTTGTAACTTCAGCTGGGTCTTCCGTACTAGTACCATTAGCTTCATTGCTTTCCACTGCAACTGCATTAAAAACCACTTGAGCTTCATGCACTGGAGAACTAGCAACATTTTCAGCATAACCATTCTCCACTTTTGTTTCTGTAGGGCTTTTAATCGGAGAAGAATGGTTTGATGATGGTAGAGTATTAGCAGCAATCAGTATTCCGTTGCTTTCACCGAGCCCTTGCTTCTGCATTGATTGAACAACTCCTTCTAAGCTAAAATCAAGAACCTTGTTTAAGTGTTTATCTCTTTTCCGAGCAAGCAAAGGCTCCATAATTTCTTGCTGTCGCTTTGTCTTTGCTGATTCTGATTGCATTAATTTGAACATGTGAATTCTTCCTTTCTTTAAGACAGCTAACGGAGGCGATGTTAATGGATTGTCACTAAAGTTTGCATTTTCTAACTCTTTCATTTCCTGAAACGATGTTGGAATTGACGATATTCTGTTTCCACTGGTGTTAAAATACACTAAATCCAAATTTGCAATTTCTTCTGGTAATGTGTAAAGACAATTTCTGGACAAATCTAAATGCTTTAGAGCAGACATGCTTCCTATTTCAGAAGGAATGTTGTTCAACTGATTTCCACTGATGTCCAGCTTTTGGCAATTTTGCAATTTACCAATTGCTGAAGGGATAGAAACAAGCTTGTTGCTTTTGAGCAAAAGGACAACTAATGTTCTGAGATCACAAATACTAGATGGTAAATGCGTAATCAAATTATTACCGAGATCCAGAACTTCGATGAAAGAAAAATGAGTCAAAATGCTTGGTATTTGCTTAATGTTGTTATATGATAAATTGCAAACGTGTAAACAATGCCATTCGTATATATCCAATGGAATATCATTTAATGAATTGTGGGATAAATCAGCAATAGTGACATCAGACAGATTGTAATCACTGAAGCATAAAGACACATCTTTTAACTTCCTGTTTCTTAAATGCAATTCACCAGAATATTCTGCTTCTTCGACAAGTTTATTTATACTCTTTTGATTCTGATGTCGAGACACAATCATTTTGAACTAACATTGAAATTTTTGAGGCATCCAACTCTTTAACTATTATATCCACTAATATAAAACTACACCAGTCAATCATATAGTGCACATTCTAAAATATAAATAGTGGCAAAGGGCAAGAAATATTTCATGTCATTATACAATGGCAAATTAGCAAAAATAAAACTTCACAAAATGCCACATCTATTTAAAACTCACTCTAGGTGTACCGGTATATACCAGTAAGAGTAATTCTAAAAATTTGCCAAAACTACAATTAATTAGGTAGTGGCTATTTTACATATAGCTTAATTTTTACAAGTACAGTACCCACTTCAAGTTACATGTTGTCAAGAGTAACCTGGTGCCTTGACTAATACTGTAACAGACCTAGGCTAACTCTGAACAAGTGACCCTCATACCATACTGCATTTTATTTTCTACTACTGTATGTTACCAGTAACTCTACCGTTTTCAGGAATAACACAACGTGATAAAATTTTCGATTTTTTTATTGCATAAATTTGATGTTTAGCCTCTATTTTTCATTATGCGCGAAAATCAAATTTCAATTGCAAGTAGTTTTTGAGATATTAGCGAAATAAAATAGCAAACAACTAAAAAGCAATGTCCTTCCTGGCCTACCAGACGGGATGTCATGACGACTTCCTCTTGTTGGGTCAGAGGCTATAACAGCACTCCATCACCAACAGTGCAAAGCACTCCAGTAAATCGTACCGTAGAGCGAGACAGCGCTGTTTCTGGCTATTAGCCTACCTCCTGGAAGATGAATGTTTCTTACCTGAGGGCGGCTGATGAAGGCTAATAGCCAGAAACAGCGCTGTCTCGCTCTACGGTACGATTTACTGGAGTGCTTTGCACTGTTGGTGATGGAGTGCTGTTATAGCCTCTGACCCAACAAGAGGAAGTCGTCATGACATCCCGTCTGGTAGGCCAGGAAGGACATTGCTTTTTAGTTGTTTGCTCTTCACCCTGGCCACGTAAAGAGTTTGACTGGAATGGTGACGTAGCCACACGAGTGGATATGCGTACCACTAAGGTTAAATTCTTTAAGAAATATTTATCCGAAGGGATGAGTGATCCTGGCAAGATCATTCGTCCTGGAAGATGAATGTTTCTTACCTGAGGGCGACTGATGAAGGCTAATAGCCAGAAACAGCGCTATCTTGCTCTACGAAATGAAATAGAAAAACACACCGTGTTTTTTATTTCCAAATTTTCAAAAAAAACACAACGCGCTAGGGCATGCGTAATAATTGCAGTTATAGCATAACATTGGCAACACAATGTCAGAAAAAACTTGGGCATGCGTAATAATTCAGTAATTGCACTTATTGCATAACATTGGCAAAACAATCAAACACAAAATGTTAATTTACTCAAAACTACAAAATAGCTCACGTTGTGTTCTTCCTGAAAACGGCAGAACTGGTACCAGTACTACTGTACAGGTCTCATCTAGAGTAAGCCGTCTGCGTCTTTCATCGCCTTACCTTACGTGGATGGGTTATTCTAGACTTGGAAGGTTTACTCTAGATGAGACCCCTACTGCAGGCCTACTACTGGTACTTTCAGCTTTAAAGCTCAATGTCCTAAGTCTCTAGCAGTCTTGTATTCCCCCTAGTCTAGAATGCAGGTTGCCTATGATAGGTACAATACCTACTGGTAGCTTAGCATAAAGATTTAGGGTGGAATGCACCAATGTGGATTATCTTCGAGTTAAATTTATCTCAAGATTAAAGTAGAGTTAAAGTAAAATTGGTATGCACCAACATGAATTAAAGTTGATTCTACGATTAAATCTGCCAAAATTGCCAAAAAGTTAATCCTCCAACCTTGGTGGATTACACTTGAGTTAACTTTTGCTAGACTAGCCTGCTGGCTTGTAATATGCACAATTGCCTAACCAAGCTGCTTTTCGTTACTGGCTAGTACGCAGTTAGGTAGCTGAAGAAAAACTGTTTGCGTTTTTTCAGTTTTGGGCCTAGTCGGCAAACTCCAGTGGTTGGTTAATAGGCTTATTCACAACAATATTATTTTTTCAGGTTCAAAATCGCCAGCAGCCTGCCTAACTAACCAACACAGAATACAAATTCTAACACTATACAAACCTACAAAGTTTACAAATCATTCACACATGAACACTTTGTTGTGTTTAATATGTCGCCACTTAATAAATGAATAGACTGAACTGATGCACTGTCAACCCGCTCTGGTCTACATTGCCAATACCTTTGCACAATACACACCAATGTGTTATATCTAACAGAAATGCAAACTAATCAGTATTTATACAGCAACTCAAAAGTTGTAAAAATAGTAAACGCAAACATCTTTATCACCTGACCCTCCTACTGCAAACCAAAAGTTCTGCGTGTTCAATCCTTAAGTATCAACTCAATTTATTTCAAGCAAAAGCACAACTAGCCTAAGTGCTATTCGGAGCAGTGAAGAGCCAATTAGTAGTCCCAACAAACAAAATCACTTCAGTCTTTGCAAACGCACACAAAAAATACAAAAAGATTAGTCTACTTGTAACACCCCCACAACAAAAAAATATAAAAGCAACTCGAACAATAAAAATAAATGGCTAGCATAAAAAAAGACGCTACTTCCCTACCCTCTTCCCTTGTGCACGAACAAGCGAAGCAAAATATATCAATCCTAACCAGGTATCGAACCGAGTTTCCACAGCTGTTGATCTACCTCGCTATGCTTTGCGCCAATTTAGTGCGACGCGCCTACAAGCAATTTCTTGCTTTTATCGTCTCTTGCTGTGATGTCATACCAGTAGTTTCTAAAACCGTGAAATTAAGTTGACTGCTGGCTCTGAAAACATAAATAAGGTTGCGGCATAGTCACAGCAATGACTGTATTCGAAATTTCTGTAAAAATAATCACTTCTAAGTTTTGATGTATGTCAAAAAGACTCCACAAATTTGCAGAACGTTTCCCTTTAAACTGTTAAAAACTGCTTGGTATTTAATCCAAGGATTGGCAAATCTAGAGATAAATCGAGTTGGCGCATGCGAGTTAATTTTAACTTGAGAGTTAAATTACTCTTAGGTTTAGGTAACTCACGATTAGCTCTAATCTACAGTTATCTTAACTTGCAATGGTGCATTTCACCCTTAGTGTAAGCTTATATTTGTAGTGATATCAATGACTGAGCCTTTGCAAAAACAATGCAGAGCAATGCAATTAGGCAAATATGGCACCCCAAAGTGTTTTTGAAAAGGCACATCGATATCACTACAGATTCACTGTCATAGAACAGTTGGAACTTGAAGACCAATCCGATAATTGTAGTAAACCTTAGACTACTCTGCTAGACCAAGCAGGATGGTACCGATAGCTGACAAATCAAATAATTTTACCGGTAATGTATTCAGTAGGCTACCGGTATATATTCCAGCTGAGCTAAACTTGGAAAAACTTCTAGTCCACTCTCTTGCAGTTATCACCAGGCTATACCGTTAGCAACTTAGCAAGAATCGATTTACCTGTAAAGCAAAATATTCTTTCCTAGGTCTCCATGCTGGTATAGACTAGGTCAAACATACTTAACCTCTTGCTACTGTTACACTCGAGTCTAATTCTGGCTGAACCACAGTTTGAACAATGACATTGACACAGGACATGGGTGAATAATAGAGCAGAATCGAGCCCGTGAGAATGAAATGAGCAGTTTCTCTAATTATGACATACCCTAGTATGGAATAGTACGGTATGGCATACTATGGCATAGTATGGCATATTAATATTTTAAATTTGTGAACCTGAACCTTTCAAATTTTATGCAACTGAACCCGAACCGAACCCGAACCTACAATATTTAGTGGACATAAACCTGAACAGAAATCATTTAGTCACTATGTTTGAAGCTGAGCTGATTCTTAAAAAATATTAATAAAAATCTCTAGACATGTGCTGCGATGCGTAACATTCTTCCTGCTTTTCAAAATTTAATGAGTCTGAAACAAGCAGGGAGTCGAACCGAACCCGAACCTGAACCGTTTAAATTTGAGATCATTGAATTTGAACCGAACCCGAACCTTTAAATTTTGGTGCCACTGAACCCGAACCGAACCGGAACCCAAATTTTTGAAAAGTTTTGAACCTAAACCGGAACTGAACCGTTAAAAATAAAATTTCTTGAACCTGAACCGGAACCGAAGCGATATTTTAAACGGTTCGACTCCCTGCCTATAACGGTTCTCACGTCTTTAATATGTTGCGAAATCATCTGATCTTTTCAATTAGTGCAGCGCGCTTCACACTGCAATGCAGGTTTTTATTTTGTAATTATGATGATTACACTGAATTTCACCATCGTTTGTGCACGGCTGCTAGAAGCAGTTTCCCCTTTTTTTCTTTAATGTGTTTTCTATTCTGACTGGCGTGTCTAGATTGGATTAAATCGTGCAACGCCGAAGCTAGACACACAATCAATCAATTTTCTAGACCCGCTTATCCTTGGGGGTTCGCGGGGGCAGCAGCTCGAGTTGGAGCCTCCAAGCATCTCGATCCTCTGCAACAAAGGATAGATGCTCTGCTGGGATGCCAAGGCGAGACCAACCCAGCGAGTTCTGGGACGGCCTCTAGGCCTTCGACCAATCGGTGTTGAACAGAGCAGTTTTTTGGCTGTTCTTTCCTGGGGCATTCGTGTCACATGTCCATACCAACGCAGTTGCGATCTTTCTAGTCGGAGAAGCAGCGATTCGATGTTTAGAGATTCACGAATATCTGCACTTTTAACCTTGTCCAACAAGGTCAAACCGCTAATTCTTCGCAAGAACCCCATTTCGGCTGCTTGAACTCGAGACCTCACTTTCTCATTCATGATCCAACACTCATGGCCATAAGTCAAAATAGGAACATAGACCGATCTGAAAATGGATAGCTTTGCCTTGGTGCAAAGCTCCCGTTTCAGTACCACAGATCGGTGGAGCTGGCGCATTACTGCACTTGCTTTTCCGATGCGGATATCCAATTCGCTATTTTGTCTGCCGTCACTTGTGAATGAGACGCCGAGGTACTAGAATTACTCTGACTGTTTTAGTGGTAGTCCATCAATTTGGAGAGAGCACTGCTTTGGTTGTCTGGACAGGCATATGGTTTCTGTTTTTGTTGTACTGATTTTCGTTCCGGCAACAGGGCATGCATCCGAAAACCTGTCAAGAGCTTGCTGGAGACCATTTTGGGTAGAGTCGAGTAGCACAAGATCATCTGCAAATAACAGACGTTGTACAGTGCATTCACCGATCTTTACTTCGCCACAAGACTCACTTTTCCTAACTATTCTATCCATATAAATAAGGAACAGAAAAGGTGAAAGAGAGCAGCCTTGTCGTAGTCCCACACTAACTCTGAAAGGTTTCGTCGTTGCACTGTTAACACGAACACAGACCTCGGAATGCATGTACAGCGACTTAATGGCATTTAGTAACTGGCCATCAATGCCATACTGCAACAGCACCGCCCAAAGCTTGTCTCTAGGAATGCGATCATATGCTTTTTCAAGATCAACAAAACATGCATTGACCTCTTTTGCATATTCCTACGACTTCTCAAAAATTTGCTGCAAGGCAAAGATCTGATCCATTGTGCTTCGGCCAGGACGAAAGCCACACTGAGCATCCGTTAGTTTAGGCTCGACTATTTCACGGCATTTCTTTTCAAGGCATGTGGCATAGACCTTACCCGGGACACTGATGAGAGATATGCCCCTATAATTGGTACATTTTCTCTTGTCTCCTTTCTCGTGGATAGGTATTATCACACTAGTTTGCCATTGCTTTGGTGCTTGCCCAGTACTACACGCCACCTTGCAAACACGAGTCAGCCAACGAACACCATATATCAGTGGTTCTTAAACTGGGTTCGACCGAATCCCAGGGGTTCGGTGAGGCTGTAGCAGGGGTTCGGCTAAGATCAGAATAAGTTTTTGCAAAAAGGCATACAGTTGTAGTAAATGACTATCTCTGCGTGGAATGATGCATCCCCCCACCATACTCTTTCAACGCTGTTTTTGATGAATACAATTTTTCCATAATTTCAAACCTATTTGATAACAATCATCTTTACGCCTTAAGCACGCATAAATCGAAAATGTGCGAACAAAATGTATCATATTTGGTGAAGGACTTAGAGTTAGAGGCAAAAAAATTAAACAGAATTTGCCATAAAAATTGTTTAAAAAGCTCTAAAATGGCCATTACAGTGTCGAAGCATACCCCCGGACCCCCCTAGAGCCATATTTTTGTTCCTCAATTTGCTTCAAATTAACTTTCAGGAAAAAAATACGCTTAAAAAATGTAAAAATTTTATGCCACCCTCCACCGGCTTAAGAATATTCTGAATACGCCCCTGACGTGAAACATTTTCAAAGAGCTTATGCTTTTTTCCGGTTTAGACGTCTAACGTCTTTGCACTCATTTAACATTCAGCCTAATTCAAAACTGCACCCCCTCTAAAATTTTCTGGATCCGCTCCTGGTTATAATTAAGGGTTCGATGTATGCTTGCATGACACCTGTTGGGTTCGATACTTCCGACAAGTTTGAGAACCACTGCCATATATGTTCATTGCTTTTAACATTTCAGGTCTAATATCATCCTCACCAGGTGCTTTTCCAGTTTTCAATGATTTGATTACTGCATTCACATCTGCTTCGGTTATCTGAATATCTTCCTCAACCTGTTCCTTGTGAATTTGCATCGGTGTAGCATCAACTGGGTTTAAAAGATCACTAAAGTAGTCTCTCCACCGATTCAAAATAGTATCTTGATCTTTCAAAGTCACACCATTTGAATCTTCGATAAAGAAAGCGGCTCGAGATCTTTTTCCACGCAAACGGCGAATGGTCTGCCACAACACTTTGTTTGCCGTTTTGAAATCATCGTCTAACCTTTTTCCAAATTCCTTCCAGGCCCTTTCCTTAGACAGTTTAACTTTTGTGGCTGCCGCCTTACGTGCTTTAGTGTACTGCGAGCGAAGTTCAAGTGATGACTTATTTGCAAGCCAGGCCTTATGCCTGTACGAAAATCTTTTTGCAAAACCAACTAACTAAAAAAAAGAAAACAACAAACGAGTCAAAACAAAATAAGCAAGCGGGGATGGAAGGTTGGTTGAACTGACGTGACCGCGACTGCTACCCCCCCAAAAAGAAATAATGAAAAAACAAACAGGATGCTGAAACGTCAGGACTAACATGGCGGTATATCGTCAGGGCAACGGAGCGTTGTAAGGTGTCAAATACACAGTGAAACGGGAAATATTAATATTTTCGTAAAGATGTAATATGAAGGAAGTTGCAAGATGAGCATGGTCGCACTGCGGCGCCAGCGAGCCGCTGCGGGACATAAAGTTAAAAATTAGGCGAAAATTTTATTATGCAAATAAGATATCGAAATTGACGTGTTTGTGACATCATAATCGAAAATGACTTGAAATTCACAGTTTAAGCATTTTGCTGTTAGCTCAGTTGCAAAGCGCACGCTTTCGGTGCGGGAGGTCTTGGGTTCGATTCCCGGGCCGGTCAAATCGGCACAGTGTCGCCAACGACTCGCCACCGTTGCGGCGTTTCTTCGGAGCTGTGTAGCCCAGGCGCTAAGCCGCGGAGATGGGCCCCGCAACTCGTTACACGCTTCGGCGTAATACGGCGAGTATATTGAAGATTTGATTTGATTTGATGATTAGACGTAAAATATAGCGAATAAAATTAAAGAGACGGCAAATGCTTTATTTTGATAAACTCGCCACAATATGGGTCCAAAGTGGGTTAGAACTGGGTTATCTACAAAGTGGGCTCTAGCTGGGCAGCCCAGTTCTCACCCATAAATACTTATTTTTTGAAGAAGCTATGATTTCGGTGACAAAAATACATTTGCTACCAAGTCTTGACCTTTTCAACACTTGAAGTTTAGATTATATTACGAACAGACAAAATTGAAATAAGTGGGCTACGCGTGGGTAGCCCATATGGGTCCAAAGTGGGTTAGAACTGGGATATTTACAAAGGGGGCTCTAGCTGGGCAGCCCAGTTCTCATGCATAAATACTTTTTTTGAAGAAGCTATGATTTCGGGGACAAAAATGCATTTGCTACCAAGCCTTGACCTTTTCAAGACTTGAAGTTTAGATTATATTACGAACAGACAAAATTGAAATAAGTGGGCTACATGTGGGTAGCCCATATGGGTCCAAAGTGGGTTAGAACTGGGTTATCTACAAAGTGGACTCCAGCTGGGCAGCCCAGTTCTTACCCATCAATATTTTTTTCTAAGAAACTATTTTTCAAAAGAGTAAAATGAATTTTTTGACCTAATCCTCTAATAAAACTAAAAATTGTAACTGTATAAATTGAAAATTGCGGTAATAAAAATCTGGGTTTTGCCATTTGCCTCTTGCCTCGCCATTTGGATCCCATATGGGGCCCATATGGGCTTGCTATCTGGTAGGAGAGGCAGACACACAATTGCTTTGGTTGTTTTGAGTTTAATTTTTGTTGAGTTGGGAAAACTTTAGTTATTTTTTACCGCCTTACTGTTTATTGCCTCGCCATTTGGATCCCATATGGGGCCCATATGGGCTTGCTATCTGGTAGGAGAGGCAGACACACAATTGCTTTGGTTGTTTTGAGTTTAATTTTTGTTGAGTTGGGAAAACTTTAGTTATTTTTTACCGCCTTACTGTTTATTGCCTCGCCATTTGGATCCCATATGGGGCCCATATGGGCTTGCTATCTGGTAGGAGAGGTAGACACACAATTGCTTTGGTTGTTTTAACAGCTCAGATGGCCGAGTGGTATAGAGCGTCTGTCTCTTGAGCTGTAGACTCGGGTTTGATTCCGAGTCGGGTCAAACCAATGACTTTAAAATTCGTATTCACAGCTTCCCTGCTTGACGCTCAGCATTGAAGGGACAGTGTGGAAAACAAGCCGGCAAATTTACTTGTTGTGACGTTGAAAAAGGCACTTAGCGGGATTTCCCCATCTTGGTGTGGTAGACAGATGGCGGGCAACTCCTAAGCGAGCTCGTATAGCGCATTAATCGCTTTCTCGAGATAGGAGGATACATATGCAACTAACTCACTAACTAACTGTTTTGAGTTTATTTTTAGTTGAGTTGGGAAAACTTCAGTTATTTTTTACCGCCTTACTGTTTATTGCCTCGCCATTTGGTTGAGATCTTATTTGTTTCTGATTTTAAATCAATAAAGCCTCGTCTGAAAAGTCAAGTGCTTTTAAGAAGTCAGACATATTGCCTTGTGGTGAAGGTCCACTGGCTCGAAATAGGACATTCTCAATATTCCCGTCGTTGTTAACACTCAGATGACCGTAAGGTCTTTCGCCGTTTCCGTTTTTAGCTCATTATTTAACGTTCTGGTAAAATAAACTTCACTAGCGTTATTCGCTTGGGTAGCCGACAATCGGTTCTTGTATTATTTTGTTTTCAAGAAAGAGGAATTGAGAAGATTGAGATTTTGAGAAGATGGGGATTCTGGTGAGATACAGATACCGTACTCTTAGACTATTTTAGAACTAGAAGGAAGGTCTAGGGTTTTTGCCATCAATTTGGCTTTTAGTTCTAGAAATACCAGTTAGACGCTTACAGTGGTTTAGAGCAGTGGTTCTTGGTACACAGGTACAAGATAGTCTTTCAGGTGGTATTGGTACCAGTACGCAACTATCTGACTATCTTTAGCATTTGCAAAATCTTTCGAATGACTTTTAAAAGTTTCAGATTGAGTAGTTTGCAATGTTGCATATCATTTACCTTTGTTTTGAGGCTTGGCACGTTTATGACATAGGCTATCGTACCAGGTATCGGTAACACTTATCTTTTTCAAGTTGGTTTAAAGCGTACCGGTGCTAAGAACTGATCAGATTGATGGCAGCAGTGCTGAGTGTGGGGTTGAGTGTAGTAGACTAGTGATTTCAATCATGTTGAAGTATTGTACTTTAAAACAGCAGAAACAGTGCAATAACTATAATTAGTTCAAATATTGGGAACACAAATAAACCAAAGTACCGGTACAGTTTAACTTATACTGTTATATAGGCCTACCTAAAGTACAGGTTCATTATGTGATTATAGCCTAGCTATGGAAAACGATGGAGAACCGATAACCTTTAATACAAAGTTCTAGTCTACCGGTACATGCTCATTTTTCTTGTGTACCGGCATCATACTAATGTAGGCTATAGGCCTAGTCTACAGTTTGAGGTATCGGCATTCTAGTTCTGTAGGTGGTATGCAAGCACTGTACAAAAGCTCAACATGGTAGTGGTAGCTTACGTGTACCGGTATTAGAGAAAAAAGTTTGAGAATCACTGGCTTAAAGAAATGACAGTGCCTGATATGATGTTTGATTACCGCAGACCAGTAAACTAAGCTACCAGTACGTTAGCGTACTGAAATTAAAGTAGTTAGGCCTACCAAGTATCCAAAGATTAAAAGCCTGTAAAACTGGTTTCACACCATTTTTGCTCACAATTGCCCATGATAAATCGGTAGACGAAAATTTAAGATCTGGACTACCGGTATATACCGGTACCGTACTATTTTTGAATCCGATTTGAGATTGGAACTACGGTGGACTGCTGGATAGGGATCTGGATATGGGGTACCGGTACCAGCACAGGGCAATGTTTTGCATCAGTTGTTGACATTGTCAGATTGTTATTGTACCGGTATGATGTTGCAACTGTGCTTGTTTGTATATACTGACAGCTGAACCCTACGCTTTCCCCTGTGAGATGAAAATCAGTTAAAAAATGTACAGTGTATGATACGGTATGTTTGATCTTTGCTGTTCAATAGTAATAACTATTGCAAGTATTTATGTGCCGGTACTGTTCTGTATCTGGTAACAAAGGGTCACCCCAGGATCTCAGAGCTCTTTAACGGAAAGCAACACATAGGTAACAGCAGGGAATGAATAAAGGCTCTGTGAAAAAAAGTATGGCACTTAAAAACAATTGACAAAGCAAGCACAAGCTCAGTGAAGAAATGAAATACCCGGTATGCAGCAAGCGTGAAAGGCAAACCGCAAAGCAGCTAGCTAGGCAATTCAGCAATGTTCACTCTAAGGTGCGAAACTTGAAAAAAATGAGAAATTTTGGGCAAAATAATTCAATTTTTATGCATTGCTATAAAGATTTAAAAGCAAATTAGTTGAAAGTGCTCAAGTTTTCTTGGGGTCCTAATAAAACATGCACGAGCACAAGGATCACAAGGAGCGAGATGCACGAGAATCACAAGGACCGAGGTGCACAAGGATCATAATGAGCACAAGGATTGCTAGAGGCTCAAGTGAGTTATTGCTAAAACCTGCAGGAGCACAAGGACTGCCTTTGCTATTGAGTTAGGAACACAAGAACCGCTAGGAGTCCTTGTGATCCTTGTGCACTTGCAGGTTTTAGCAATACCGTTTTCTTGTGTCAAATGAAAGTGTTTTACCATAGAAACTTTTATTTAAGACAAAAATTATTCCAGACCTTGATTTACACCCTTTAAATGTTAGGGCAAATTTTTAGTGGTTTTCAACTGTGGGCAAATCGCACTAGTGAAAATCTTAGAGGGAACAGTGCAACTCAGTATTTGTAGCCACTATGGCATGGTTGGTTGCATAGGAAAATTAGTTCATGCAGGTTGTAGAATTTGTACGTAATAATTTTTTGTGAAAATTTACCGTCAGTAAATGTTTGATTTAAGCAGGTTGCACAAAACACTATAAACTGCGTGTTTGGATATTAAAATCAAGATTTGAATCTCTGTTCTGTGTAATAACATCATTTTGAAAAGAAAATGAGTAAACGTCGAAAGAATCGAGTCTTGTCTGATTCTGATGAAAGTGACAGCGATGATGATGAACCAAGGGTATGAAGTGTCATAATTTTATAAATTATGTTTTTTAGGAAAATTCCAAGTTTCCAGTACCGTATTGTGTTATACATTGGTTCTAGCTATTTATGTTCTCTTTACTTCATCTGCATTTGAAAGAGGCACTACCATCAGTCTGCTAAAAAAATATCGTCACGTTAGTGCGAAAACTGCGTAAGTCATTTTTGGGCGAAATTGAGTTTTTAGCACCAAGTTGTTCCGCTGGGTCAGCCCCAATGCCTGACACATTTTTTGGAAAATATATCAATGTTTAATTGCGAATTATGCTCCAGTTTCAAAAATGCTTGAGTCAGCGCATTGAATTGACAGTTAACACATTTTATACAATAATAAAAACACATTGTATATGATAAAAGCATTTAAGTCTTTTATTTATTGTTATTTTGCTTGGGACGCAATAGTGGATATGTACAATCACGTGTTTTGTGTGTTTTTCTCAAAACACAAAAAAATGACGTAAGCAGTTTTTGTACTAATGTGATGATATGTTTTGCCAAAGTGCAAATTTAATTCCAAGTCAGTTCACTTTCTAGAAAAATGCAAAAAAACGAAGACTTCAAAATAAATATTTTTAGCTTAAAAGCATCATTTTTTTTAACAATTAGCATGAAAGGGTAGTGTTTAAAGTCAACTTGGCAAGTTCAGTTTTGGCACCCATGAAATTAGGACGTAATGTAATGGCAGTGTCTATTTTGCCGGCATAGATCCTGATTGGCAAAACCAGTCATCCGTATAGATGCAAGCCAATCAGGATCTACCTTTAAAAGGAAAAATAGTCACTGCCTAATGAAATCTTTCAGTGGCAGGTAGGTGACGAGAAGCTCTCAGATGAGCTTGTCGTGGTGCCTCTATTCAATGTTTTTTCAATAAAAAGTTAAAAATGCTACCTGGTGCTGAAATAAAGTAAAGATTTATTTATTGACCTCTTTGTAAGCTGTTAAAAAGTTGAGGAGCACTAACAAGCCAGGTTTGCATTTTGAATTCGTCTGAATTTGTTTTTTAATTTGGATGTAGTATTTTCAAGCAAACTGCAGCACAGAGATGTGTCATGTTAGTTTTACAAACACGTAAAGTACAATGCAGACATCACCACTTTGCTGAGAAAGTGTTTATTTCCTCAGAAGTTTTATGTAAAGTTGTAGTGACCTTAAATCTAATTACAAATTTAATAGAACCGGCCGTTAGCTCAGTTGCTAAGCGTTCGTGCTATCGGTGCGGGAGGTCTGGGGTTTGATTCCTGGGCCAGTCAAATCGGCACGGTGTTGCTAAATGCTCGCCACAGCTGCAACATTTCTTTGGAGCTGTGCTGCCCAGGCGCTAAGCCGCAAAGATGGGCCCCGTCACTCGTTACTCGCTTTGACGTAATACCGCGAGTATAATGAAGATTTGATTTTGATTTTTGATAGTTATCAAATTGAAGCACTGAGCATCCTTATCATCGTAATAATGCAATCAATGTAACGAACAGTGCAACAGTATATCTGACTCCAGTGTTACGTGTACTTTATTCAAAATGAAACCTTGTTCAAAGAGAATCACGTTAAACACAACAGTAAGAAAAACTTAACAGATAACATTAAAACATCTACTAGCTATCGCAGAATGGGTTTAAGATCATTATTCTGTAGCATAGCTGTTACCAACAACTGTTCAGTTAAGACTGACCAATTGAAATGGATAAGGGTTTATAGACAGCTCACAATTTTAGTACGTGATAGGAAAATGAAAGTCAAAAACGTTAACACCGAATCATGATTCATATTAAATAAACTAAGTGTTACACAATTCTATGTTAAGCAAAAGTTAAGATTTATCGTTGCATCAGAATAAAGTATGGTCTTGCCCATCCGTTTGTCTGGTCGTACAGTGTGAGCACATGATACAATCAACGATTGCATTATTATGGTTATAAAGATGCTCAGTGTTTCCATTTGATAACTATTAAACATGTAATTATATTTGCGGTCACCGCAAAGTTTAGTGACCTAAATTTGTATCAAGAATGTTTTATATATTGGTGATTGAAAGCAAATTATGAATTTGCATAAGAATGTTTTTTTTTAGTGTTAACTTTGCTAATATTTACCGATATATTTTAGTCTTCTTCGGCCAAGAGGGCGAAGGGTGAAGAAGAAGTTTTAGCTTTTGCTCCCAAACCAGTTGCAAATGAGTCAACAGATTCAGAAACTTCGGATGATGATATTGAGGTAGATATTTAACATGTCAAAAAAATCTTTTTGAGGAATTTAAATGATGTCTCAGTCGCTTTTTAATTTTGTGTAGTTTTTCAGTTTAAAAATTTGCGCTTGACGAGCTTTTGTTGTAAATACCAATACTGAAGTAGAAGCTCCATGAATTATCTGTGTTAGTAACTTGTATTTTTCAGTGGACAATTGGTTCCAAGTCGAAAAAGAAAAAGCCGATGAAAAAACCTGCTCGTCCAAAAAAAGGAAAAAGTCGTGATCTTGTATCGGATATGTCTTCAGATTCAGACAGCAGTGCAAATCTCGGAAGCAATTATGGACAGAATAATCTCGAAGATGGTTAGTTTCAAGTTGCAATGATATTTGTTAATTGTGCAACCAATTTTTCAGTAAATACTACAAAGTCTCAGAAATCTTGTGCAATATGAAAGCCTTAGTTGATTGCATAATTCTTATGTCACTCAATATTTTCTCTAACTTGAAATCTCATTTTCGGTCATAAACGAAGTCTGCTTTGGCTGAAATCGTTTCCAATGTGGAGTGCACTATCCAGTATTTTTTTCTCATTGCATTTTATACAAATTATGCTAAGATCTTATTTTTCTTAGCAGTTGTGCTAATAATTATTTTTTTAAGTTAAAGCAAAGCTCAACTTCTTCTGGCAGAATGCTCGATATTTGTCATAGCTAGAGTTTGTATTATAACATTAAATTACTAAATTATAAAATATACGTATTGTTAAGGTATGGGATATTCTTAGCTGAAATTAATCTTCTCCGTGTCAATGTTTGATAATAGTGATTACAGTGTCAGAGAATAATTTTATTTTCTACAAATTTTTTATGCAGAATTTTTTTCCAGGTGAACTTTCATCCAGTGCTCCTTCTGGAGCTGAGTCGGATGATTTCTCTGGCTCTGACAGCGAGTTTGATGAGGAAGCCCTGAGGAAAGAATTTGATGACGGATACGACACGGAGTTAGTTGGAGATGAAGAGGATCGAATGCGACTGGAAAATATGACTGAAAAAGAACGGGAACAAGAACTTTACAACAGATTAGAAAAGCGTGAAGCGCTGCAGAAACGGTAAAAGCAAATTGCTAATTTACGTGCTCAAAATGCCTAATAATGGCGCTGCAACCAGTGGCGTAGCGAGAAATTTTAAAAGGGATCATAAATTGCTGAAGCCATCAAAAAAGTCTGGTATATTTCAGTTTCTTAGCAACATTTGTTCTTTTTTGACTAAAAGGCGAAGTCACAAGGGGTTCGTGACACAATACCCCTCTAAACACCCTCGTGGTTGCAAAGCACGATGTTAAGTTGATTTGTACATTAGTTTAATTCTGCAGTATTACAGTTGAAGTGAGTTTTGATTTTTATCCTTGTTTTTAACTTTGCAGATTTGAAATAGAGAAGAAACTCAGGTTAGCGAAATATCAAGGCCGAGAAGAAAAAATGAGGAAGAAAAAGAAACTACAGAAGTATTTTGATGCAAATGTATTTGTTTTATTTCAGGTTTTAATATCTATCATCTTCTTCAGGTCGTCATCTCTAAAATCTCCCACAGTGATAACTGGAGGACGTGCTGATCGAAGAAGAAAAATGGAAGAGAAAAAAGAAAACAAAACGTTGGAAAATTTAAGAGCAGAAAGAGAGAGAAAGAAAAACAAAGCAGGTGCATTTTTAAAAAACTTCGTTTGACGTCATAAGAATATTAATTTAGTGATGTTACTGACTGCTATCTGGAACTATTAAGTCACTTGCCTCTTGCCTTGTGCGCTTGGGCAACTTTAACAACGTGCATTATGTCGAAGCAAGATGACTTCATTTTCAGGGCATGGTGACAAGGACAGTTCATTTTTGAATATGTTCTATTTCGAAGACAGACTATTATCACTGAAGTGCTGTAAAAGCATTAAATCATTTATCAAATTGTCGACGCATCCAGTGCTTCTTAATTGGTTTTTCCAAAATGCCAAAAACAACTGGTTGTTCACTGTAAACTTGAGTATCACGAGTTCATGAATTGTCAATTGCCGTAGAAGTTAACAAATAGTGCTCTTTACATTTATCAAAAAATTCTCAATAGTAGGGAAATCAAAAAGTTGTTCCTAACGTCCCTGTATAATGAATGCCGCGATTAACTGCACGCATTTGTAATGCTGTTTTGCAGCGGAAATCGAAAAGAAACAAATTCTCCATTATAACGAAGTATACAGTGATGATGACGATGATGATGGTAAGCAGATTAAAAAACAATTTTAGGTTTCAGTTTTGTACTGTCTTGTTTACACTGCTGATGATGACCGCTGAATCTATGTTGTCGAAACGTCCAGTTTTCATGAGTACTGCGGTTTTGTTCTTCTCCCTTAAGCTATTTTTGTCCCATATTTATTGCACTCCGGAATTTTGAACTTCTACGCACTTGCCGATGATAAACCGATGATTTGCTAGTATGGCAGTTTTTATTGCTTACCTGAAGGCTGACTTACTTGTGTGGTATTTAATGCAGTTCAAGGCTGGTAAATGTTTTGGAAAATTGATTGCGTCTATCTTTTGTATTATCTCAGATATTCCGATATCTAAAAGTCGTTCAGCCGGTGTTGTATCTGCTTCTGAGTCCTCTGATTCTGAATCTGATGCTAGCAGACGTGAAGGATCAAGTAGTGATGATGAAACAGGGTAAATTAACCAAATTTATAATGATAGATTTATTGTAGCAAACCTCTTGACTGTGGAAATGTGAATTGGTAGCTGTTGCTTGTTTCATATTTTTCAAGGTAAAATGCGGACTAAGATCAGATTTCAGCTTGGTTTTGCGGATCTAATAAATCATAAAGTGAATACGGTTTTAGGAGTACCTCCAGTACGCTATTGCTGTAAAAGTGCTTTAACGATTTTTTAACTCATGATGTAAAGCGTAAAATAAAACTGTTTGCAAATATTTTTCAGAGCGAACACGAGTTCAAGAAGATTTCAACCAATCGACAGCAAGGAGAAATTAAGTCAGATTCGACTTTCAAGGTTCAAGTTGGAAAAATGGGTTCATTTACCTATATTTCGGGAAACTGTAATGGGTTGTTTTGTTCGGATCGGTATAGGAAACCACGATGGAAGACCAGTGTATCGGGTAAGCTGATTTCATGTCGCGAATAACAACAGCGAAGCTGAGCAAAGTTGGGCCAGGCTGCGTGACATTGTAAAAAGATTGACTGCTTTGGTTCATGTAAACCCGCCTTGAGCATCAGATATTGTGGCAACTATTTAAATATTACCGATGAATTACTAAACGAGCGCTGTTAACATCAATTCTACGATTGGTTTCGCGGTTTGACCACTCATCAGGTAGACTTAGGTTGAACTCAGGACCTATGATTGAAAGTCGTTCTCACTACCGCTTTCCCACGGGACTTACAGCGAAACTAGTAGAAATGGTTTATACAGCGTTCATTTACTCATTTAGTAAGTTTTTTAAGGCCTACCATGTTTGTTTATTGTTTACCATGTTTTTAAAGCTTACCAAATGGACTTACATCGGTTCTACTTATTTCTCAATAATTATTTTGAGCTACGGTTTGCTTGCGTCTAGAATAGAAGTTATGGCTATTTGAATAATAAGCTGTTTTAAACAATATCAATAACCAGAGCCATAAGTTTTGGAGACCAAGATTTGTACAGTAATAGTCTAGAAGTCGTAGTGTCTTTTCTGTGCAGTGGGTGATTTAAAATTTCGTCCATTTTAACCCTTATTCGGGTTAATTTTAAGGTTGCTGAAATTACTGATGTGGTCGAAACTGCCAAAATATATCCCCTTGGAAAAACACGAACTAACAAAGGGCTTCGATTGAAACACGGGACTCAGGAAAGAGTGTTTCGCCTCGAGTTTGTGTCCAATTCCGAATTCACTGACACTGAGTTTGAAAAATGGAAAGAAACGGTTAGTATGCATTGATGTTTGATGTCTGCAACAAAAGTACGGTGAAGTATCGCCAATCAATTGGCGTAGTCGCTAATGACACAGCTATCTATGCGTGAGGTGTTAGGTTCGATTCCTGGGCTGGTCAAATCGAACACAGTGTCGCCAACGTCTCGCCACCGCTGTGACGCTTCTGCAGAGTTGTGTTGCCGAGGCGCGAAGTTCGCGAGAGCGGGGCCCCGCTATTCGTTGCACGCTGCAGCGAAATACAGCGAATATAATGAAGATTTTTTTTTATCTGGCTATTCCCTGTGTCATAATTGAATTTGAATATTTCAATTTTCCTACTTGCTTTATCTCTTACGTCTTTTGTTGATCTTTCATTGTTTTTAGTTTCTTCTGAAATACACCTTTGTTTTAGATGCTAAAAGCCGGTTTTCAGCTGCCAACTGTGGACGAAATACAGAAGAAGCAAGCAGCTATTAGTAAAGCCGTGCACTACAACATAAAAGACACCGATATTGATCATGTAAGCAATTTCTATCAATTTTCCGTTAATTTAAAAAGTTTCTCTAGTGTTAGCTGGCTGATTTGTGATTGTTTAACTTGTGTTTTTCGATAAATGGCTGACAGTTGTGCTGTGAACTGACGCAGCAATAACGTGTTACTGGCAGTTACCAACTTTTCACATATCCAATAGTGGGATTACAAATGTTTTGGAGTAGCTCAGACTGGGTCGGGCTAAGGGAGGGCTATAGCTCTGAGGCACCCCGTAATTCACCGCAAAAAAATTCCCTGCTAAAGTGAAAATTAGGTGTGCAAAAAAGCGCTGGGCTCCCCGAAAACTGAACCCCAGATTCCCCCAAAGTTTTGAAACGGCCCTGAGCTTGGGCGCTATGTTTTTTAGATAATAACAGTCAGTGCAATGGCGCTAAAAAATATACGATGAAAAAACTTTTTAGTTTTTATCCTTTTTCCGATGGATCTGGATTGACTTACTTAAAGCTGTATCTACAGTTCTACACATTTAATGCAGATCATTAAAGAAAAGGAAAAGTTCCGTAAAAATCCTTTCAATTACGCGATGAGCAAGACAAATCTCCTCAAGCAGAAAGAGATGGCGGAATCTCGCGGTGACTTAAACGAAGTAGCGAAAGTGAACGAGCAACTCGATGAACTCGAACAACGAGCCACACACCTCGATAAACAACGACAAGAAAATATTGCCGGAATCACGTGAGTATTTGGCGAAGTTGAAGTTATGCAAATAGATTTATATGTAGAATTAATGGCTGTTTTCATAAATGGGCAAGTTAAAATTAAAAACCCTAACTTCGTTAACCAAATTTGTACTTCAGTTAAAGTTAATTCGTTAAATTTTGACGTTAAGTAGTTTTCGAAAAAACATTTAAAAATTAGCTTCGTTTTTAACGATCAACGAAATTGTGCTCATCGGTGGCAGTTATGGTAGCGCTGCACCAATGAGTCTCACCCTAATGTCGAATCGTAAAAAGTTAAACGCTGTTAATTTTGTCGCAATTGAGACTGAAACGGGTTATCTTTTTGTTTGCCATTGTAGATAAACCTTAGCTCCAATTCAGAGATAGGCAATACTTTTCACACGAAGGGTCACATTGGAAAAAGTTTTGAAGCCGAGGGCCGTACTGATTGTGAGAGCAAAAAGAGGTCTGTACGTCCGCAGATGTCCTATTTTTCACTGACATTCAGGGCGGAACCAAAAGAAAATAAATGTCTTCTGCTTGATTCGCTGTGGGAGGTTATTTCTGTAAGTGCCCGCGGGCCTCGTGAAATGGTCTCGCGGGCCGCAGTTTGCCCACCCCTGCTCCAATTGAAGTAAACACTAGCCATAGCCCACAAAATCCCAAAAAGAGTTCTTTCCTGTGGATTTACGTTGATAGTGGTTTCAATGTTAGTTATGTCCTACTACAGTCTGCATTTGGTGGCTTAGATTGAGTTTCGTTTGCTGCTATAAATTACGGCCTTAAACAAGTTAACAGAGCAGCCGATCAGCGTCTCCACATTTCAAGTTATCTGCCTGAGTGCAATGTCGTATATTTGAAGGCTCATGAAGGGAATTTAATGACAATATTTGATTTAGTTACATCAATGATCGCATCAAATCCCACAATCTGCTGAAGGAACAAGCGTGTGTGGAAGAATGGAAAGTCCTGCGGAAGACTGTAGCCGATCCATTCACTCGCCGAAGATGCAAACCAGTCCTTGTGTCAAACGTGAGTTAGATTGTTCACGTTACACTAGAGGGGGGAGCTGAGCCGATTTAAAAATGAGAGACTCCATTTTCATTTGCTCTTAGTGATTGGTCTCTGAGAAAGGTCTTCGTACGTCAGAGAGGGGGAGTACCCCGGTGGCTACCCCTTGCAGCCCAACTACTTACAGTTGTTTTAAAGTTACCAAGTGAATATCAAGTGTCATAAGTACGTTAGGGTGTCCCGCTTTTACACTTTTTTTTCGCAAACTCTTACTTTATACAATTTACAGAGTACAAACCGGCACAAAAATCCATTGCAAAAAATTTTTTGAAAAACAGATTTTTCTTGCCCGGGAGGGGGAAAATCGCGATTTTGGCGTAACCCAAAAACTACACATGCTACGCGGCTGAATTTGGTGTCAAACGATTCGAAAGACATAATTTCCTATCTCTCTGTTATACATTTTGATGCTCTATCTCCATCAGAAAGCAACTAATTTTAAAAAAGATGAAACTTTTGATAAAGTTAACGCATGGACGACAATTTGACGGTATCACATGTTTTATTATGCAAAAATAGCTTTGTACGCTCATCATACAAGATGACCAAAAATAAGAAAACATTCTATTCTCTCGCATATGTAACGTTGCAATCTTCGAGCCACGTTTGAGTTTCCGCTGTCTTTCACCTTTTCGCTTGAAAGACACACCTTTATCCTTCGAAGACAATTTGACGTTCGACCAATGTATCGCTCGCACGGTTGGCAATGGTTATCAATGCTGCTCTGAAAATTGACATCACCATATCTCGCGCAAGAAGCACGATTATTCTCGCCACTGATATGACACTTTAATGGCACTCGCTTGCAAGCCAACTCTTCAGTGACCACGTCTTGAGGTAGAGCTTGTTTCAAATGCTTTAGCTTGAAAGTTGGGTCTTTTGAGTACACGTTAAGCGCGACATTTTTTGGCTTCTCGGTGAAACGTAGCTCCTTGATCAGCAGTAATTTGGTTAAAATCGAGTATGAGGTCACGTCAAAATATCGGCACTCGAAAATCAAAATATCGAAAATCCAAACAAACTGTATTCTATTTCGCGGGTGTGCTTGACACTGAGAGTGCAAATGATGACGTCATATTCAGCATTTGTGGAGGAGTCTGCTCTGTGTAGAATAATCTTTCATACTTGGAGCTAAATCAACTGTGTTATATTTGTTCAAGCGCCGTGTGATTCGTACCGAGTTAAAAGTGATGACGTCACTGATGTATGACGTCATATTTAAAACTTAAGTGTTTCTTTTGATTTACCCACAGCTTACATTCACACAAATTACGTAGTTTTTGCAGTTTTGGTGAATAATTTTCCAGTTTACGTCATGTTCTGGTTATAAGTCAAAATACAGTCTCAAGCAGTATTAGTCGTAGGCGTATTTCAAAACATAGTTTAACTTCAAGCAAAGTACTGTGAAGAAAAGCATCAATGTTAACATCAAATTTTCGCAAGACACATTTAAATCGAAAAGCATAAGCAAATACTGCAAGCCATTAAGAGTATTTCAGATAAGTCTTGATATTCGTACATTATTTTGCACAGTAGTGTTCAATTTTGAATTAAATATTGCTCAGCATGGAGCGTGAATTGCACTATTATTTTACACTGACCGAGTACAAACAGAAGTAATGTATCAAAAGGCAAAGACAAATTTTAGCTTATAGAAAGTAACAAAACAGAATATTTCATTTGCCGAACAATTGTTCATTGCAATTATTTAATGTGTAGAGGTTAAAATTAAATTGAGTTTTTTAAATTAACATTTTGCTTTCGGTGTTTTTCAACTACTTGCAGAAGACTTGCTCGTTGTTCTTCATTTTCTGTCAAAATGGCGGCGTATTCGGAGTGAAGCTTAACGCCTCTCTCAGCTGCATTGTTTATAATTTCAATGTTGGCAACAAACTTTCGGCCCTTCTTGTTACATCTCCCGACTCCGGGGAGTCGTAAAGCCAGTTCTTATACAAATTTAAAGCGTCAAAACTGAACCACGTTCCTTGTCCAATGAAGTCAATTAACTTGGAATCCTCATTTAAAAACAGATATACCCCATTGACGGGAATTCATCTGGCGGTGACAACGAAAGCAATCTTAGTGCCATAAATTAAGAATGCTGACTAAAAAATGAGAATGCCACCATTTCTTCAGTCAAATACCACTGGTGAGCTGAAAGTTTCGTAAAAGCAACATCTGCTACAGCTGGATTCGTTTTTTGTAGCGTAACATGTCCTGCAAAAATGTCAAATTGTTTGTCGGTGCGTCTTAACCGATGCTGAGTTTGAGCCATGCAGGAAAATAGAAAAAAAAAGCGATAAACACATTGATTCGTTGAAGCTTTGCCAAAAACTCTTTGTCATAAGACAGTTGATCGGCCCACAGAAACATTTTTTGACAATATAGCACTTCTTGGCACATCCATCTGGCACTTGAAGTAACGCCAGGCTTGTGAGCAGAAAATGCGCTTGCATTACTTGAAGTAGCCCTTCAATTTCTTTCATCACGCTCCACGCTGAGCAGTATTTAGTTCAAAATTGAACACTACAGCGCAAAAGAATGTATGAACACTACTGTGCAGAAGAATGGATGAATACCAATACTTCTCTGATACTCTATATCAGGGATGGCGAACCACAGACCCGCGCGTCACTGAGTGACCCACTTGCAAATTTCAGTGACCCACTTAAAGTTTGCAAAATTTTAAACTATGGCCTGCGGACGCGATGACCTTAATTTTTTGGTCTTCACTTGTTATTGGGAAGAAAAATGAACATTTGTGGACATGGTGGCTTTTTTTTTCGGTCTTTACTTGTTTTTGGGCTGAAAATGGTGATCCTGTGGTTAACCGTGGCCCACGATTTTTCTTTTTTCTGTATACGACCTTAAATTTGACCCACCACTAAGAAAGGTTCGCCATCTCTGCTCTATATGGCTTGTAGTATTTGCTTATGCTTTTCGATTTAAATCTGTCTTGCGAAAATTTGATGTTAACATTGATGCTTTTCTTCACACACCTTGCTATAAGTTAAACCATGCTTCAAAATACGCCTATGACTAATACTGCTTGAGACTGTATTTTGGCTTATAACCAGAACATGACGCGAATTGAAAAATTATTCACAAAAACTGCAAAAACTATGTACGATTTGCGTGAATATACGCAGCTGTGGGTAAATCAAAAGAACCACTCAAGTTTTAAACATGGCGTCATCGCTTTTAACTCGGTACGAATCACACGGCGCTGGAACAAATAAAACACAGTTGATTTAGCTCCAAGTATAAAAGATTATCCCACACACAGCAGACTCCCCCACAAATGCTGAATATGGCGTCATACATAAGTGACGTCATCATTTGCTCCCTCAGTGTCAACCACACCCGCGAAGAAATAGAATACAGTTGGTTTGGATTTTCTACCTGTTTTAAAACTCAAGTTATGGTAGCTATAAATAAAAATGCCGTCATAAGGGGATTCCCCTTGAAGTAAAATCGGTATACTTATTAAACCGCCTTGAGGAATAGGGTTGAGGTAAAATTTTGGAATTTTTTTGTACAGGGGTGTTTTTAAAGTCCAATGCACCATTTAAGTCTTGAGCACCTGCACTTTTTAAAAATGTCCAATATTTGAACACCTCTAACATGGGAGCATAAACCGATAATGTGAAACACAGCAACTGTTGTAGCTTTCTTTTTTAATCTGAAAGTTCTTTGTTGATCAGGAAGAAACGTATATTTCATGTATACGGTACTGTATACATGATTTTGGATGGAATTCTATTTGGGGGATGGCGTTTGCAAGCAATCTTTCCATATTGTGCGGTATGGCAGCAATGGACGCATTTGCATGAACGAATATCAAAGAGCTCATCAAAGTGCAACTTTTCCATTCACCCTTTTAAATGTTTGCCTTTGGAATATTGTGTAATAGCATTTTCACTTTGGTTTCTATGAACTTTCTTCCGGTAGTAGGCAAGCTACTGTTGTTCCAGACCATTTCTATTTTGTCTATCACACTATCCCTACAGGTATTAAAAGTTGGTCGTTTTTGTAAGCATCTACTTTCCGTGCACATCAACTGGTTTCTCACATGGTAAGAGAGCCCGCTAACGTCTTTTTTTTCTAGGTAATACATTTTCTTGCACTTCCTTGGCAGGGCCACAGTCTGCATTTATTTCTTTAGCATTGGTCTTAAACTTGATTTTGTAGACAATCATAATCAGGAATGACAGGCATCCGTTCATCATAGAAGAATTAGAACCTTGTCTAATTTTTGCTTGGGACAAACCTGAAATCATGTATTTCTTCAACTGTTGATAGTTTCAAAAGTGTTGTGATACTTGGTAGATCCCTGAATTTGCTCCTCTAACCAAAGAGTATAGCCAGAATTTTGGTAGCCTATAACATGACAAATTAAACTACAAAATGTACGATCAATACCGGCCGTTAGCTCAGTTGCTAAGCGCACAGGCTATAGGTCTTGGGTTCGATTACCATACTGGTCAAATCGCCACAGTGTCGCTAACGGCTCGCCTCCGCTGCGACGTTTCTTTGGAGCTGTGTTGCCAAGCGCTAAGTCGCGAAATGGGCCCCGCTACTCGTTACACGCTTCGGTGTAATACCGCGAGTATAATAATTTGATTTTTAATATGTACGATCACGTTGTGACCTCACAATTGCTTAAAACATGAAACGCTCCACCAGCTCAAATTATGTGAAATTACATGCACAACTCCAGTGCATTGCAGTTTTTTTATTAAGGGACAAATTAATGTTTCGACTATAATAAAAGTCTCGAGGCTGATAGCAAGGCTGACGAGTTTTTTCATTATTTTCCTTCCGTAATTCATAAATTTTCTAAAGCAGTTTGTTTTCTGATCCAGATACAGCATCGAAATGTATTATAGACAGATAGGAAATTATGTCTTCCGAATCGTTTGACACCAAACTCAGCCGTGTATTTTTCAAGTCACGCCAACAATGCGACTTTACCTCACCAAAATATTTCAAGTCCCCCCCGGGCAAGAAAAACTCTATATTTTTCAAAAATTTTTTTGCAATGGGTTTGTGTGTCGATTTGTACTCTGCAAATCGTATAAAGTAAGAGTTCACGATAAAAAGCATAAAAGCGAGACAGTGGGGACACCCTAAAGGCTTTCACCCAATGCTTAAAGTAAAGGTAAAACAATTTATTCATGTAGACTGAGGACGGCGAACAGACCCAACGACTTCTACAAGAAATGGAAAAACGTTATGGTACCAGTGTAAGTTGTTTATCGTTGTTGAGTTTGCGAACAGTATCGATTTGATTCAATATGCTCTAGACTGCAAATGCACCAACAAAGCCAGATTCGAATAAGAAGACAACCGTGAACAGTTCAGGTGAAGCGTCTGGAGACCTGTTCGACGCGCACGATTTCGACATCAAATTGGACTTACAGATGCCGCCAGCAGGTACGTTATGGTACAAGTAAATTTGTACTAGTGTTAAGGCATAACGTGTTGCGCAGGCCTAACTTGTCTCCGATAGATTGGTTTGATGCTCAAATTCGTAGTAAATATTACCTACTTTTTTTGACAGAAACCTGACTAAACTTAATGCTTTCAGAGAGATCTCTAATTGCCCCTAAGGTTAGCTCCATTCCAACGAGTTCTGATGTCCCTCGTCGTTCCTTAAATCTGGCAGACTACAAGAAACGGAGAGGATTGATATGAGCAATGAGCATCACTATACACAGATAATGAAGCTTACGGACTTGCACTGCGCCCGCAAACTATTTCGTTTGTCACTATGCTCTCAGTTCGTTATCGCCGTTGTATCTGCAAAAAGACAGCGCTGTGATAACAGCAATTTGTTGAACCGCCCTTTGGACTGAATACATAATAATTTGATAAACTTTGGCAATTCATTAGAATTAAAAGATAAATTTTGAAAGTTGATTTTAACATACAAGTATAGCACGATGGGTTAATAATTTGGTGGTATTTTAAAACTGAAGAAAATGAGTTGGTCTTGATCTGTTGCTAACGTTTTCTGTTGACCACTCGTATTATTGCACAAAATCTTGACTACAATTGTGTGTCTTCAATACAATATACCCATTGCAACTCGTAAATTGTGCAGGATAGAATAAACCTAGATTACAAATAATTTTCCAGACTAATCTGGAAAACATTGCGTTGTTGAAATACGTGACTGTTTTATTACAGCTTTCCAAGGAATAACACTGTTGTCATAAATTTAATGCAAACACGATACTCTTCACACACATTGAATACATAACACAAAACTATATCTAGCTAGATAGTAAATTTGATATCAGTTTGTTATACACGATGACTGAAAAATATAAATCTTTTGGAATTTAAATAATGAATTCACACAACCCTATTGATAACTTGGTGACTAATATTTATGGAGCTCTCTACATCACTGAATAATTGAGAGTTAAAGGAAGAAAACTACTACGAAACAATATTTTAACTAATGACGCAACAACGACTGAACATACCAAAATTATTTTTTGACTGATCAAGAGATTTTCGATCACCAAAATTACACGGATAAAACAACATTAATGTTGATTAAAATAGGTCTGTCAATTACTTAGCAAAACTATCACATGAAGCTGCAATATTATTGTTAGAACGTAAAAAAGACTCTAAACATGTGCATAATATTCAATAATGTAGCAGCTTCGGGAAAAAATGGTCACAACATTCATCATCTATTTTCTAAAAGATGTGGAATCTACTGGGGCATCCATAACCCTAATCACTATCATCGTCCTCCACATCAGCAGTTTTATCGGGTAACACTCCGTAGCTCTTTAGATAAGATTCAACGTCACTGACATAGAAGTCGTCACCAAGGACATCAGAAATACGAACAAAAGAACCTAATAAAGTGTTATTTTTGTAAGCAAGTATTGTTGGCAATCCATGGTTAACAAAGCCATCAGATAACTGGGCATCAACAGCGTTTATTCGACAAAATTTGACTTGTCTATACTCTTTTGCCAGTATCTGAAATTAAAAAATGATTTCCTTTAGTCGCACTGAATTTCGCAAATACAACAAACTTCGGTGCTAGTACAGTAGAACGGTGATTATCTTAACTAATCAAAACCAGGTGTGGTTCGGATAAGTAATATGTTCGGATAATCGAATTACATGCAATATTACGGAATTACATTGCATACCGGACTTACCGGTACATTGTAAAGTACACATACATTGTGATTTCTTTTTTTTTTTGTTTTGAACGGCATAATTGGACGCACAGCATGACCTTTTTTTTCTCCAAACACAATTTACATTCTAACGCTTCCTGTCAGGCTTTAGTTTCCTTTGTTAAAATCGATTTCGGTAATAGGCGTTTCGAATAACCAGCGTTCTACTGTAGTAGCAAAGTTTCGAACCCAACATGCAGGATCTGTTTTCTGCTACTCACGCGCGACACAACTTGGCTTTTGCAGCGCAGACATGGTTTATCCAAGCAAGTACTTACATAAAAGTACTCTAACACAGGAAATACGGATGATGGACTAGCACACGTTTTTGATTATGCTGCTAAAGGAATTAACTACGAAGGGCATGTTGCAATGAAGAAAAATTAAGATATTACAGGGAAGAAATGAGCTGGGCAAAAGATCGGAGATCACAGATATGAACTACTGAAAATTCTAGATAAAAAAAGATTATCTCGTAACACTATTGTGCTGAATTCACCTTCAGCTTTCGTATCAATTCAAAATTTGCAAGTACTAAGATAACCTTGAATCAAGCTTAGTTCTGAAAACCATAAATCCTCAAAAAGGAATCTTCAGACAAACAACACAAAAATCTGCTGCGAACCTTTTATCGTAATAATACATCATTTGACGATAATAAATCGATATATTGATGAATTAACTAAAATAGAAGAGCATTTGCATCACAGCAGAGACATCGAGCAGGTCCCTATGAGTGCATAAAAATGACCGAAGTCACTATAACTCCAATGAAATCAACAGTTTACTAACCTGCATGCAACCGGTCATCGCTTCACAAGCAGGAACATTATCACCATATATATGGATTATAATGGTAACAACTTTCTTTTCGTTTTCAATTTCTTCAACGTAGTTGTCTCTAGTTAATTGAATAACCTGAAAAAATGACATAGCGATATTACCATAGCTGTATTAGCAAAACTGCAATTTCTTGTACCTATTATAGCAAGGTGGCTTAACTGCTTGGAATGCCGTCATTACAACAGCCAGTTGCTAGTTTATTGATTTATTCACTCAGAATTTTTTTTGAATAAGATGCTTTACGATTAATATTATTTGCTGAGCAGATTTTTTTCGAACAACCAAGTAAAGCAGTGGCCAGTCGAAATTGATCATAAAACCTGAACTCCAAAAGAAGGTTGGATTGCCATAGCTAAATATGCAAGAGCAGTGTTTTTTAACGTTTGGTTTCAGGAACCATTAGGCAACTTTAAAAGACTGACAATTTTTAAATTTGCTTTCTACATTATTGTAAAAGCATATTTTGAGAGACCGCAGGACCATTTCGAGAGACCATTGCGGTTCCTCACAAAGCCTTCAACAAAAGACCGTACAAGAGCATCATACTGATCAGAATTTAAAAACAAGCCTTTCATGATACTGCAAGTAGCAACATTCAGATTGAGCTGTCTCAGCTTCAAATGATAGCGCTGAACTCACTATATGCTTCTCTTCTCAGCTCAAAAGGTTTCCTTCATCTAACACTGATCGCTCATACCTTGCTCTACTGCAGTACTGAAATGTAAAGTTAAATAAACTGGTCAATCAGAAAATCACATTATCACCGAATTAATGGCAGAAAACAATATTGCAAATAGAGGTGTACTGAATACCGATGTTCAACATCGGAAAACCGATGTATCAGCAATTTTTAAGCCAATGCATTGACCGATGTCAAGTAACCACACAATCGCGCACATTATCATAATTAATTTTTTCAAACACGAATTTGTACGTTTTTAAAAAAATTGAAAGAGGCTATTCCACCCAGCGTCTCCCAAGGAATAATAGCCAATAGCGTAAAACTAACGATGAAAATACGTCTTTATATGCGTTGCACACGAGAAGAGCGCTTGTGTTTTTTGAAGTAAAATTAAAGCTGCAATGATAAAAGCAAAGTCTGCGGGAATCGAAGTGACAGAGCAACAGAAGATTAAAGTTTATGACAAAATCGGTTAGATCTATGCGTCTTTTCATTGGAAAATCTTTTTCCTGTTTGCACCTGTAAGCAGTTTTAATCAAAGCGTTGAAGCAGGCTTTGTAGTTCGAGGTTGAGTGCATTGCCGTAAATGCTCAGCATTTCAGCCAAGCGCAATTAACATTGATCAAAACGGTAAAGTAAGGTTGCAGTTGTGTGAATATTACCGGCAGATAAAACAGGTGTAACAGACTTTTAAATATCAACTTTGCATTGCGTAAAGCACGCGTTCTAAAGCTTGAACTTACACAGTCATTTCTTATCATGCGAATGAAGTGTATTATAAAGAGGAAGCTTTTCATGAACTCCTCAAAGCCACATTATAGACTGTTGGTGTGTCTTCATTTGCTTAAAACATAAATTGCTGATTTTGTGAAAGGTCATGAAATGTAAGTAACATCAGCCGATGCGAGAAAAGCCGATACATCGGCATCGGTAAAAACCGGCATCGGTACAGTACATCACCAATTGCAAAAATAGGTGAACTAAAAGTAAGAATGGGATAGTATTGAAAATCGTTTCTTTTCAAGTTTTCAAAGGCAAATTTAATCCAAGCACACACTTCTACATGCAAAGTATACTTAATCTAAAAATTGTAATAAAGGAATTTCATGTGCAGATGCCATACAACTGTGCTGTCTACAGAGACCAAATCAAAAGGTTTCAATCAAAAATACCAAGAAAAGTGAATATTTAGTAACATGGATGCAAACTATGATTCAAACAAAACACGAAACTTCTTAAAAATAAATTAATGTTAAACTCCAAAAATACTATCTCCAACACCCAAGTTCTACATCGTGAAGAAAGAGTTTAGTTCATGATTCTGTTGGCATGAGTTTTTAATGAATCATAAATACCGGTAGATTATTATGAGCAGATGCTGCAAAAGTAGTATACTGGTTTTGAGCAAAACTTTAACTTTTCTAAACTAAAATTTATGTCACTTTTTAATTTTATGCAGGGCACCAATACATGATTTTGCATTTAATCCTGTAATATATAATCACCTTTCCAAATGTTATTCCAGTCCATCTGGCAGCAAATTTTTTTTGCAGTTCTGTTATTCTTTTTTGATTGTAATATTTCAAAAATTCTTTGTCACTTTCATCTAAATCTGCAGATTCACTGTCATCTTCTTTTGAACTGCAAGTAAATGCCATTTTTTTGATCAGCTCATTGCGTTTTGCTTCATTTTTTTCTTGCTCTTCATATTTTAAGCGTCGATATTGTTTCCAATCTTCGATGACACCTTTTGGACCGGTTTGCACAGTTGTCTTTCCAGCACGTGGGATACTTTTATATTGCACAGCTGCAGAGGAAGGTTTCTCATCCTCTTCTTCACTCTCAGAAGAGCTACAATAATAATCAACTTTTTCACCAAGAAGCTTATCATCCAATGATGAAACTGCCATTGCAAATTACCGACTCAATTACAGTTATTCTGGAAAATTATGCTGTATCTTAACATTATACTACCCGTACCGGTATTTAATTATATACCGGTAGTAGTCTAGGCCCATATGATTCAGTGATTGATAACACCAATTTCTGACGTTACTATTTACTGATATTATATCAAATAGAAATGTACCATTGGGCTGATTATACAATACTTGACAAGGCCTACTGCTACATTGAGTACGGCATCACTGACAAGACTCCGGACTAGGCTAACAATTTCACTCTGCACCGAATAGACATCATATATGGGGCTTGTTTGACTTAAGCCGTGGTTCAGGGTTCGGGGGTTGGGGTTCAGGACTAGGGTTAGGCCATAACCCCTCCTAATAACTCACCAACGCCTCTAGTGGTCCTTGTGCTCGTAATGTATCCAGTGGTGGGATTCAAATTTTTTATAAGCCGGTTCTGCCACAAAAGTTTTTTTTTTTACCCGGTTTTGTTTTAACTAATGGTACAAGTTTAAACAGCAATGCTGGTCGGTTCGCTGATCAAATAAAATTTCGTGAGACAGTTCTATAGAATTGGTGCAAACCGGCTGAATCCCACCACTGGATATATCCGCCAGTTATAAGATGCGGCTTAACTCAAAGCTTCAAAAATATTTGGTAGACTAGGCCTACTGTATATACCGGTACTTATATATGATCAATACTAGTATCAGAACGATACATCAGAAGATGATCAAGGAAAACTTACAGTGTTGCTGACCTACCTAACCCTAGCTAAACCAGACTAGGACAGTAAACTAACCGGCATTGCAAATTACAAGTAAATCGCCACCATACCATACTCCTGTATAGGCCTCGACCCAACTACACATGCTTTCAATTGCTGCGAGTCAGTAAGTTGCAAGAAGACTACACAGTACATGGATTCAAATACCGCTCTTGCCTAGTATGCTCCATTTATCACAAATTCACAACGGTACTCAGTTGCAGTAGCCTAGTCTATTTCCCAGTGTCAGTGAATTGAAAACTTCACGTAAAAACGGTTCTGCAAGAACAAGTTCGGTACTCGAACATGATTCCAAGTGCGGATCAAAGGTATTACTTTTTGCTTAATAAACCAGATCTTCTATCGAACGATAATACCTTTCTTGTCCCTATACCCAGTGGTGTAAAAAGTATTTTGAAACAGAACTTAAGTAAGAGTATTGTTACTGACGGCAAAACTACTCGAAATAAAGTAGAAAGTATTGACTGAAAAAAGCACTTGAGTAAAAGTAAAAAAGTAGTCATATAAAAACTACTCAAGTGAAAGTACTGGTATAGCGTTTTCAAACGTTAAAGTGTCAACTACTCACTTGCCGATGCGGTGATGATGGACTTGCTTTGAAGGTGGCAAAATGGTGAACCAAAAGAAATTATTACCGCCCAGATGGCCGATTGGATAGAGCGTCTGCTTCTGGGACGGTAGAATCGGGGTTCGATTCAGAGTTGGGTTAAACTAATGACTTAAGAATAGGTATTTATAGCTTCCCTGCATGACGTTTAGCATCAAAGGTGGCAGCGTAATTCTTATCGCATGCAGTGAAATTTCCATGGCGATGACGAGACCGAGTGTTATGGAGTCGAATAATGGAGAATTGGAGTGTAAATACAGATTTTAGGCGCAACGAGGGATTTCAAGGCGAGACTGTAACTTAAATGCCACAATAGTAAACTACTTCTACTTTTCTCAAATAAAAACTACCCAAGTAGAGTTGCTTTACACAAAAAGTGCTTAAGTAAACGTAAAAGTAGCCAAAAAAAATTACTCAAAAAAGTACTCGCTATCGAAAAAAACTACTCAAGTAAAAGTATTTCGTTACTTTACACCACTGCCTATACCAGGGCTGCAAACTCGAACTCGTTGAACTCGATTGTTTTTGTCGAACTCAAAAAATAGATTTTTTGGACTCGAAAAAAGAACAATCGAGTTTACTCACTGAGTGCCTAAAATTTATCGATTCAAATCTCTCAAAACGAATTTTACTTTTGATTTGTGGTTATAGATTGAATGATTGCGAATTTGCAATTTTGATACCGATACTGCACTACAAGTGGCTGATATAATTTTTTAACTCGAACTAGCAAATATTTCTTGAACTCGGTTAAAAATCGGTCGAGTTCGCAGCCCTGCTTTATATTAGGTGCAGCGACCGTGCTAATTTTTTATTTTAAACGCTTTAGTTCTATGTTTTTATCTTGAGCATGTTCAACGTATAACGTTTTGTCGCTGTTTCCTTATTTTTAACCAAGCTGTTTTTTGTGTTAATGATGGCGTTGTTTTATGGTTTAAAATAAAAAAATCCTACTACTACTACCTAACTGCCATTGAATATTTAAGATCCGCAGTATCTCAAAATTGATCAAGCAAGCGATACGTTATCATGTTTGCTGTTTCACGTAACATAATTTTGTTGGACTTAATTAAACGAGTTGAGTTGCTCTAAAATCTCACTGATAGCCTACAACTGTTGCTTCTTGTGCTATTTCCTGAACAAACCTTGCAAAAAAATTTGGAAAGTCACTTTTCAACACGGGTGATCATTGTATTTGGGTAGCAAAGACATCGTTATAAAACGAAAAACCAATCAACATTAAGTGACTGAAAACAAAACAATCAATAGTATTATAATCACAATTAAGTATCTTTCAACCAGGCAGAGTAGCATTATTTCGGAAATTTAAAGAAAACATATTTTGTCAACAAAATTTTCGGCGAGCTGATAGCAAGGTGAAATGACATAAAAATTGACGGCTCATTCTAAAACAAGATCTTCAAGCTTTAATTATTCGCATAGACTACATTTGCATATTAAACGCTGATAAACAGGATTTCCAACCAGGGCCATAGCCAGACGAAAATTCAGGGGTGGGATGCAAAATTACAATAGGCCAAAGGTAGCATTTCGGTATTTTCAAAAACAACATACTTCATAAGAAAACATCAAAATATAACTTTTTAAACATACTTCATATTAAGCTTCGTCAAAAGTGAGGCAAATCCTCCGCTTCCCTCCTCCCCACCTCTGGCTACACCGCTATTAAAACTCACAACTGTGATGTATATTGCTCATGTAAATAAACACAGCACAAAACTCAATAAAAACTCCGGTTCGAATCACAATGCTCAAGAGATTTTAGAAATCATACGTGGCACACTAATTTTGGCGTATTTTTGCCACATAGCTAGTCAAAATTCTACATAATGTAGCCTACTTCGAAAATACATGTATAGTGCAAGTTTTTTCACGTAATTTTAAATAAACGGCATTTGTTCTGGTAATCACAGTTTTTATACTCTTACTTCACCGCTGACGATTTTTTGGTAAAGAGCGTCGTCTAGAGGAACGTATTTTTTCTGTGACGCATCAAGAAAATAAATGGAATCATCTATAGCACTCAAATCGTAACCTTCCTTGCGGAGATTCACTTTTTTCACTTTGTGTGTGCCTAAATAAATTGTTAAATGAAATAAAAAGATTTATCACTTTTTGTGACTTCACGGAATAGGAAACTACCCTGTTAAGTTGCTATTGCGAGAAGTTACAGCCAAAATCAAAAAAACATGCTTTGATTGTGTAGAGTTGCTGTAGAATTACATGAAGCTATATTTGATCACGTAAAAGTGTTTTCCTTACTAGGCCTACAGTAAATTTAATCTTTTATAACTTAAAAACCACTTTATCAGCTGCTATCGAATTTACTGAATTTACACAGTTTTTAGCCGTAGCATATAAACTTATTAAACCATGAGGTCCTGCGGCAATGAAAATATATAACATTAGTTTCATGACAATCTGCATAATTGGTTGTGCAATGTGCACAGGATCTTCAGTGATCCTCATGAAAAGAAAACCTTCAATAGAAACTGCATTTTACGAACACCTTCGTTACATCTAAATAAAGTTCCGCAGACCAGGAGTCACTTAAAAATATCTCTAAAAATAATGCCGAGATTCGACTGATTAAGAACCTATGCTTAAACAGAAAAAGAATTGCAAGTAAACCTAACCAGTGACTTCGACGTAGTTGCATATTCGCACAAATAAAGGTCTGGCATACGACACCAACATCTTGCACACTCCATCATAGAAATCATTCATATCTACTACTTTATCCGGGTCCATGATAGCAGCCATACCTGCTTTGCCTTCAGTGCCTGAAGTGAAAAAATTAAATTTTTCGCACAACGTCACATGACTGAAAATTTTACTATAAATTGCAGCTTTAAGGACACACCCCCTCAAAGACACATCGACTGATAGTTCAAAGTCCATTCGTGGGTCGTTTAAATTCAAAAAAGTTTTTTCATTTCAATGAAGCAATATATAGCTTATACCGTCACGATTGAAATAACAGTTGTGGAGAAAATTAATCAGACTAAGTTCCCTACAACAACAGATATAACTAAAAAGTCCAAAGTCCATATAAATAGCGCGCATCGTAAATTACTGCTTCAAGCAATGACATCACCCAACTAAAGAAAATATCATATAATATTTACAACGTAAATATGACAATTCTTACCAAAACAATCAAATTTTATTAGAATAAGCATAATTATATAGATTTGCATTATTGTAGCAAAGAAAAATCAAGTTTAGCAAAGTCTTTTTCTTGGTATTAATTGGTTTTACTAGGAACTAGCAACTGACAGCTTGGCGGCCGTGTCATCTTCTATTAAACTTTGGAATGGCTGACATCGTCAAAATTCGTGTACAGTATAGTTACTTTACGGAATTTAGCATTCGCTTGAAGCAATATGCAGTTGCAAACTCGAGCTAAATCTCGTTTATCCAAGAACAAACAGTTAACCACGTTCATTAGCACGTTTATCTATCTCACCTGGTATATCTACTCCGTATACACCAACTGTGTGTTTATTGTTGAGAACTTTGCCAATTTCTGCCTCACATTCGGCAGTGGAAACATTTTCACCTTTCCATCGAAACGTATCACCGGTGCGGTCTTTGAAATACATATAACCGTACTTGTCCATTTCAAGAACATCACCTAAACGACAAAAAAATCGTCACTCAGTTGCATGTTGCCAACTTACAGCAATGGTATCCCAGTTTTGTTTTTGTCCAAGTAACATTGCAAAGTGATTTAAATATCTAATAGATTTAACAAATTCAAACACAATTATCATGTAGATTTTATTGCATTTGACATGCATACTAGGCGGCTACTGACTGAACAGCGCCTAATCCTTTCGTAGCCAATTACTGTTGAACTTTCAGTTCAATAATTTGAAAATAACCACAGTTATATGAGCGTACCTGTCATGAAAACACTGTCACCTCTTTGAAAAACGTCATACGCAATCTTCTTCTTAGTGGCAGACGGATCAGCATAACCGTCAAAACGCTGAGTGCCGCTTTCTTTTATAATTTTGCCAACAAGCATACCTGGTTCGCCTGTAAAAAAAAAAAAAGTTTGAGCCAAGTTTGCGTAGAACGTTTTTTATGCTTTGAGAATAACTAGAATTTAAGTAGGTTTAACCTCTTATCTGATAAAGAGAGCAATTTTGGTATTAAGAAAACGGTTCACTGTGTCACTTTCTAATTTACTTTCCAAACATTCGCCAAGTAAAATAAACTCTAAAACAGTATTGCCAAGTTGTTCTATTGATATTTGCTGGAATCTTCATTCGTAGTAATTCAATGCACCCAAAAAAAGTTGGCATATTATGGCTTACCTGGTCCACATCTTATACACAATCCATCCGCGCCTCGAAGTAATTCCTTGTCTTCGTCAATTTTAAAAAGACAAAGTGGATATACACCTGAAATAGCATTGCAACATATTTGCCTTTTCAATTCTTCCAGTACCCGCCTGTGCAAATTTACAAGTGCCTTAATCTCCCCCTACTATCATGTGAGGATATGATCTTAAATGCAGAGAGCTTCAAATAAAAAAATTAAAAACTTAACATTTTTAACTTTTGCAATAATTTTGAGGTCGAGTCGGTCGTGGCTTTGGTACAAGCAAACAACGGTGCAAGCTTTCATGGGCCGCAGAGAAAGAACACTACAAACAATTTTACTAATTAAGTAAACGTTACCAATTTCATCGGAATTTTTAAATACTAAATGTTAATTACTCTATCTTCTGCAAACGGTCAAGGAGTGCTTTGACTTTGATAGCCATGCGCTGCATACGGCCAAAATTTGGCAAATTTTCAATAATTTTTAGCTAAAGAGCAATGCATTATGCAGTTAATAATTATCTTACTTGGAGCTATTCTGGAAACAAAGCCGCAAGAGCCGACAGTATTATCAATATTGATCATGCTTGCATTCCCTTCGGTCGCGCCGTAAAACTCGGCAACCCGGCTGATGTTGAACCTATTAGGAAAATGCAGACATGTTAATAATTTACAGCATTTAACTGCATATACAAACGTGTACGATACATCGCTAAACCACTGCAAACAACGCAATGCTTCAATTGCCAGCATAGTAACAGCGAAGACCGGATTAGTCGCCATTTAATTTACAATAAAAGTTACAACATCACAAATATAACCTTAAAACACTGCCAGAATTAAACGTCTGGAAGCTTGCTGCAACAAATGCGATGTACTGAACGTATTGATCAGTCATTTTCAAAGAAAAACCAATTAAAACAACCGCTTCATTTAAGGTTTTTGTGAGAGAGACGTTAGCTAAACTAACAAACCCATTTTTTGCTATATAGAATGGAAGCTACCCATGCTGATAATATTAATTGTAGGCTATTTGTATTTAGTTGCATGCTTATTAGAATGTTTCATAATTTCTCCTTTTTTGAAAATAAAAACGCTTGGGGTCTCATCAGGTGGGATTTTGGTCACCCAAAGTTTGAAATTTCCCGCCCCCCCAAAGTTTGAAATTTCTTATTGCAGGAAAATTTGTTGGAAAAGTACGATATCTCTTAAACGAAACGAGATAGGGAGTAGTGCTAGGCATCAAAATTTGTGGAATGGTCGACTTCCTATCAGTAGTCAATACATTTTTAGTCGCTTACTCCAACAGAAACGAAGTTATTTGCGAAAAACTGTAAATTTCTTCCGATTGAGAATAGTTATCAATTGTTATGTCATAAAATTTCGGTCAGTATAAATGCATTGCCACGTGTTAGGTTAACTCTTTTCGACTGAGACAATGTCCGCAACTAGATCAAAGATTGCCATGTCTGTGATAAGTTTCGAAAGATTTGCGGATAATGTATTGCCAACTAACAGAAGCGTTGTCAACCACCATCAATATTTGCGCAAAAACCAAAGTACTACAAACCGTAAGTTTCTCAAGAAGTCGGCAGTTTTTGCAGATGTAAAACAGCAGCTTGTAAACGATGTGCACAAACTTTGGCTGAAAGCTGATCTTCCTGTAGTAAGTGAAGTTAGAATCCTTACTCAAGGTAAAGACATAATAGACAAAGATAAAAAAGCAAGAAAAAAAGCTAAAAAGTGAAGCAAAGAAAAAGAACAACTAGTTTGTGATGAAGGCTGGGGTTCACTTTTTGACATTTCCAAGTGCAAATGTCCAATACCTGCAATACCGCAGATACACAATGGCAAGTTATCCTGTTCATGCAGTTGGAAAAATCGGACTCCACTAGAAGAAATTGAATTTTTAAAAGATCAAAGACCCCACAGAAAAATGTACATGTCTTCATCGTTGGATAAAGTTTATGCCAATGAGATTCTGAACAGGCTAAAGCATCATCCTCTATCACCCATGCACGTGGATGGACCATCCTGCTCTTACTCAGTTGCCCACTCGAGAACCCGTTCATCAGACCTTATACTGGAAAATCGGTTAAAACCCAAAAATTAAGCGGGATCAAATTCAACTTTGCAGGATGAGGAAAACCCAAACCTCAAAGTTGATGATCCCAGTTTCATGCCTCGGTCTATCACAAGAGGAAAGAACTACATCAAAAAAAGGAAACCGTCTATCAGCACAAACAGTTGCTCTTTGGCTCATAGACGTCACACATCCATACGTCAACAATCTGACCAAATTCTAGCGTTTGTCGGAGAGAGTATAGCAGCATCTCCTACCTCAGTTTTTAGACGTAGAGAAGAAGCAAGATCAACGAATCAGAGTTTCTGCAGTTGCATTACGACGGCAGGAAAATGAATGGGATGGATAGGTATGTGTTTGTTGTACAATTTGACTGCAAAGGCTCAAAGCAAAAAAGTGGGTAAGGTAGTAGGGGTAAAGTCGTATTTGTCAAAAACATCTGTGAATAGTGAAGTGGTGTTTCACACAATTATTGTTGAAGTTTGTGGTGGAATGTAGGGTAAAATAATTCATTCTGTTATGAGTGACACATGCAGAATGAATACGGGGAAAAAGACTGGAATCAACAAATGCCTTCGAGATTACCTTGATGATAATTTTGAACACGACATACATTCTCTGCAGTGTATGTTTCATGTAAATGAAATATATTTATCCCATGTCATTGATGAGGTTGAAGGTAAAAGCAAAGGCCCGAATACGGTTCTCCGCAGACTTTGATTGCCAGAGAAGTTCTAGATGTGCCCATAACTATAATTGCCAAACTACATCTTCGAAGCAAAATTAACTGGTTTTCTGAACCGAAAAGTATGGGAAACATTACAGATGGAGGCTTTCGGAGCGATCAAATATGTTTGCTGGTTTTGTCTTGTCACCTTTTTGTGGATATTCCAGCCAATCTCAAAAGCTTGTTTTGGTGTAAACAAGAAGAAATTTGCCATACCTGCTGGTTAACTACAACAAACGGTTATTAGTGATTGCTTTTGTTTCACTCTTCCGATCTTGATGACATGGAGAAGAAAAACATTCCAGGCTTGTCGTTTATAGTATCTGTATATTTGCCGTCGTTTCTTATGATACACCTCAAGCCACATGCATCTTAGGATCCTTTTTTGACTTTATTTCAACGGGATCTCTCATTGGCTTTTGAGGCAGTCGATTCCGTTTTATGTGAAGTAGTGAACCACTACTTTATGCAGCATGCAAACAGTTGGCTTTCACCGCATAACGTTGCTTTAAGCGTCTACTCAGAAAATCCTTGTAATATTGCTTCTTTTCACCTTTAACTGATGCTAAAAATAGTTTTTTGCAAATAACTTTGTTTCTGTTGGAGTAAGCGAATAAAAATGTATTGACTACTGATAGGAAGTCGACCATTCCGCAAATTTTGATATCTAGCACTACTCCCCATCTCGTTTCGTTTAAGAGATATCGTACTTTTCCAACAAATTTTCCTGCGATAAGAAATTTCAAACTTTGGGGATACGCCCTCGAAACAACGTCCGATCAAAAAAAAAATTTTTTTTCTTTGATTGTGACCAAAATCCCACCTGATGAGACCCCAAGCATTTTTATTTTCAAAAAAGGTGAAATTATGGAACATCCTAATGCTTATCCTTCAATTACGAGAAAGCGACCACAGCGATATAACGAGCTCGCTTTAGGAATTGCCGTCCACCTGTCTACCACTCAAGGATTGGGGAATCCCTCTAAGTGCCTTTCCCAACGGCACAACAAGTAAACTTGCCGGCTTGTTTTCTACACTGTTCCTCTAATGCTGAGCGGCAAGCAGGAAAGCTATGAATACCAATTTTAAAGTCATTGGTTCAACCCGACTCGGAATCAAACCAGAGTTTACAGCTCCAGAAGTAAACGCTCTTACCACTAAGCCATCTGAGCTGTAACTACATAAATACGTTTTTAATGTCGAAAAGACTAGATGCGAGTTAACAAGAATGATTCAAAGCCATGATACACTGACAGAAGTCGTATGTTGAGATTTGGATTACAAACAAATTACCGGTACGTTAAATCATCAAACTGACGTAACCAGACTACATCAAACTCAATGTTTATAGTCATTAAAGGCTAGCTCATTGTAACTGCAATAATTAACTTAGTTGAAAATAATATATCCTTCCGCTGCGCTAGTTGATCAGCACATACATCTTCTATGCTTCAACATCGTGACAGAGTTGTGCATGATTCAAAATCTTTAAAAATGTTTTACTAATTACCACGCCCATCCTTTTCACATGCTTTAAGATTCTACTAAGGCAATTTAGACAAACTGAACACAAACATCTAAATCAAAAATCAAATCTTTATTATACTCGCGGTGTTACACCGAAATGCGTACGAGTGGCGGGGCTAATTTCCGCGACTTAGCGCCTGGGTAATACAGAGGCGAAGAAACGTCGTACGGTGAAGTGACGCTGGCTACTGTGTCCGATTTGACCGACCCGGGAATCGCACACTAGATCTCCCGTCGCTAACCACTAGGCCAATTGGCGAAAAACATCCATATAACGTGTAAAAATTTTCCTACTACCTTTTAGTAAACTGAGTCCATATTTCTGGCCGCAAACCATTTCCTGACATCAGATAGACATTATGGTCTTTGTCGCTGTCTTTGGGAGGCTGGCCCAAAAGATACCGACAAATTTCACCAATGTATAAAATCACCTCAAAAAAAGCAAAAAATTAACTGAAATTCGAAGCAAAAATCACATTTACATTACCAGTACTTACTGTGCTTTGGTACTTTTTGCAGTCGGTCCAGAACGCTCGGGCAGAAAATTTTGTTTTCACTGTTATAGTCAGACCATGACAAACACACTGGCCCATGCCCACTATACCACCATTAGAGTGGTAGAGTGGCAAGGAACAGTAAATACTATCGTCTCCGCGATATCCAACTGTAAGATTCTGCATCGTACACATGTAATAGTACCTGGAATACACAAGGATCCATCAACTGGATTACAGCTCAGATGGCCGAGTGGTATGGAGCGTCTGTCTCTTGAGCTGTAGACTCGGGTTTGATTCCGAGTCGGGTCTTTAAAATTGGTATTGGTATGACTTTAAAATTGGTATTCATAGCTTCCCTGCTTGACGCTCAGCATTAGAGGAACAGTGTGAAGAACAAGCCGGCAAGTTTACTTGTTGTGCCGTTGGGAAAGGCACTTAGCGGGATTCCCCCATCTTGATGTGGTAGACAGATGGCCGGCAAGTCCTAAGCGAGCTCGTATAGCGCATTGATCGCTTTCTCGTGATAGGAGGATAAATATGCAACTAAAACTTAACTAAACATACCAAAAAAAGTCTTAGAATGCTTAACAAGTGTGCGTGACAAACTAACAATACCGTTTCCATTCTTCTGTTATTTAACTTGAATTATCTGTTATTTTCCTGTAATGTGTTATTGTAATATTTCAAAGTTTTAAGTTATTTTCGGAAATCTCGCTGATGTGTGCTTTGCTTAGTCAGGGAGCATCTCGACTTTGATAACCCTGGGTTCTTCGATGCTTCCTGCTTTTAAATCACAACGCTGGAAAGTACACCTTTGTTTTCCAGTGTTACGTGTTGCGTGTGGCTTAAAGGAAACAAAAATTACTTACTGCAGCATTATTGATCTTACACTGGAGCGTGGAAAAGTTGATGACCACACCAATTGACAAATTTTACGAATTACCACGTTACCGTTACCTGCTGTGGGTTATTACAGCTGCTTTGGGTAGACCTGTAGTTCCTGAAGTGTAGATGTAAAGAAGTTTATCAAAATATGTAGCTTCTTCCGGTACTGGAGGAGGCAAGCGGGAGCCATTTTGAAAAACATCATCAATATGAGTGGCATCCTCGGGAACCTCAGTTTCGGCTTGCTTACAAACAACGTAGAATTTTGGGCTGCCTTTCAATTCTGATTTCGAACTTTGTATGGCTAAAATAGTATATTCATTAGCTTATTTATGATAAATGCTTATTTAAAAAATATTTTTTGGCTATGATAAGACAGGACTTAACATTAAATTCGCATTAAAACAAATACAATGACCCAAACAATTTAAGAGCGCACGAAAGGAAATGAAAAATAACATGGCTTTATATTACTTAGCAGAAATATCTACGCAAAAAGTAATGTGTCAAAACGTTCGCAGCGACGAACCAAACCCGTTCAAAAAGTATTTATCCACGTGGGGAACTGTCAGGCTACAAAATAGTCGGATCATACAACGGTATTCGCAAAGCCGCTTTGCTGGAAGCCCAGTAAAGGTAAAGGTACGGGACAGCGGGTGCAAGCACACATTGTTTAGGCCATTTTCAATTGTCGGCCCATTACAATTTTCAATCACGAATGATTGAACGCTGTTAAGGGACATACATGACGAACAACACTTACACAAAACCCTTCGCATTTCCGCTTGTGCCGAACGCCTGGCGCGAAAGCTGCGAATACTATTTTTAAAGTCTTTAGTATGACCCGACTGGGAATAAAACCCCAGTCTACCTCTAAGTGGACGCTCTCAACCGATACACCAAGCGCCGGTTTGGAAGCCCAGTAAGTGCCGACAAATTTTCGTCCAGTTCTTTAGTACATTACGACTGCGTTTGTGTACGTACAAGTGTGGCTTAAATCGCGCATGCGGAGAAAGTGTAAATCGACCTCAAAGCTGAATTGTGATTGATACGCTCAATTAAAGCCATTTACCTTGAGTCAAGGCTCCACTGTAAACAACTGCTTTGCTGTCTGAAATATTAATGCAGTGCACCAGCGCATCGCCACGAAGATTGAAATTAATCAGAGAGCAAGTCACACCAATCCTGGACAATCCAAGCCACAAAGCTACGAATTCTGGACGATTTTCAACAAAAATAGAGACAACATCGCCGTATTTAAAACCTTGTTCTCTGAAAAACATACTTCAAATTTTCACTTTTCTGAAACGCATAAGTTCACTAAAAGCATACAAACAAAATTAACAACGCTTTATCAGTTTCAAAGCTCTGTTATTATTAGTATTTTAACAGCACTTAGTGCTGGTGATGAGATTAGAGTCTTAGAAATGTCAAAACTAAGATTTCATACTGCTTACTAATGCTACGACTTTCATGCGAAAATTTTCAATACATCGTTATTCTGAAACTTGTAAAAGGAAAATATTGCTACATGCATTGCACAAACTATTGTGAAAAAGCGTGCAAAATCGCGCCACCATATTCGAATTAAACGTACTTGAAGTAGTTTCCAATTGCATTTGAATACTCATACAACTGATGAAACGACCACGATTCATTTTCCCACTGTATTGCAATTTTCCTTGGGTTATTTCGCATAACTTCTTCGAATATAACTGGTATGGTTCGTCGGTGTTTGACATTTTTTGATTGTAGAACTCGGAAATGTAGCAAAGCCTTCAAAGCTCTGAACAAAAAACCAAAACAAACCCATATTCAGTACGTATGCGGAAGAGAAAGGCCTTCAGCCCGCCTACTGTCAAACTTAGTCTCTTTTCTGTCGCACTCCACAGCATAATGTAATATACATAACATAACCAGCAATAAAGCTAAAGAGGTCGACTATGCGAACCATCTTGCTTTCACCCTACGCTCTAATTCATTTGCAGCGCAAAAACTGCAAGCATTACCGAAATTTTATGCTAACGCACTGACAAATACAGGTATATACAGTACAATTGACCAATTACTAAATTCCCCAATATCCCACTTTAGACATTTGTATTTCAGAACATTGAGCGACTAAATTATCCTTTGCTCTAGGCAATTATGGACAAGTTATTCAAAACGTTCTCGTCATCACTTAACTTAAAATATACAAATGCCGACTAGTTAACTTAAAAAACCGTTGTCCTCAACCGGACTACGAGACTAGCTTTCACAATATGATCAAAGTCTAAAAAATTGCCGACTTTTTAATGTTCTGTTTCGCTTAAACACCTAGCTTTAACCACATACTTTAAATCTCTTCCAACTGTTTTAAAAAACACGTCCATTGTGGCGTTACTTCTCAACGCTAGATAAGCTGTTATCATTAAACCGCCAATGAGAGGCAGACTGGTCGTTATATACATGTACAACGCAGTTGATGCGAGACCGAAAATAGCAACGTCACGCATCATTCTGAGAACAGACTTATTCGTTGCAGCGTCGTAAAACTTTCTGCAAAAAAAGAAAATAGATTTGCTGGTGATTAATGCAACCACGCAGAATTTTAATGACATCATATGAATGCTTCTGCAAATAAACAACAGCAATCTAAAACGCTTAGAAGTCGTTATTTAGTGCTAAAGCACTTGTAATGCCTTAATGAAATTAACTAATGTTGTTTTTATTTTAAATTATGCATCTACCTGTCAAATATTGGTATTTTATATTTGCCTTTAAAAATAATGACAAACTAGGCATAGTTTCGCTTTGTTCATTCAAGTGTGAAGCAATATCTACAACAGACATGGGCAAACTGCGGCCCGCGGGCCAAATCCGACCCGTTGGTTCTTTTATTCTAACCCGCCGGCACTAAGGAAACTTAAACTCCCACCATGAATTGAGCGGAAGACCTTTTTTTTCCTTTAGAGATCACGGATGGCTGCGATTTTTAAAAAAATAAGTCTCAACGGTGCAAAATTGAAATGAAAAACGAGGAGAAAACCTTTCATGAGATCACATTCGTACGTGGACCTGTGATCTCCAAAAAAAGAAAAAAAGGTCTTCACCTTGTTTACCACTCAGCATGCGGCCCGCGGCTTCAACAGTTTTTCCAAATTTGGCCCTTCGAAAGAAAAGTTTGCTCACCTCTGATCTAGAAGCACGGGACTTGACGCTTTAGTGAGCAAAAGCACCTATGTATGTCATTACGCAATTGTTTAAAATGCTATATATCAACTGTTTAGCACCCACTACCCACCACAAATTTTATACGGTACGTATGGCAGTGACTGCAGACCAGCAACAGCAGGTCCAATGACCTTCAAGTACCAGTACAGAGTATGGACAAACACATGCGTCATGTCATTACATAATAAAATTGACAACCAGACTGCAGACAACTGATTCAAAAGATCAGAGATTAATCAGTATTTACTGTTGATTCCACTGGCAATACTGTATAAGTTACGGTATCTAGCTAAATTGCCACAAAAACTCAAGCAAAAAGTACTAGCCAATACTCTGATACTGGTAATCTATTGAGTACTGGTATCTTTTTCATTTTATCACACCATTAGGCCTAGACTTAAATGAAAACAAAACCTGCGAAGTGCAGAAAACAATAGTAAGCAGTCCATCACATATTTTTGTAAGCTAAATCAACTGCCTATAGCCATACACTAACTTACCTTAATGCACGAGTTGGCCTTATTTTCATGAAAGTGTGCAAGCAAGCTTCGACATAAAACTCTAAAAAACTAGAGACCAAATGACAGCAAAATCTTTGTTGGACAAGAAGAGTGCAATAAACTTATTAGCCTAGGCCTAGTCTAAATCTGTGAATTTAAACAGTACTGGTACACAGTACCGTACATACCGGTACAGATTAAGTTAAGCCTTAAGTACGGTATTCATACATTCATTCATAATTTATTTTTGGACAATATACCAAATTTCAAAAAAGTTATAATATAGCACATTAGAATCAATAGTGTCCCATGAGGAGATGCGAAAGACCATGGCAGCTAAAGAAGCTGAAGGGTCGTCAAGTCTGCATCTCCTCACTAATAGAAGCGAAGCAAATGTACGAAAATTAAGTAATGAACGATAAGCTAACAAAAACTGAAACACAAAACAAAAAAAAAATGAAAAGGATGAAAACACAACAAACGAATCGTAACACATTATTACACATTTACAGCATACGGCAATTAGAACAATGGATGTCACTGTCAGTCACATTTTTATCAAAAAATAGCAAATAAATTCTACGACAGTCGAAAGTCTGGTGAATGCAAGAAATGCATTTTTAACGCATTTTTAAAAGGCTTAGCTTTTTCAAAGTTTTCTTCAATCGTTTTAGGAAGGTTATTCCAAATTTTAGGACCTGCAAATTTTATTGATCAATCAGTTTTATTCAATTTATTTCTCATACGAAGAAAATTTGAGTTTGCCACACTACGAGTGAAGAAAGAGTGACAAGAAGATGACTAAAACAACTAAAGAAGATGACAAAGAAAATAAGCTAGAGAAGTAATCAGAAAGCTGTTTGTCCCGTAATTTAGCCATGAATTTGCCGACTTCAAGTTCGTAAATTGCGCTTATATTGAGAAGAATCATTTTTTCAAATAGCGATTTTAATTTAGTATGGTAAATTCGACATTTGTTGATAATACAAACGATCATGTTCTGTTTAATTTGTAGCCATTTCCTCCAAGTAATAGAACACTTACCCCAACTAGTGACAGCATATTGTAAATGGGAGTAAACAATACTGTAAAACACAGTGATTAAGATATTTATCGGAAAATAATTCCTTAATTTATAAAAAATTGCAATAGCTGAAGATAATTTTGTGATGAGATAACCAATGTGACTATCCCAATTAAGCTTGTCATCCAAGTAGACACCTGAATATTTCACATTATCACACCGTTTGATTTTCGAACTGGCAAAGTGTATGTTTAGTTCAGGCAGTGTAGAGTTGTTAGAAAACAACAGAAAATTAGTTCTATTCAAATGTATTGTTAATTCATTGATACACAGCCATTTGTCAATTTTATGTAATTCTTGATTGATGTTATTTTGCAAAGTCAAAACATCCTTATGAGACGAAGTTAAGACACTATCATCCGCATATAATGTGACATCAAAATTAGAGCACAGAGTCAAATCATTTATATACCCGGTAAATTAGGAAAAACAATGGTCCAAGCAGGGTCCTACAAAACATCGCAAAGGACTGAAACACCGCAAAGAACGACAAAGGACCTCAAGTTGATGTACTAAACACCGCAAAGTACAACAAAGGACCCTAAAACCCTTACCCTAATTTAAAATCCTTAGTTTTTCTTTGTTATGGTATGGTTCCAAATCCTTTGTCGTTCTTGGCGATGTTGAGTAGATCAATTTAAGGTCCTTTGTCGTTTTTTGCGGTGTTTAGTACATCAATTTGAGGTCCTTTGTCATCCTTTGCGGTATTGCAGTCCTTTGTGGTGTTTAGTAGGATCAGTCCAAGCACACTGCCTTGTGGAACACCAATTTCAACAACCTTTTCTTCTGATTCGCAATTATTAAATGTAACCATTTGCTTCCAATTGTCAAGGTAAGATTTGAATAAATCATGAGCATCCCCCTTAAGCCGTACGATAATTACCCATCTGTTGTTTTGTAGATCATAGCACTTTATATTAAGCAATCTGTTATTGGGAGGCCTAGCATAACACTGACTTATTCTTAATCCTAGCAAGTTGGCACCAGAGTTAAATAGTCCATGTGATTGTAGATTACAGCTATCAGTAGAGAAACTGTGCCTAGATCTAGTTGTCAGGGTTGTGGGCTCAATATCATACAATTACAGGTGTAAACTCTCACCCTGTGCACATGTCTATCTTTAATAAGCCAAAAGCACACGCCAAATTTTAGTAAGCCATTTTTGCATCATACCGGTGATTAAATTTTTGGAAGTGTCTATTTCACCAAAAATTCCGGTTACCGAAGTTTGAAAAATCGTAGTTGCGTAACCGTTTTCGGTTCCTGTAGTGCGACTCTCACAGTAGGGGAACCGTTAGGGGATGTTTCCGGTTCCGCAAACCACGATTTTCCAACTTCGGTAACCAGAATTTCCAATGAAATAGACGCTTCCTAAATTTTTTGATGCTATAGACTAATCACTTTTTCCCAATTATGACATCAGATATTTGATTATGATCTGTGATGTAGAAAGGCAGTGGGCTTTTGGTTTAGGCTCACTAAAACCTAGACATGTGGACAAGGTAGGCTTACCGGTGGCGGTAACTGTTAGCGCAGAAGTTGCTAGGACAGCAGGATACTGGTAACTTCTGAACAGGTACGGGTATACTCTCTGCTCTAGTGCTGAAGCAGTATTAGAGCTAGACTAATTAGGCCTAAACTTTGAAGCTCGTCTGAACTTATCGTATTCTTTTATTCCCTTACTCTTATCGTACCGGTATTCTTCTATTGTGTTGACGGTGCGGAAACAAAAGACACTACTACTACTACAAACTGGTAAAATAAATGCACACTAGTATAGAACTGTAGAATACTTCGCCTCTGGACTACAGTGCTCACTGCACACTTACATTCTCAGTTCTTAAACTGTTAAAACATAAATAAAGTGTACTTCAGTACTTTGACTACATTAATTATACCACTTTAACGTTGCATTCTACATTAATTTTACCACTTTAACGTTAACCAAAAACTATGACCAAGCTGTTTCACATTGGTGTGATAAAATTGCAAGTTCCATTTGCGAAAACCCCAATCTGTCTAAATTTTATGGCTTTGCAAATCGCAAGCTCAAAGCTAACTTTACTCTTCCCTACCTTAAAACCGAACCAGGTAGCATTGTTCAAGATGAAGATGAGGCTACCCTATTAAATGCCACTTTCCATAAAGTCTTCCAATATGATAATGGCCACAAGCTTAGGCTCAACAATGCTTCTTCACAATTCACTTTATCTGACCTTGACATAACTGCTGAAAGTCTCTCAAGCTATGCACTGACTCCCTAATAAGCTTTCTCGATCCCCTGATGGCATTCCAGCTTTCTTCTGGAAAAGATCTTATTTTCCTATTCTCCAAGTTATTCTTTTTCTCTTCAATCTCTCTTTTGCCCAAGGTATTATTCCCTATCAATGGAAGTCTGCCATTGTAGTTCCTATCTTTAAAAAAGGATCCAAGTATTCTCCTACAAACTATTGCCCTATTTCTTTAACTTGTGTGCTTTGTCGCATTTTTGAGTATACTATGTCTGAATCTCTGTTACACCACTTTATGAGTCACAATCTTCTTAGTCCTTACCAATTTGGATTTCTGCCTGGTCGCTCTTCTTGTTCTCATCTTCTCAGTGCTATCAACCATTGGTTTACTTCTTTCGATGATCGTAAATCTATTCACATTGTTTACACCAACATCGCTAAAGCCTTTGACACTGTCAGCCATACCAAACTTCTTTCTGTCCTTTCTTCCATGGGTGTCTCCGGTAAAGTTCTAAGCTGTTTTCTCTATGACCGCGTTCAGTGTGTTTGTGTCAACAATCATTTTTCATCCTACTTACCTGTCCTTAGTGGAGTTCCCCAAGGCAGCATACTTGGTCCTTTGCTGTTTGTTGCTTATATTGATGAAGGAGTTAAAATATCGAACTTACATGGCACTAGTAATGGTATGTATCTTTATGCTGACGATGCTAAACTCTTTAGCAATAATATTGACAACCTTCAATCAGCATTAAATAGACTTTCTGCTTGGCTCTGTTCTCGTCAACTAAACCTTGGTCCTGCTAAGTGCGAGCATTTGCATATTTCCTCGCTCTAATAATTCTTTGGACCACAGTTTTCAAGTTTGTTCTCACAGTATTAAAACAGTCAAAACTGTTAAAGATCGCGGTGTTCTTATTTCCTATAATCTTAAGTGATCTCAACATACAGGTATCCATCACATTCATTCTACTGCTTCTGTGTGTGCTTATCAGATCTTGCATGCTTTTTTCTTCTAAAAATGTTTGGACCCTACTTAAAGCTTTTATTACTTATGTTCGCCCCAAATTGGAATATAATTCTCCAGTTTGGAATCCATATCTTAAAAAAGACACACTCCTTCTGGAATCTGTACAAAAAAAGTTTACCCATAATATGTTTTTTACGCTGCAATATTCCATTTCACTCATATGCTGATCGACTAGATAAATTAGGAATTAAGTCTCTGGAATATCGTAGATTACAATTTGATATTATTTTTATGTTTAAAATTTATCACAAGCTTTCTGACTTACACTTTGACAATTATTTTGAACAATGTGATAGAAAGTATAACTTCCGTTCTCATACCTTTCAAATTAAATCCAAACTTTGCACCAATACTGAACAATTTCGTAATTTCTTTTTCATTTGTATTATTAATGTTTGGAATAAACTACCTCAAGACTTGGTTTCTGCACCCAATATTGTTATATTCAGAAACCGTTTGAAAAACTTTAACCTCTATTCTATTGCTTCTCTTACTTTTTGAATTATTTTTGTTGCGCAGTTGCTGCTTTTCTTTATATTTTGCTATTCTTCGCAGTTATTTATAGGTTTACTCTATTTACAGATTTATTGGTAGTTGTATTTTTGTTGTGTTATTTTTCCTCACTTGTTAGTGTGCTTTGGCTTGTGACCAAGCACCATTGTGTTGTATCTTAAATTAAATTAAATTCTTCATAACACAACACTGGAAACGTACCACCGGTAGGTCGTTTCACAGATTCATAATTGCCTAGTGCAACCAGTCAGCTAATAATGTATTTTCATGGATTTATAATTGCTGCGATCGACAAAGTATAACCAATCATGCACAAGTCACCATCGAAAACCTGAACTTTGAACCAGCTCTCACTCGTCCGTGACCATCGATCTACGGAGTTTGGGCATCCACGAGCAAAGAGTTGAACCGAACCCGAACCGGAGTTTTATAAGTTTTATAAACCTTCCCTCCATCTCGTTCGATCTGCAGCTTCCTCGATCTTCAACCAGACCAAACCAAACAAATATTTACATGGGACAATAACCGCAATCAAAATTGTTACAGTGGGCCTAGAAAAAATGCTTTATTTAAAATATGTTGTCTGAGAAAAGCTTTTTCATCTTGTTGTGTTAAATTATTTTTTAGGCCTTACTACCTCTTCGTCAACAAAGTTTTGTACATGTCAAGAGTAAAATTGTTGTACCGTAACGGAGACTTTTCACAAGAAACTTTTAAATTACAGTGCAAAATTTCGATTTACGGTTGGAAGCATCTTTTATTTTTTTTACTTCCTGGTGCAGTTTTTCTGCTTCATTTTTGAAAACGTCTCTTAAAACTTTGTCTCTTTGATCAAGTCTATCTACTATTAGCCGGAAAGTTTGTCGCTCTGATTCTTGGACAGAAGCAGCCGCTTCAGCGTCCATAACTGCAATCCTGTCTCGTAGTTTCTGTTCCAAACTTGCTGTTCTTGCTTCCACATTAGCTATTATTTCAGAGCACTGTTTTTGGGAGTCTTCAAGTCCGACTCGAAAGTCAGTTCGCACCGCATCTTCAGTCGCTTTTATTCTTTTGATTCCTTCTCGTCTGAACCTGTTTTCCCAACGATATTTTTCGCTCTCAAGATTGTTTTCAAGTGAACTCATCACAAGTTTTTCAATCTAAAAGCAAAATTAATACATATTTGGACCACATATTATTGATAACTTTAACAAAAACTCTTAGTAACTTAAAATTCCTCCTGCATTTGTGAAGTCTGTGGAACTAATTGCGTGTATAACAGCTCAGATGGCCGAGTGATATGGAGCGTCTGTCTCTTGAGCTGTAGACTCGGGTTTGATTCCGAGTCGGGTCAAACTAATGACTTTAAAATTGATATTCACAGCTTCCCTGCTTGACGTTCAGCACTGAAGGGACAGTGTGGAGAACAAGCCAGCAAGTTGACTTGTTGTGCCGTTGGGAAAGGCACTTAGCGGGATTCCCCCATCTTGGTGTGGTAGACAAATGGCCGGCAACTCCTAAACGAGCTCGTATAGCGCATTGATCGCTTTCTCGTGATAAGAGGATAAATATGCAACTAAATAAAAAAAATAAATAAACATAGTATTGACATCCCTAAAATTTCTTGAAAACTACAAGTTACAACATAGCAACTATTTGCTATATCTGTGTCGTAAAACGCACCAAGTAGTCTTTTTTTGCTGTAAAATATACAGAGGTGGGCATTTTTTAAAAATTGGTTGAAGCGCAGCGCAACTTGCGCAATGGCTAAAAATAATTTGTTAAAGCGCTTCGCAACTTCCGCACGTGCGGAAGTTGCGCAACTAGCGCTTTGCGCTTCAAATTGCGGAATGCCCACCTCTGGTTATAGTCATTCTTTAGGTCTGTTAAGATGAAATTACGCTATGCCACCGAAATTCTTGAACGTGAGCCACCACAGACGTGTTTGTCAGATCGATATCTTTCTGGCTCTGATTTTTGCTGTATCTGGTTGCGAACGCTTTGGGTCATCAATCCTTTTTATTAGGCCCACTTAAATGAAGTTACACTCAGCCACTCAACGTGGTCAGTAGAGTTGAGGTTTGCAGAGCTTCTTTGTTTCACTTTTTTACGAAACTCGGATGTTAAAGGGTGTCAATCGATGCAATTGAATTGATCATATCATTTTGTTGCCGACTACCAAAAACGCATGTATTCTCCATGCAATATTTCATATTTTACCATAGTTCATTGCTGGTGCTTCGCCATTGAGCAAATGGGCAATGCCCAGGGTCTCAGCTAACTCTACTTCAAACAAACGCCTCTGCTTCAAACAAAGAAAAAAATACTTCAAACGCCTCTGCTTCAAACGCCTCTGCTTCAAACAAAGAAAAAAATACTTCAAACGCCTCTGCTTCAAACGCCTCTGCTTCAAACAAAGAAAAAAATTGCTTGTTGATCACAGATATCGTGCTCTCAGCTTCGGCTTCATCAGTTTTAATTTCAGGCGCATAATTGGCTGCTCAATACCAACAGAATTTCAAAACCGAAACTATAATCGCGTTGGACATCAACAGTGTAAGATAGTTTGAAACGAATAATTATAAACCTGCCTTATATTCATAAATAATTTAAAATTTGACGCTGGAAAATATATTTTCCACTCATCACACAGTTATTTGACACTTCCATTAAAATTTTATCAGATCAATATCATAAAGTTTGAGGCCTCGGCTTTGCGACAGCGTGTTAAGTATTTCTGTTTTGAATATTAGTTTTAATTAATTCCATCTTCAAATGGTGTCTCAAACATTGGAGTAGATCTGATAACCTTTTATCAGCACATCAGTACCAGTTCAAATTCGAAGACAAATGTTAACAGATTTTTAAAGGGAGTAGATCGTCTGTTGCGAATCATTCGCATATGTCAGTAGCAAAAAAATGCTATAATTTCGAATAACCGTTTTAGATCTTAATGGGCGGTCATAACCTACATTTTGGAAAGCTGATATTGTTCTGTTTTTATCAAATCGTAGACAGGCTGTGGAAATTGTATCCCGAAATCTTTTCAGTAACGTATTTGGTTATTATTACAGGTAAGCATTTTGTCAACATACTTGCTCGCTCTCTGTTTTCACAGCATCCTTGAAGCTGTTTTCGACTTCATTTTTTACTCTAGCAAATCGAACATCAAACGTTTCCCCATTCAAAGTATTCCTTTCAATCTCTTCTCTAAAACTTGAGTTTCCAGTAGCAAGTTCGCGTTTTAACTCATCTAAAAATAACACGTTAATCGGAACGGAATATCTTCGAACTTTATATCCCTCCACCCCCCCAAAAAGATTTTCTTCGCGAATCGGCTTGTTACATTAAGTTGCAATTGGTGTAGAACTGGAGAAAAAAACTTGGCAACACGAATCTAGCAATGCCTGCACAAATTGCATGGATTCGAGGTGATGTTCCGCTCAAAATGATGGTCGAGTACAGAGCGTCTGCCTCTGGAGCAGTGGACTCAAGCTTTCATTACGAATCGGGTCAAACCAATAATACCGTACTAAAATTTGCATTCACAGCTTTCTAGCTTGAGGCTGAGCGTTAAAGAGACAGTGTGAAGAAGTTGGCAAGTTTGTTAGCAGTGCCATTGGTATAGGCACACAACGAATTCTCCCATCTTAGGGTGCTAGGTAGGTGGCCTACAATTTCTGTATAGGCGAGTTGTTACACAGAGGTTAGATCGTTTTCTCGTGATAGGAAAATAAATACGCGACCAAATAAAATTACATGTGAAAGTGACAGGTTACCAAATACTAATTCAAGCTTATAGAATGCGAAATTCGGCTAGCTTCCGACTAGATTACAAAGCATAAAAGTTAGGCTACTGTACCTTTCAAAGCATCTTTTTCTTCTTTTAGACGTTTATCTATGGAAGAAAATACATCCACGCGCATGTCGTCGATCAATCCTTCCAGCACAGTTTGAATCTGTGATCGCAATTCCTCGTTTCTTTTGGCTTGAGATGCTAATTTTTCATCAGCGAGGCGCTCTCTGTGAACGAGCATCGTGATTAAGATGAGATTCATCATCAAAGTTTTTTCGCAAAAGATTTTCAAAGTAATATTTGCGTTATACTGCAGGACGTGACTTTTTGCCTACGAAGTTTTGTTCGAATTCAGCAAGTAACAACCCGGCAAAGAGCATAGGTAGCATAGAAGAACTTAACTACGGCAGTTTAGGCCTATTTTCCGAAAATCCATTCATTCAGAGTTACTTGTAGCGTCTGCTTCTAGATTGCTACACTTGGGATTCGATTCCAAATCCGGTCAAACTAATAACTGCTTGACGTTCAGCAATAATTTAAAAGAGTGGACAGTGGGAAGAGCAAGCCAGCAGGTTTGCTTGTCGAGCCATTGGAAAAAGAAAGATATTCCCCACCTTTAAGTGGTAGAATAAGTGAACGGCGACACCTAAGCGAGCTCTTTACAGTACCCATGTGCTTTCTCGTGACAAGAGAATGAAAGTGCCTGTAATACTAGTGAGCAACCAACCTGTTTTCACGAACTTTTTTTCGTTGTTCTTCAGCTACTTTTTTCATTGCATTTAGTCTGTTTCCATTTTCTTGTGGTAACTTTCCATTTTGAGATAAAACTGCTGCCACAGTCTCTGCGACGGTGAAACCTTTGACTCGCTTTTCCTGGTTTCTTGATGGAGCTCGTTCATTTCTGCAACGAAATATGAGTTGACATACACGCTTAGAGCGAGGCAATTATAATTTTTTCCAGGAAGAATACCTTTCAAGAAAAATACAATTTTAATTATACTAAATTGTGATACAAAAAGAAATGAACAACAGTGCAACGTCACAAATTCTGTGAAAACCTTAAAGTCAAAAAGGTTGGGAATCCTTTAGTTTATTTAGGAGCATGGTTGATGAAAACTTTGAAAAGTTTAATTAGCCTACAAATAAAATAGCTAAAACAAATTGAAACATATTCAAATATAGTCTTAGAGACATTTCGATCAGAATACATTAACCGTTGTCAATCTTATGCAAATAGAATCTATTTGAATCATAATTTTAAGATATCATAAATTCTATTTGAATAAAATTGACAATGGTTACTGTATTCTAATCGAAATGTCTCTAAGACTATATTTGAATATGTTTCAATTTGTTTTAGCTATTTTATTTGTAGGATAATTAAACTTTAATGTATTCTTTTTATATATAATTTTTCATATAGGCCTAAAGGAGGAATTTGATTCTCTAGCTAGCACATACATCCTTACCTTGAGGGCGCTCGGCCGTTTAACTTGAATTTATCGACCTCCATCATCGTGAATTTGCTGGTTCACTTTAAATTCGCATTGCTGACACCAGCTGCTATGGAAAACTAGCCTAAGCCTAACGATGTTTTTAAACCATAATACCTTCAAAATTCAAGCGTTATAAGCAGTGGAGGGCTGGCTCACACATATTTAGTATGGTACCGGTATTTATTTCAAAGCCAGCGCCGTTTAAAATTACAGTTTTGCAAATAATAAGAGTTTAACACAATAAACATATACTGGCAAGTGGCAATAGGGAGGAAGCGAAGTGACCAAAAATAGTCTTCAAGTCTACTTTCACCTTTACGAATAAATAATTCAAAATTAGCCTAGGTTTTTTATACTAATTGGCCAAACGATATAGTCTACTTGTTACTTGTGAAGAAATTTACAACGAAACGAACAGCAGTCAAAACTTACGATACGACCGAGAAAAAAAGAAAGGAAATAATAATAATAACAGAAGGTATTTACAAATGTACAACAGAAACAGGGACCGTATAGTTTACACTAAGAAGTCAGCAATTTACTCAGAAAGCGATAATAATACAAAAAAAATTAAACTCTACAAATGTTAACTCAGCAAAATAACAAGCTCGAATAATCATTCCAATGTTAATCGTGATAATTTTTTAGTGATAAATGTTTCATTCTTATAGTTTTGAATAATTTCAAGGAAGGGCCGGCGTCAAGGGGGCACCTGGCCCCCCCAAATCAACAAGCTTTCTCTTTTGAAGACAGCGGCTTTTATGCTTAATTTCAAACTGTGCCCCCCCCTAATAAACGCTTGGCCCCCAAAGTCGACTGCTCTGGCCCCGGCTCTGTTTTAGGGATTTAGATTGTTTGATATTAAGTTCTAGTGTGTTCCATATTTTTAGACCTTGATATTTAATGGATCTTTGTAGTTTTTGATATGTATAGGAGCTCTAGCACACCCCAATTTTTTCTTTTTATCCACTTCGTTTTTGATTTAGTAAAAAAAGAAGTATTGTCAAAACTTAGTAGCTTTTTCGTATTGACCATACGCGAATGAAAGTTAATTTTAAATGGAAGCTCTGCTTTTTCTGCAGCCATGTTTTCTCCATGCAATAAATGCCAATGACGCAAGAAAGATATTTGGACTAGTTTCTCCCCTGCTGCGTCTTAGTTAGGCTGACTGCGTTGGCTTATTAAAGGGGGTAGGCTCAAGACCGGTACTACATATTTAGTACTTCGATACTTCTAAATAGACCCCCCAAAACTGCAAGATCAGCACTTTTTCGACTCAACCCCCCCTTCCCAAAGAAATTCTGGATTTGCCTATATACCGTAATCAAGAAATTTTGTTCATTTATTTTTTTGTTACCGTAGGCAGTGCAGGTAATGTAATCGACATTTCGTTCCACTTTCGATCTTGTAAGGTCAAAACTTTGTGGCAACCTGAATTTTACATGCCTCTATTAAAAGCTACAAACATTGTCAGCTTGTTGATAGCGCTGCACCTCCTTTTTTCACCCACGAGCTTCCTTTGGTTATACGCCGCAGTACTGTTTTACTGTATGTTATTTTGTTTGCTTAAGTGTTACACGAGAGTATCTAAATAAACTCATGTAGCTGCTATTTAACCATCAATCAAATTGGTTGTTCTAACTTCGACTTCAACGCAGTAAGACGAACAACGAAATCAACAAACTTCGTGCTGTACTTAATTATATTTTTCGGCAAAAATTTTTTTCCTGATTGGAACGGTCTTCCCTGTTTTACACATGTTAGCTTAACTTTCAATGCAATCTACCGGTACCAGCGCTTAGCTACAGCAGCTGTACATCGTGGTTCCCTGGCTAACTACGTTTAATTTTGATATTTGCTCCTGGAAACTCTTCTTGACGTATCAATATCCTTAGCATCTCTAGTACCTTGATATAAAGTTATACAAAATATAATTCATTATTAATGAAGAATATAAGTTGTCAGCTAAGGAACCTAAATCTACTGTCTCTTGAGCTTCAACAAACAAGGTTTAGAACAGGGATCTTCAACCTTTTTTGCACAATCGCCCCTTTCTGGAAAATGTGGCACGAAATCGCCCCCTGAGCGCATTGATGTATTTTTCCACTAAAACCTAATGAAGAGCAAAAAAAAAGATTTTCACCAGTGGCGCACCGAGGATTTGGCAAAGAGGGGGGCCACAACCGGGCGTGAAACCCCCAGCCGCCGGAGGCCAAGGGAGTCTGGGGGCGTAGCTCCCAGCCGCCAACAAATTTTTACACTTTTCACATTAAAAAAATAGTCATTTTAACACACTTTTTCACCGAGAAAGGGCATGCAGTGAGTGCAGTCACTATGAACAATGCAAAAATATTTTCGCAGTTTGTCCAAAAGCAGAAGCTTGGCTAAAATAAGTGAAAGGAGGCTGCAACCATTAGTATTTTGAGAAATTATAGACTGAAAGTTGGGTTTTAGCACTTTATTACAAGGCCAAAGAGGGGGATATGGCACCGTGCCACCCCTCTGCGGGCACCTATGGTCTTCACGTCCACAGAGCTTTTTTTGGAAGATTATTGCATAATATGTTGTTGCGTGTTGGCAATTCTAAAACCGCCCCCCTCACAAGCAAAATCGCCCCCCGATTTCAACAATTGTTACAGTCGCACGTATAAAGGCGAAAATCGCCCCCTCCAGAGGCGATATCGTCCCCGTTGAAGAACCATGGTTTAGAACCAGACTTGGACAACTAGATAATTCTACTATTAAATTAAGTCTCTTCAGTGGTGCTATGAGCTAGATTCTAGAAATAGATAATTCTAGTCGTCTAATTAGATAGCTAGAGCTAAATGCCGGTAATCTAATTCTAATCTAACTCGTGAAATGTTTCTATGCTCTAGTTTTAATTCAAATCTAAATTTCCGGCTTTCCCGAAAATACAACTTCGTCCAACGGCGTGTTTGTCGCCAAGCTCTGAACAAATTTTATGCTCCAGAGACATGTTTATATCCGATCGTTATATGACGTAACAACAGAAGTCTCAAAACCCAAACACCACTGCAAGCAAGGAGCTTTAGCGTCGCTCGCAGAATGAGATCACAGTGGTATCCATGAGAAAGTCGCTATTAGTGCTGTATTAATTAAATGCTTGTCGGTCAGCAGCAAGGCTTTTGTATAACTTGGCAAGATGTTGAAGGGAGTGCATGCAGAAAAGTATAAGCAGACAGAAAAGCTTGTAATAATCGTTATCATTATTTCTAACATGTGCATTGTGCAGGCTATTCGACAAGCGCGAGAGATTAAGCTGGTTGCCGTATGATGTGAACGTTAAAGCGTTGAATTATTATTATTATTATTGCGAAATAGCTTGATGTTCTGTAGGACGCGAACTCGGTAATTCTTATCTAAATTGGAATGGAAAAACTGTGTAGCTATAATTCTAATCTAATTTGGAAAAGCCGACAATTTTCTAGTTGTCCAACTCTGTTTAGAACTTTTAGATTACCAGCTCCAGAAAAGCCAAATATTTGAAAGCTCTTTTTCATTTAAGAGTTTTTTGGAATTTTTTGTGAAATAAATTTTGGTAAAGCTGCCAACTTTCTGGAAACGTTTTTAACCCGCCTGCATGTGAAACTGGAAAAACCATGACACAATTTCAACTACAAACCAGCTCGTTTTACAATAATTTCAATTTTTTAAAAACACGTAAGTCTTTACAAGTTTATGGACGCAAAATTAAGGTTTTCAAGCAATCGATTGCAATACGATCGTCATTGTTACCACATGTTGTCTATACAATTCCATTTGAAAAAGTTTTCCAGTATTGAGCAAACACAGAAAAACTAAAAGATAAAAATCAAAAATTTAACCGGACGCATACAAGAATCTACACGAAAACCAAACGTACTGAAATAATTTCTTCGATTCAACAAAAAATCAAACGCAACCAGCGAAATTTTGGGGGGGAGACAAATCACAATAGGCCGAACTTCATGAGAATATTTCGAGCATAGTTCAGATTTGCATTCGTCAAAGGGGGCTTTCCCATGACCATACACCCTTGTTATAAATTCCGAAAAATATATTTGACAGCAATAGTTGCAATTTAAACTTTCATGTAAAAAAATTAGGCTTATTCCAAATAAGTGAAATAACTTCCAAACTAACGGTCGAAATACAAATTGAAAAGTTTGGCTTGATATGGACAACACAACAGTTGGCATAAGAAGTTGCTTTTGCGCATGCGCGAGCTAAGGCCTTTATTTTCCACAACTCCGGCACAGCACTTTTGGAAAGGCTGTTTCAGCTTGTTCGCGAGATATAAAATGGATTTAAGACGTAAGGTTTGAAATAATGAATTTTATGACGTCACCAATGGCATCATATCGGTTTCATCATGTCGTGTAGCTTGCATGTGAATTTGCAAGCCACACATTAGCTGCAGGGTGATATTACTTAGCATAGTTAACAAAAAACGAATAAGCAGCATAATACGGAGACGCAACTCAACTGCACAGCGTCAAGCTGGCGCCCGACAAAACTGAATCAAGAAGCAAAAAAATAAAAAAACATTAATACGAGAAAATGAAAGGCTGATATATCGAACAACTTTAAAACTATAAGAACACTTAAATTTTTGCCGGCCACCCGAAGTATTAAACAAGTTTAGAGCGGTTTGAAAAATCAGTTTTCATGCAGATAGCACGCGGCAATCAGTAACCAAACCCAGCGAAAATTAGACCAGTTTTTCAAATCTTTCGTTTTCGCTTTATGTTTTTGCAACTTTTAGAACCGGCAGTAAATCATAATATGGCTCGAGAGCAATAAGTTTTCAGATTTGCATAAGTCGAAAGTTTCCATCACTGTCTTTTTTCGTTGACGGGGAAGTGTCAACCGTGTATATCTTTAGCGCTTTCTCTCTGCGATATGTTGGCTTACCCGGCGACAAACCTACAAAAACAGCCAGATGAAGTTAACGGTAATGCAGAGCATTGTCAGTTACTTTTTGAAAGACTTCCAAAAAGCGATAGCAAACCATCTTAACGTCTATTCTGGGCGTATTTCACAGTCTTGGAAATATAAATATTTGCTCTGTCCGTAATTCTCAAACTTGGTATAAACTTCTTCGGCTAAAAAAATCCAACAGACAATTAATGCATCGATAAAACGCCAACAAACTTATGACAGAATGTAGTAATTTGGTTAAAGTGGTTCTGTCGGTCGAACCAAAATAATTAAGCCCAGGATCGATTCTCCAAAAAGACTCTTAAGCAGTAAACACCCTCTAACTATGAACAAGTCGTCACAACGACAAGTGCTCAGCGTGGCAGACTTAGATACTCAAGTTTTTGACACCCATTATCCTAGGGAAGTCGCGGGGCAGCACCTCAAGGTGAGATTCGAAGTATCTCGATCTCATTTAGATAAATATGAAGATAATTTGCGCGCAGTACTAACTTGCACTGGCCGTGTATTTGCTCGTGTGGTTAACAGTTGGCGAGTAATCATATTTCTTTTCTTCTTTTTCAATTTTCTGTCTTTCTTCTTCCGAGCACTCTTTCACGAGGTCACGCTCATCTCTGCAAAACAAGTGAATTAAAAAGTCAAAATCTTCATCATACTCGCGGTATTACGAGTAGCGGGCCCCATCTTCGCGACTTTACTAACTGCAACAGCTTAACGTACTCCATACTCATGATTTTTTATCATCTTTGCAAATGAATCGCTGTTTGCTTACTTGTAAAACACAACAACTCCATCATCAGCGATATGGAATGGATGAGACCGACTCGGAGATGGAAGCCACTCCAATTCTGACTCCGTATACAACACGCTAATCCGGTACGGAAAGATCCCTCTTCCCTGATCAAGAAAATTGCGTTAATGCTTCGGTACATCATTCACAATATACATATAAATACCATGTACCCAAGCAGTACACTGTGTGGGGGAGTTAATAATAGTTCAAACACGCAAAGGGGTAGCCGTAAATTGGTGACAAGACTGAAGAGTGCGCAGTGCGCACTTATTAACCGAAATTATTCTAAGCCGTTAGAGAGCACATTCGTAAAAATGCATCCTTGCCACGCATAAATGACGGAAAATGAACAAAAAGGATGGGCACTTATTCTTACTCCAAAACAAATCTAAAAAATTGAATTCTGATATTCTAAAAACATTGGAAATGAATTTTATTGCAGTATCATGTAGCTTTTACGCAAATGTCTGCTCTAAGTTCAACAAAAATTTATTACAAATAACAAATGCTACTATTTATGAACCAGTCACATTATTTCACATACCTTAGCTACTCGCACATGTTCTTGTGGAATATCACTAATTTCGGCGATTCGCTTCGTGAGTAATTCAAGAGAGTATCCGAGATACGATATCATATCTTCTTCTTCCTCTTCACTGATAACTACTTCTTCAAAATCACCGAAGCGCAAATCCGAGGGGAACCACCGACGGGTGAAAAGAACCAAATCGCTCCGTTTTGACTGCGGAATGAAGAGGATTTTTTACCATTAACCATGATTTATCTTAAACCTTAACATTTTGCAATTGGCTAAATTGGTACGGCAACTTTCACAGAATACAGTCCCAGGGGGAAGTCTTTACTGAAACGTTGCTGTACATTACAAGGCTGCGTAATAAGATAAAGTTTAACGCACTTATACAAGTGAAATTCATGCACAAGAATCGACTACTGCTTACTTTCTTTTCTGGCTTTGTCAAAAATTCAATGAAAAATTCCAGCGAGCCATACAAGCTGATATCTGTACCGAATATGTCTTCCGGCAGATAAATTTGTCCGGGGCTCTTCCATGTCTTTTTGCGAATACGGATTCTAAATACACAAAAAGTATAAAATGTTCACAGAAAAAATTGTGTTCATTTCGTTCTCGATCAGAGTGTAGCAGTGGCTGCAACATTCGAACAGACATTGTTTATCACGCTCGCTGCATGCAGGAGCCACACTCCTTGGACTTATGACGTAACAATCGCTATTCTAGTTTTTGATACTTTCGAGTTAACTTTGCTGTTCGCGCCATTCTAGCTCACACGTTGTTGTTTGACAAGTGAAATTTGAGTTCAGTGCAGGGAAATATACTTTGTTTCGATGTAAAGTATTGTAGTGAGTATAAAATAGCTACAAGAGTGCGAAAAAAAAGCGTCACTTTCTGTAGTTGCTAGAGAGATGCAACTTTGACACGAAGCATAAACCTAAACCACCTCATACGCTCAGAGTACGAAAAAAAGGCGTCACTTTCTGTAGTTGCTGGAGAGATGTAACTTTGACACAAAGCATAAACCTAAACCACCTTATAGCCACATGAATTTCAAAATACACCCGACCATCTACCTGTGAGGTTTTGTGTGAGTTCCACATTGCTCAGCTATGTCAATAGCCAGCTGTTCTCTCGCTTCCTTGATAGTCATTCCGCGTTGTACAACCCAGCTCATGAATGGCTTGGCAGTCTAAACATATTTTTTAACTTTAAAAAACTACAATTGGAAAGTTGATTTAAACCTTAAGTCCCAAAAAATGAAGAAAAAAGGAGGCAAATGAAACAAAACTGTTCTTTGCAGGTGATGTCCGGGTATATCCGCATCCGGGCCTATGCCTAAGTAGAAAGGAAGACAATTTAGTCAAATACAGGTACCAGTTTTGCAGATGGAAAGCACAGTTGTAAAGGTTCTGCCCAAACAAAAATTTAAGATTCTTTGCTTTAAAGGGTCAAAAATAGCTCTTCCGACGAATATAGCGCAAGCGGTAAAATGCATGGTAATATCGTTTAAATAGAAAAAAACTCGGCTAAAGCACTTCTTCCTCTGCAACAGCATGCTGCACAGTGCACAATACATACAGCAACCCAGAACATTGCACTTGATGTGAAATGTTGATCAACATTTTAGGCGGCGCCCACCTCTTCTTCTTCAAGTACAAGTCGGTATAGTTTGCATCTATACTCGTCTTTTCTCAGTGCTCTGCCATAGCGAACGATAAACGAGGAACCATCACTTATGAGATGGAAATCATCAGTTGGAGTGTAAACTTCAGTCTGGAATAGAATCAAAATCAAGTCGAACTTTGTATAACTTCAGTTGAAGAAAATGTACAGCAGTAGCAGATCACGTAAATTGCAATTACATCCTAGAAATTGAAGCTTATTTGACACGTGGTTCCGTTTCCATCTTCGCAAATTCGGGATGCGTAAAAATCAATAAATTCGAAACTATTGTCACACCGTCGGTTCTAGCGAACCACAAGAACAGTAGTTACTAAATTCAAACTATCCTATCGTTTTAGGCGTGAAAACGAGTGTATCAACATGATTTTTTTGTATGTAGGTAAAACAAACAGGGCAGCATATCAAAAAATCCATTTACTATGGTATGGATTCATATGCAAGCTATTGTAACAACTTTCAGAATCAGATGAGGTTATCATTAGAAGGCTTTTAATAAAGCTTTTTGCATAAATTAGAACTTACCTCCTGCCCTCCAGCGTATTGTCGATAAACGCAAAACCTTCTTGTGGGAGTGCCAATGATAGGAGCTATGTGGCGCTTCAATCCCAGCAAAGTCATTCTCTTATCGATCTCAACGTTAATAACTGCAAAGATGTTACGTTAAGTGTTGCGGCAAATGCCCACCCAGCCCAATAGCAGCAATAGCTGTGGCAAGGATTGAGGTTTTCCCCAACTGTTTAGGTTGCCCAGGGTCCAAAGGTTTATACGGGATCGCAGGCGCTGCAGCCAAGTCAATACTCGATGTAGACCAATTCAAATCGTCAAAAATGAAGCGGTCTACTGCATCCACATGAAATGTTGCTCTATGATCGAGACACGATTATTAACCATGTATTATGGCAAAGACTCGTCTTCTATAATGCTCCATTCCTTTGGACAATACACTTTTCCATATTTTTGGCGAATTTTTCAATCAGCAAACAATAGGAAGAAGTAAAATTTCAACAAATAGCACATAGACTAGCGTTGACTTAGAATAAAAATAAATACAAGTAAAAGGAATTAGTCATAAGAAAAGCGTCTGTTTTGATTGGTAAAATCCTAAAAAGGTTAAAAACTTACAAGCAACTGAATGGATTTCATGAAATATTAATGTCCAATTGCAGTGAATAGAGTTATCATATATTCGATTACTTTCCAATTTGAATCATACTGTTACCTTTTGAAGCGGACGAGTTTCCTACGGACGCAGGAGTCACTACGGATGGTGAAATAACTTTAAAATAATCATGTTTCTGAAGAAGTTCACTAGTAACTCCCCATCCATCTGATGCTATTGAGGATGAGGACACTGTTCTTTCGCGGTGGTGGCTCACATTCACACCAGGAGGATTCTGATTTGTTGCCAGGTCAGTGCTGTGGTTCGACAACAGGCCACTATTTGCTGAATTGTTCGAATCCGAAAAAAGAGGCTTTAATTTATCCATTCCTTCACCTGAATCCAGATCAGAAGGATCCTGGTGTTTGGAAGGTGGAGGAGGTAAACCAGGGACAGCATTGCAACCTTCACAAATTGTGTTTGCAGAGGAACAAAAAGTAACCACAACCTTGTCATTTTTATTGTCGCAGTCTTTGTACTGTTCGAGATCGGGGTCGCCAACTGTAGTGGTTTTCGTAGGTTCAGATGTGATTATGTTGCTGGTGGCGACAGCTTTATCCGGCTCAGAAGCTAAGTCGGATGCATCCCCAGTTCCTCGAAGAAGAGATTTGTATGGAGGTGGTTGTTCGGAGCTGGTGGAAAAATCAGCATATCTTAATGCTTTGGTGTAATCGGATGTAGAAGTGCCTGTCGGAGCTGCCACAGATACAGCTCGTCCGGGGTACTTATTGAACGCGGGTTTAAATTTTTCATGAAGCACGTCTGGCTTAACAGCTGCATCTGTTTCAGCGATCGAAGAATTAGAAGCGGACGTTCCGGTACCGAAGATAGAGTCATAAGCAGGAGGGAGAATGGAAGAACGAACAGAAGTATTATAGTCGTCATCTGTTCCAAACTTTCCAGGTTCAATTGGATTGCAAAGTGTGTCAGTGCTATCGAGTGTAGAACAAGATGTACTCAAACTACCACTCTCGCTTCCAACTGGGCCAGCAGCTGCAAAAAACGCTTTCATTAGCAACTGGGAAGGTCTACACGACCTATTCATATGAAATTACTCAAGTCAATACTTAAAATTATAAAACAGCAGCTGAAAAATAAATAATGAAGGGTCTGACATGAAATTAAATAGGCAGATGCGAAAAATGTAGCTGTACGATAACGAATTGCGACCTGGCTTAGCGGTGCCGCGCACAGGTTACAGATCCAGCGTGACGGATTTGATTCACGGCAGGAGCCGATCGCATTTGACATATATAAAGGTAATTGCTGACTCGAAAGGCGCAAGCTCACTTCGCAGTCTCCCTCAATCACTGTTGAATATTCAGTTCAAATTAATTTGAATTAACCTTAGTTATTTACTATTCATTAATCGAATTAAAAATGCTTCCAATGAGCCAGCAAAAAAACTATAGAGTTAAGACCTGTATTTCTGTTTTTATGCCGCAACCGCCATAACTTTACATAACTGCTAGGCCTGCTTGTAATGATCACTCTGATGTAGAAAACTCGCGGGTATGGGCCATGATAGATTGTCCAATGTTCGTGTGTGTCGTGTAAATGTTATAGTTTTCCTTTTTTCTCACGAGTGGCCAAAATAAATGCTACTACTATTGTCGTAGTACAATGACAGTCGCAGTACCATGAAAAAATACGTCAGATGTTACTTTGGCAAATAATAATCAATACACAACCAAGTAAGGTTTGGTAAGTAGCTAGATTAAATTCAAATAGCTTATAGAATATATACGTTAAAACAACAATTTCTGTTTTTACACCATTTCCGATACCGCTATAGCATACTAGAGAATATGAAGAGATTTTATGGTAGGCCTTAGAAGACTTACTGAATAAACGCTGTAAAAACCAAGTACTGGTTGTGAAAACCAAGTCATGGTTATTACAGCATTTAAGAGAATCTTCTAAGGCCTACCATAGTATCTCTTTACATACCCACATAGACTCACATCGGCTCCACATATTTCACTACTTGAGATTGCAATTCTCTGAAACATTTTATGAAACTTATTTTACTTCTCCATACATTGCATGTCATCGCGGTGGTCATCTTCTGTGATTCCTTCCACACATTCAAAGTCTATGTCGGTGATGAAAGAGTTTTGTCCGGAGTGAGATGAACCGCTGTCTTCGCAACGAAGAGAACTGGTAGGCGACACTGCAGATACCACACCTGTGTAAAAAAACACATGAGGTGAAGTGCGAGATTGCGATTACTTCCAGAAAAACTTGTAACTAATCAATTCAGAAGTTTTGTGTTAGTCGGCACAATTAAGTGTACAAATCTTGTTTCTTCGTTTTTGTAAACATAGCGAGCAGCTATTAGAGCAATACGCGTCGCAGCATCGGCGTAACGTTGTGTAAAAACGTCCAGTCATAAAAATGGACATCGCAAACTAATGACAAGATTACAAATGAAGATATCCTAAAAAAACATGGTGAGTAAACAAAAAAATGCATTTTTGATCGGAAAGTGACGTTTCCACCTTCAAGTTTTTCTTGCAGCTGATCACGTAGATCTCCTACGTCAGGCAAATAAGGCGCATCATCGTCATAACTGTTATTTCTCTTTCTTTCTCCTTGATACTCTTCCTCCTCATTTGAAGGAGCAGGGGAACTACCACCAGTTGTTTCCGGAATTTTCCAAAAGCAACTGATTTCTCTCGTAGTCATGCCTACAAGAATGACGTCAATGTAAGAAAAGACATCTTCAAAGAAAAAAAAATCGCGTTACGAGAGGTCGCACTTTCCCCAAGGCTGTGCCTAAGTAACACAACTTCGAATTTTACAGAAACGTCGCAGCGGTGGCAAGGTGTTGGCGACATTGCGCCGATTTGACCAGCCCGGGAATCGACCCCTAAACCCCTAAACCTCCGCACCAATATCGATATCGCTAACCCCTACGCCAAACCGGAGGGCAAGAAACATTTTGAGCGAGATGGTTGGAGATTGCACCACAGATCTAAGATTGAGAAAAAACTCAGCTGCGTTACAACCGTTACGGAAAAGCAAAAATTGAAATCAAATTCACACGGAAAAATATACAATACAAGGCAAAATTAACATTAACATTATCACCTAAATTTTGTTCGCCGTTTGGCTTCTTTGGGCGCCAATCCGTTAATGTTTGTCTAGGAACAGAGGAGCTGCAGCTGTTCACTACTTCAGACGTGGATTGGGAGGCAGGATCGTCTCCGCATCCGAGGGATCCAACTCCTTCATCGCTAGATGAGGTCAAGGTATTTTGAAAATCCGATTTAGGAATGGATCCGTTTTCCGGTGATTTGGAGACGGGATCATCGCACAAATCTAGCAACATAGTATGCTTGCAATTTATTACTAGTGTGACGCATTACGTTGATAATAACTGTAATACAATGGTGTTGGTTTAACTCTTAACCATGCTGCGAGGTTTACCACTTCCATATTTTTCAAATTAATTATTGAACTGAAAATTCAACAGTAATTGAGGGAGACTGCGAAGTGAGCTTGCGCTCTTCGAGTCAACAGCCACCCGTTACATATGTCAAATGCGATCGGCTCCAGCCGCGAATCGAACCCGTCATGTAGAATCTGTCACCTGCGTGCGGTATCGCAAGGCCATGTCACTGACTTCCATAAGAAACATCGCGATAAATACTTTGCATGCCAGGTTTGAAGGTGCGTTCATCGATAAGCGACAATATTATTGCATCTTGTTTGTTACCTTCTCCTGCTTACCGACCATGCAAAACCCAGCTATATTCACAACCACTGCAGTCGTTGCCGCGAGTCGCAGTCTCGTATCGATAATCGCGCCCCAAGTCAGCAGCAAGGCTACAATTATAATACAATAATTCAACAACCAAAACATGAAAATTGCCCGACAATCTTATACAAGACCTAATTTGACTACATCTTCCTTAGAGCGGGAGAGCGCTGTTCCAGGCCATTCGTTCTCATCAGCCACGAGCTACTAGCAGCATTAACATTAGCTATCAGCCCTCATCAGTAGGCATGGACGGAGGTAACTTAATTGGCAATACATAACGTGTGCACTTTGCATTGTCCGTTACATACGGAGAGCATTGCTCTATATGCATTGCTAGGGTTATAAACCAAAGCGTATTTCTAGCCAAATTCGAATTTTGCCTTTGCAGAAACGTTTTCCGGTAACTCATTGCGTAGAACAGTGGTTCCCAACCTTTTTTTCCATGATTATCAAGCTTACGGACCCCCACGTTTTTATGATCAACCTTAAACAAATAGTTTGGTAAATCACGCTTACTTTTGCTAATGCTAACAAACTTTGAATGCAATATTGTGCGTCGAATTAAATTACAAAATGCTTAATTATAAGTTTATAACACATCACATTCAAGAACCATCGGAAAAGTAACTTCGAAGAATATGCTGGTGCAATTTTTTGAGAAGCCTGTTGCTGTCTTTTTTTTTGCACCCAAACACTGAACTGTGGTTGGATGATAGATTACATTAGCAATTGCACAATATTTAGCCAAATAGAAAAACAATTCAGCCTACTGCACTACCGGTACATTACAGTATTTTCGTACGTACAAGTTTCTGCCTTGTGCCTACATCAACATAACATTTATCGAGTCAGTCATTGCTGATGAATTTTGTCGAAATTTAATGCACTTGCGGACCCCAGCAAGCTTTTCACGGACCTCTCAGGGGTCCTTGGACCCCTGGTTGGGAAACACTGGCGTAGAAGAAGCAATACATACATCCAGGTAGCGTAATGTTGATACTAATGATATTGGCAATGCGGTCAATGACTCCCCAAAGAAAAGTATCTTCGAATCTGAAATCAATCTGCATTGGAGCGTTCATACGAGCAGCATCTTCTTCACTAAGAACGTCCACAAATACCTAAAAAGTAGGCAAATCGATTATTGAAACTGGCATATTTCGGAACGATAAACTTGAAAAATGATAAAACGCACAGAAATGCTTAACAAACAAGTCAGTTGTTAAAGCAATTGCCTTTTCCGACTTCAATAAGAAAAAAAAATTGTGAATTGAACACAGACTTCTTTAAGAGAAAATCACATTTTTCAGTTAAATTTCGTGCAGTTACCTACAGGTAGTAATTCGTCAAGCAGAGATAATTATCGTGAAGTAAAATTGCAACAATAAAACTTGGGTGAAGCTTGAACTCACGTCACTGAATTATGATCGCATTTTTTCTATTTATATCTTTATGCGGAAGATGCGCAATTTTTTCTACGAACCCTCAGAAACGTCACTGCGTAAATCCAAGATAGCGTTAGTTGAAAATTTAAAAAAATGCTCTCAGTTTCAAAAGGTAGTAGCTGTTCGACTATCACAATTACACAGTAGAATTAACAGTAGAGTCTAACACACTTTTTTCCACTTTTGATAAAACCTTCTTGCTGTAGTAGCTGTTCGACTATCATAATTTCTCAGTAAAATTAACTGTAGAGTCTGACTCACTTTTCCACTTTTGAAAAAACCTTCTTGCTTCAAAGTGCTTTTATTATTGAAAAGAAGCCGGCAGTCACCTGAATATTTTTCATACGCAACCAGAAGTCTCTCCAATGGGCAGTTGATAAGCTAAAATGTTTAGTTTAAAATTTAAAGCAAAAAACAATAAAACAGAAACATTTTTTGCTACTGCTCACAAAAACGCATATTGTCCTAAACAAAAACAGTCACGCAGAAATTGTAAATTGTATGCCCAAAAGATTGCAAAAGTAACCAAAGACTTCAAACCTAAGCAACCATTTCAAGGTTTTGCAAATTAACGAGAAAGACACTGGTTTCTAATAAACCAATATTACAGAAATTGTCACAGAATACTAAGTTATAAAAGCAATGATGCTTTGCTTTAACTTTTTCAAATTCGGTAAAAATCTCAACGTTTGAAAGAAACAGTAACCAGAGGGCAGCATTTTTCCTTGAACGAGTTACATTCAACATGTTACGTCATTCAGGATTTCTTCATAATTGAAAAAGGTGTCTGATGGTAGGCATAATGCTTCAAGAGGCCATTCAAAGAAAGTAAAATAGGGCATATTTAGGTCTTTGGATGCACTAAATATTTCAGCTTGTGGTAATGCACCGTACCGAGTGTATCAAAAACAGAGCTACCCGCTACATTAAAATAGATGGTGTTAACAAAATCTGCAACGTAACAGCGCAGTCAATTTTTATGCCTTGATACAATTTGACACAAACTGGCAAGAAATAGACAATCGACGTTAAATCAAGCTAACTTACCTTAGCTATGGAAGACTTTAATTGCTGTATTGTGTGGCTCTCAACAGAACGAAGTAAAATAGGGTTGTGAAAGCTCATATTGCGATGGTCAGCTACCAACACCTAAAAAAATTGATTAGCATAAAAGAGTTATAAGCATAACCATTACGAATATGAGACAAGAATTTCGGAAGATTCTGTCTAGCAAACAAAGTACATATGACGATACTAAGTTATCACAGAATAAAATTATTTGAAAAAACTGAAATATCTCAAAATTCCAGCAAGCAAAACAATATTCTACGTGGAACCGTAAATTGATAAATTAATCCTAGGAGGCCAATATCATTCTAATTTCAGATTATCAAACACACAAGAACGAAAAACAGTATTTGAAATGTTAATCTTGCTAGCGACCAAAAAATAAATAACATTACGAGTGGTCTACCAAAACATATCAGTAATTTCTAACTTTTTTGCCAAAATCTCGAACTTTGTGAAAAAAAAGCAGCACAATCCACATTTTCATAACTCAGTATCAAGCACAGTTATATCTTTCTACCTTAATAGTCACACCGCCACGTTCGTAACGTTCGAAAACTTCATGTGATTCTCTCGTTTCCAGAAGCATATCAAATAAATACGTGGTCCGGGGTCCACCTAAAAACCAAAGCTCACCCCTGTAGTCCAACAAATAAGTAGCCCTAGTACCACCTCAGTCCCTCAACAGCTGCGGCAGAAGAAAGTGTAAACCACTTGGCATCATTTGAATGTAGAATTAATCGCTTTTTTTAGCAAATGGTCTAGCTCGGCAGCTGAGCCAGGCAACAGTGATCTTTTGATTACCAAACCCTTTGATCAACTAGTCAGATAAGTGATTGACAACTAAGCCTTTCAAATGCAATCGAACTGTGGCTAGTCATGAAGAACGATTACTTAAATCAATGCATTTCAGTCGAAATACTTTCACAAAAAATAGTGCATTTTTAAATCCAATTTGAATACTTTATACATTCATTACTGTACTAACAAAGCCTTCTTGGTTGTGCACCACCAAAAAATTCATAAAACTCACCTAACAAGTGGCTGAGAGTATATTTAGCATCATCAGTGTCCAGGTCAAAGGACCTGTCCAAAACATCACTGATGTGGTCATACTTGACCAGTCGACAATGGTCCAAAGGAACCAACTTAGGATCTAAAACAATCAATAATGGTTGGAATCAGCTTTTTTAAAAAGTGCTCGATGACGCAGTCAGGATGATATATCAGTAAAACCATCACTTTCAGCCAAAATGCGTTAAAATATAAAAACCTCAACAGTCTGTTTCAACCGAAACCGAGATCATCAAGGGTGTCTTCTACTTGAACAAGCCCTGATTCTATATACGACAATTACGACATCCTTGATGATTCCAGTTTCGAATAAAACGGACTGTTGGGCTTTTCGTATTTTCCATCTTAATGCATTTTATTTGAAAGTGGTGGTTTTACTGATAGGATCAAAAATAAATATTTGCCGATTTATCAGAGCTTTTCAGTTTAAACTTATTTCTACATTATTCAAGTAGCATTTTTCGTATTTAACTTTTTGACACAAAAATCTTCGCTTCCACACATGAAGATTCAGACTTAGCTAGAGTTTTTGCTATTGGAATTCCATAATCGTCTGTTTCTAAATACCTACTGCACAGAAATCTAAATAGTACCTGATCCAAAGATCAGAGAACACAACAACGAAGCTTGAGTGAGATTCGAACCGATGCCTAATGATTATGTTTAACATACAAGCGAAGTGCAAAGGCAACTTGGCTGACAAAACTAAGCAGCCGCGCCTCGTACATTGAAAATTCAAAATCAGATCTTTCTCTTGGTACTAAATCTCAATTAATCATTGAGCAAGGCTTATAGCTTCAGTATCAGTAATTATCACTTAGCTTAGTGAGATCACTTTTAATCATACTTTGCTGTATACGTATTAAACGGTGAAATGCAGGATGCATGAACTAACCTAAATTAAGGAACTTATGGGCTTTTTCCACGGCTTCCTCCAAGAGCAGATCTTTGTGGAATTCAAAAGTTTCTCCAATTATTGGCCGAGAAGGGCCACAAACGGTAAAATGGCGGCAAAATAGCTGCAAAAACAATCATAATCAGCAAATACAAGTTGCAAGGCCATGTCATGTTACACTCACCCGTATACTGCAATTGTTTCTTTCTCTTTCCATTCGAATTTGATGTTCTTTTTCTTCTTGTTGTTGTTTCTTCAAGAGTTTGAGGATGTGAGCGGGAAGGGAAGCCGTTTTAATGAAGCCTGAAAATGTAAGAAACAATCAATAAGATTGTATACCATGGCAAAGAGTTATAGAGCTTGACTTCAATTACAAGGCATAGGTTACTAACACAACGGTCCTTTGTTTAGCATTAAACTGCAAAGTATGCTATGGAATTGGTTTAAACATTGAGCCAAGGCCTTGAACAAGATCTTCTAAAGTTATACTTATTTCTTCACCTGAAATTCATCCACTTTGGCTCGATTCCCAGTTGGTTTTTAAAAATTTAATAACTGGCATTTATTGCTTTTATGCTAGTTCGATGTTCAGCCTTAAAAGAATTTCTTCTGCAAAGACGATTCCGGATCCATGGAAGGAATGGAATAAAAAGAAGATCCTTACTTTGTTACAAAATCCCGATTTCAAGTATCACTTACTTGCGTTTTTTTCGGGCGCAATTTGTCTGTACATCAGCATGTAAGCGTTGGTTGAGCTGAAAATGAAAAAGTCTCAAAATTTCTTGAAAAACAAAACACGCTACACCACAAGCAAGTGTAAATCATCCCATAACGTTGCAACTAGAACACAGTTCCATCTATTGATACGGCGACAAAACTTCGAATTTTTTTGCCATTTTTTAACCATAATTTCTACTCTAATCCTAACCCCGAAACCTATTCTAACATATGCTGATACTGAGTTGTTCTTGTGTCACTAAAATTTACGTTAACCCGAAGCAGAGCATTGTAATTTCGCGCAAAAAAGACAAATAAGTCAACAATATGTGATTATTTTAATGCTTAGCATGCTAACGCAATAGGGTTACAAAAACTGTTAGATTAAATCAAACTAAACAACCTCTACATACAAAGTCATAAGTCATAAAAGGTTTTCTATCACCGCTTTGTCTAGGATGTTAATTCTTTCATTGTTTGCTGCTACAAAAGACTAACATCATACCTGGAAAAGGATGAATAATATGTAGACGAAGTACGGGAATATGGAGAACCACCGTAAGTCTTTTCAATATCCAAATGAGTTACAGGAGAAACGATCTACAAACACGAACAAGTTATAGTTAGGTTCTAGTTTCTGAATCATAATCAATTTTTTGATGTCATAGTTAAAACAAAATCGGCCGTTAGCTCAGTTGCTAAGCGCACATGCTATCGGTGCGGGAGGTCTGGGATTCGATTACCGGGCCGGTCAAATCGCCACAGTGTCGCCAACGGCTCGCCACCGCTGCGACCTTTCCTCGGAGCTGTATAGCCCAGGCGCTAAGCCGCGGAAATGGGCCCCACCCCTCGTTACACGCTTCGGCGCAATACCGCGAGTATAATGAAGATTTGATTTTTTTTTGATAGTTAAAACAAGTGACTATAACAACAAAAATTGAGTTTGATGCAGATTCTAGAACCAAGAACCATAAGCCTAAAGTCCACAAAAATTGGATATGTGGACACCGGACAGGGTAAGTAGGAACCAAACAATTGACAAAGCACTCCAGTCTACAAGAAAACCAATTTTCCCAAAATAGTCAAGTAGTCTCTCGTTCAGTTCAAATTCAAAATTGAAACGCTTAACTCTCCAGCAGCAAAGCTGAACATTTTCCACGCAACAGTTCATTTTTCTTAAGTGGTCGAAGAAGGCAAATTATTATGAGAGACACAAAATGAGCTCAATAATGACACCGGTAATACAACTTATTGAAAAACGCACGACGCAATTGTAGCAATGGGAGGAGTTGTGTCTTTTATTTGCGTACCGTCCACGCGATAGAGAATACGATAAGATTAAGGAAACATAACAACGATTCAAGAAAATGGAAGAGGCAACAAACGATTAACGTTATGGCATGTAGGTAGAAGAGGAGTTAAAAAAAAACAAGAGTTGGCATGATTGCTACACCCAGGTCAAGGTAACAAATCATCACCCACTCAATGAATGAAGATAACAAACTGTTTCATTGTCATCGAAAAAATAGTTTAACATTGCATGTGCGGAAACAAAGCAAACCAGCTATTAAAACACTGTTTTTTTTTTTATCAGTTTTACAACAAAATACTGGTGCAAATACAAAACAACATTTATGCTTTGTAAATGTAACCCACCTGGTCGTTGAAGCTGTACCACTGTCCATCTTCAAACGACTTGATGTAAGCATAGTAATGTCCTCCAGCAGCACTGCCAGAATGAACCATGACTGAAAAAAGCTCGTAGACGTATGGACCATCCTGCAATGAAAAGGTCAAACGGGTGATACAGGTTTATTTAAGGTGACAGGACTAAGTATGGGCCATTATCAATACTTACTTTTAGGTACTGTTTCGCAGCTTCAGCTTCATCAGTTAACAGCCAGCTTGAACTGGAATTACTCTTTCGTCTTTTATGCGAAGTAGAATGTTGAGACTCGATGTCTATTCCTTCATCGACACTGCTTCTTTCCTCTTCTTCGTCGCTACTACTTCTGGGCGGAACCGGAAATAAATCTCCATTCCCTGCTCCGGTAGTTGTGGACGAACTCTGTTCGTAATCATGACCGCTATCATGACTGCTTGAATCCTCATCAACTAAACATCAACATTTATACTAAACGGAAAAGACACAAGACTGAAGAACATATTGTGTAAGGCATTATTAAATATTGCCCAATTAAAAATCACCCAAGAGCTTGGCGTTCTGCACTACCATACATGCTAGGACGATTATTTAAACAACTTAGCAATTAAGTATCGGCAATGACTGAAGAGTGGAAATCTAAACATGTCAGCGAAATAGCCTAGCGGTACCGCGCGGAGGCTACAAAATACAGATCCTACGTGACGGGTTCGATTCACGGCTGGAGTGGATCGCATTTGACATATACCTAGTGGCTGTTGATTCAAATAGCACAAGCTCACTTCGCAGCCCCTCTCAATTACAGTTAAACTTTCTCTTCAATTTCTTTCCCCTTAAAACCATACCGGTGTGAAGTGGCATTTCACCGTCATCACAGAACGAATTTCCATTGCTGAGAGAAGAATCCTGCAAAAAAAGTTGTAAAAATTCCAATTTGAAGGAATGGTAAGATCAACGTACTTACATTCTCATCGATGAAGGAATTTAAGTTGAGAATTTGAGAGAAGGACATTCGGTCGTTTAACTTAATTCGATGCATACTGGTATAGTCGAAATCGAATCTCTTCAGCTGTAGGGTGAGAAGGTACGGAAACCTGTCAAGAATTAAAACAATGAGCCAGCTAGCTTTGCTTAGCGTCTGTTACGGTCTTGCCAAACATCATCAGCAACAAAAATGCATTACATGAAGCTTTCTAGTATTCCTATAGACGTAAGAGCAATAACAGACAGACAGACAAAAAACAACATTAACATCAGCAGTCAAAGGGCCGTTAAGGGATTGGTAACCTTCCCCACACCATAAAGGAGAGGCCAAAGGTTTGGGTAACATCAAAATCAACATCGAGCCCGTCATTGATTATATACCAAATTTAAAACGTGGTTAGTGGTGGGTTTTACTACGATTAGAACATAGACAGCTATTATGCAGGTAATACAATAATTTTTGCATAACTTTGCAGCATACATACCTGGTGAATTTCAATCCCTTTTTGGCATCACATTTTTTGTCACATTTTTCACAGTAGTACTGATTCGACTCTTCCAATACTTCAGGTTCAACAAAGGCATTTAAACCTTCAATCTGCACCCAGAAAACACGTTTGCAAATCAATAATCTAATATTCTAAACAATTACTTGTAGATCTATTCACATAATGGATACTGTAACAAGCTCGTGCTGGATTTAAAGCGCAATTTCTTTGGCTAAGATTTCGTAAGCCGACACATCAGAGTCAAACTGGTTGTATTATTAGCAAACATAGCTAAAACAGACATCTTAAAAGCATGGGCAGGGGGCACTTTAGATTAATGGACAAGTCATTTTGCAGGCCAAACATATTCTCACCACCAGCTTACAGCTAAGTTTCTCTATTGTTTAGCATAGTGAAGAGAGTTCGGTTAATAAGTTAAAACCTACATAAACTCAACAAAAGCTGATGTCATTTTTGCAAAGTATAACTTTTATGCCAGCGTTATGGACTAATGCATATTTCCTGTGTTTTGCATTTTTCTACTACTATTTCTACGTTATAACGACGTCATGTGTCTTTTATCCATTAAAATACCTGTGAAAACATGGCTATTCTTTATGAAAGCATTCGTATAAATCTGGCCTAAAATTACTACGAACGCTCACTGTACACCATTCGGATATTAATTAAATGCTTCCCATAGCTTAAAGAAACAAGGATTCTACAATTACAATAAAATTTTGTATTATAGCTACATTTAGTACATCATTAGAGTTTTCCATAATAAATTTTAGTAACAGATCTTGCACAGCTCGCCGCCGATGCGATGTTTCTTCGTAGCTGTGTTGCCCAGGCGCTAAGTCGCGAAGATGGAACCTGTTACACTTTTCAGCGAAATACTACGAGTATGATGAAGATCTGATCTTGCACGGTCCGATTTTCCAACACTTACCACAGATTTGTACGTTTTATTTAAACCAAACGGTCGAATGGTGATTGGAATGTCAAGGAAGCTATCATCTCTCGCACTTTCATGACCACATTCGCAGCATTGCACATAATCCTTCATTGTACCTAGAATAGAAAAACGCTGTGACATGTTTATCTCTAAAAAGAGGAACTAGCCAAATAGAAAGGAAACACCTGAAACAAAATATAAAAAGGGACACACAAAACAAAAAACACTGTCGGTAACTAAAGTAGCTAAAACAACATCTGTATTTTAAAACAACTCATAATGGAGTCGGTTCAATTTGTTGCATTCAACTAAAAAAGTGAACATACGTTACCAACGTGACAAAATCAAAATGCAAAAGTTATCCCAAGTCGCATAATTTTGCATTGGCTCCAAGTCAAAAGCTATGTTAGCAACACAGCTGGAAAACATGTGAGATGCGTTTACCGATACGCGACAGGCGACAACGCGACAATTTTCTATCGCACCTTGTTGGTTTTATTTTACTGTTTAGCGATTACGCGAAAATCTGAGAAAACCTTCTGCATTTACTTACATTGTAATTTTAGTCGCGCTGGTACTTGTCGCGTGTCGCTCGTCGCACATCGGTAAACGCACCTTTACAGTATGAAACAGTAACAAGATTATCCAATGCATCTTACACTGCTTGAGCATAGCAATAACTTTTTCCACAGACGTATTTTTTCACGGTAATGTGCAGTTACGAACACGCCCCGAAGAAATCAAATCTGCAACGCTTACCTTCATAAAGTTGTTTAATAAGCTGAGCTTGATCTGTTCCTTCGAATTTCTTTTCCAATGCATCGAACATGACACGGCATAGTTCTTGAATATCATGTTGTTGCCAAGCTAAATGTTGGCAAACACGGAAAGGTTTATTATTTGTATTATGTGCTGCAATTTTCGCGGAGTGCTGCATAAATACGCAGCTAATATGCAATAAATCATAACCAAACTCGCAGTAAATTTGGGTCACAAAATATGTACGGATTTATTAACACAGACATAAACATTGCAAGCTTTTATGACATATCTACAGTAGCTTAAGTGAAGTGCTTTTTACGAGTGCGGAAATGGGGATGTCACGACTTTGGGATGAGACACCAAGCTCTGGCCCTAATCCAAACACTAACCTCTAAATCTAAGCCTAATCCGAACCCGAAATTAAATCCTAGCTCAAACTTTACCGTAAAACTCTGCCTTAACGTCTTAAGAACAAGTCAAAAAATCCTGTTTCGCATTTGCTTTCTGGTATTACTCAAATTAAATATCTTATTGGACCCTCAGTTCATAATCTGAAAGCAAATTGCGTTTTTTACTATCACATATACCTTCACTGCTGTCCCATCCAAAACTTCTAGTGAGCCCAGTCGTTTCCACTGACTGCTTACTGGATGTTTGCAAAAGCAAAAATAAATGCTGCAGTTGATATGGGATGCTGGTGGCTTTGTCGTCCGCCGAAGTACAATCCCACCTAACACACAGAGTCAGTGAAATTTACAATGAACTTCATGCTTATTTGATACATCATACAGCTCAGGTGGCCGAGTGGTATAGAGCGTCTGTCTCTTGAGCTGTAGACTCGGGTTTGATTCCGAGCCGGGTCAAATCAATGACTTTAAAATTGGTATCCACAGCTTCCCTGCTTGACGCTTAGCAATAAAGGGGTAGTGTTGAGAACAAGCCGGCAAGTTTACTTGTTGTGCCGTTGTGAAAGGCACTTAGCGGGATTCCCCCATCTTGGTGTGGTAGACAGATGGCTGGCAACTTCTAAGCGAGCTCGTATAACGCTTTGATCGCTTTCTCGTGATATGAGGATAAATATGCAACTTAAGAAATAAAGACACACTAAAGCAGTTGCTTTATAACAACTAAGGTCTAGTACAGGCAAAACTAAGCAAACACACTTAAATTTTCCATTTCAATATATTTTCCACACCATCGTAATGTTAAACGACCAGTTAGGCGACTGGGAGCACCATTTTCAAGGTCTTTGGTGTGATTAAATATCAAGCGAAGTCCCAAAACGTCTTTGATAACATAACATAGCACCTAGTGCAAAAGTTATGTATTAGTATTGCAAATCAAACAACTAGCATAGCCAATACCGAGTTTTGGACATCAAAAAATCTAAGAATTGTACCTTGTTGGTCGTAGGGACATCAGAAACAGGGAACTATTATAAAACAGTAAAATTTTTAATAATTAGCTGCAAAATAACGGTAAACTTACTTATACATTGCGTTTCGGAATTCTGGAGTCATAAAAAGAGTTTGAATCAAACTGTTTAAATAACAAGTCATCGCTTGATTGACAAGTCCGACTAGTTTTGGCATTTTTAGGGATCCTATTTCTTGGATATCTCCACTTATCGACTTGTTTACTCCATTTTGTACTAACGAGTTCGTTTCTTGAGCACTTCCATTTTCTCCAATCATCGGAGAATTGTTTGCCAAATTCTGCAATGAAACAAGCTTATTGCTTTGGACCAGAAACGCTGAAACACATATCTACAACATCTCAACGAAATGAAATCGAGTATCCTCAAAATATGGCCAAAGGTACTGTGCACTTGTGCTGTAGACCCTATGTAATGGGTTCAAGAGACGGTTAATGCCAATTTCATTGATTTACTGTTGAATCAAAAAATGCAAGTTAACTCACAGTCTTTGTCAAAGCACGATTCAACTTAAAAATGTTATATTTTTTGTTTTTTAAAAGTACTTCTGATGCCAAACTACAATAAATCAAGGCTGTTTTTTTTTCATAACATTTTACTCTAAAAAAACAGCACAAACACTATCAATGATGACAAGAATATGAAGTAAACAACTGGTCTAAAGAATAATGAAACTTGAGTAAGGAATACAAATTCTTATCTTAGTACGCTGTAATGCCAAAGAACAGTAATTGAATTGGCAGTAAACTTATTAAATACCAACGTATTCATGAAAAATGTTGCAAAAATTGAATGGTCAAATGCATTCCACGATATTGTGATGACACGGCTAGTACAACATTTACAAAATTAAGACAACCTAGTACCCCAACAGTATCAGTTGAAACAGCATTACGACGATGGGAAACAGTGCTACCAAATAGCTGATTGTCAGGTGGAAAAGAAGAAGGCTCTGGGATTTTCGAGGACAAAGAATTCATATTTTCAAGCTATAAAAACAAGAAACTGTCTTAAGCTGGACAAAATATAATGGCTTCCAACTTCAAAAACATCTTGGGAGCAAAAATACTTGACTAATCCAACCGATAGGACTGTACACCGCAGGAGCAATAAGTCAAATAAGATTTTGTAAACGAATGAGCCTGGTAGTTATGAGCTTAATGAGCAACTTCCATAGCATATCAGTGCTTTTTCAACCACGTGTTTTCAGTGTAGTACAGTTACTTAAAGGGTACACCCCTCCAATATGGTGAACTGGCATCACCTAGTGTATGAAAATCACAATTCTTAAAGGGTATACCCCTCCAATAGGGAGCACCGGCATCACAATTCACGACATTCCATAAAACAGTAGTGAAGCAAAATAGTAGCATCATAAATAGCTAGAACCACAAAACATACCGGTATATACCATAATGTACAGCTTTGAAACTTTTTTTAGAAAACGCCATACCAACATTTAAGGCTTTGAAAGTATTATTAGAAAACGCCATACCAATATTTACAGCTTTGAAAGTGTTTTTAGAAAACGCCTGAACTTTTCTTTTTAGAAAATGCCCTTAAAAGACCTATTTTTGGACTTCTGCAACAGTGGGTGTACATGCTTTTAGCACCGTACTCCTTGTAAGGGCGTACCATTTCAAATAAGGTTGACAAGCACTGGTATTATATAGTTTGTTTTAATCCTTTGCAAATCACAAATTAGGTTGTAGAAATCATATCGCTACAAGTTTGTTCATGAAGATTTGAAGTCATGGTGTTTTAACTATGCTTAGCTGAGAAAGCATGAGATGCTAAGGCTGTTATGGTTAATTTAAGCAAACTTACCAAGTAAAAATTCTCAGTTACAGAACTTACTGGAATAACAGGACGAAGCATTTCAACAGCAGTACCAGCTTTTTCTTTTAAATCAACACGATTTTTGTGATCCAAAGTAAATCCAATTGATCCTAAGTCACAATCATCTTTTTCGTCAATGTCACAAGCAGTAGTGTCCTCATCATTAGCACCAGATGAATTTAAGCTAAGATTAAAAGTTCCAACCACATAACGTACTTTGTCACTCACCAACTGGAAAGAAAAATTAGTTTGCTTCAACACAAATCAGCAAAGACGAAATCGTCACAGTTTCTAAATTCATAACAATATGTAAATGCATACCAACCACACAAAAAATATAACTTACAGAATGTAGCTTTTTGCATGTGGTAGAAGGCAAAACAACTAAAGATATTCTTTCATTTTTTAAATGATTCTTCAGTATAATTGTATACCTCTTCTCAAAAACTGGATTGGATGACTAAAAAATATCCAACATCGTTATAAGGCACAGAATTAATCGCAACAAAATGCAGAAAAAAAAGAATACTGACTAAATGATTAATATCAGATGAACAATGTTTACAATTACAGAATCAGCTTAAGGCACATAAACTGAAGAGACCAGTCATCAAGCTATGTGAACTTCAATACAACATACACATAAAACGAAATGTAAGTGTAAGCTCTCTTGGAACTATCTTCACTCCAGCATGTATCATAAGTTTAATTGTAATGTTGTACTTCTTAATTTTGTTTGTTTTGTTTTGGTACAACTTTGGTTGTCTGCAATAATGCAAATTTAGAACCAATAAATCGCAAGCAGTTTTAACAGTCTGATTCCTTCAAAAGGCATGCAAATGAGTGTAAAGTCAAGTTTCAAGTTCCTTAAATATGAGTTTCGGAAAATTGACTTGATAGCAGCTGATCCAAGGTCATTACACCAAACTGGAGACAAAATGCTATTAAATATAATTTACAAATCCAATTTTAAATGAAATTTAACTTACAAAAGTGTTTCCAAAAAACAAAATTATTTGTTCTTTATTAAAATATAATTCTCCATTAACTGTTAATCAGTAATTATGGTGGATGTAACTAATACAGCGTACAAGATTTCATTACCGGTATTCAACAAATTCTCACCTCATGAACCACACAAGCCATTTTCAAGTGGCAAATAAATTATTACTTCTTCACATTTAGAATAACTTTACATCTTTAATCAACATTAATGCAGCACAATATTCACCAACTCTAAATATAAAAGTAAGTGCAGCTGTGCAGTGGACTACCAGAAAATATTGAAAATTTATACGGTATAAAACAAGCTACTATAATATGGTACAAAATCCGATTCACCATGTTAACCAATTTGTCGGTGACACTGCAACAATGTTATGAAGACATCACAATTGCAACCATAAGGCGGCAGGCCCAAGACATACCCCGACCCAATGCATGCAAACCAGGTACTGGTACCAGTATTCTTAAAATATGATTGGTAACATGGCTGTGTTTTTTTTTTTCGGACATTGTCCAAATTTTTTGCTTAATGTCCGAAATATTTGGAGTCATTTCGGACAAAGTGTCCGAAAAACTTTTGCTAAAAGCACGACAATTGCACGGGCATGTAGCGGCTCCATGTTCATTAAATTTACTAAAATTTTGCGAGTTTCTTTTTTCAACTAAACCGTTGCCACTGTAACGTTCTAATCAAGTTGTTTGCAACATGCGTGCTTATTGCAACATTTTCACTTGTCAGCAAGAAGAAACCGTTTTTGCGTTTTACCATATTTGGAAATTATGTCCAGACGTTTAGAACCCTTGTGGCTACTGCGATATCGCGCATGGGCTTCGTGATTTGGACTCCCTCGAGACTTTAACGACAACTATAAACAATTTGTTGCTTTTAATATTTTGAGTGAAGTTGTGAAATATTGAGCTAAAATAGATTTTTGGAAAATGAGGGTAATTATTGCATCTTCGGAAGAAAGTTATTTAAAAAAGATCATTTTCGTATAAAATCGGTTCCTTCAATCAAGGTCATCAAAGTTTCGAGAGAAATCAAGGTCATCGAATTTTAACAGCTCAGATGGCCGAGTGGAAAGAGCGTCCACCTCGGGAGCTGTAGATTTGGGTTTGATTCCAAGTCGGGTCAAACCAATGACTTTAAAATTGGTATTCACCAGCTTCCCTGCTTGACGCTCAGCATTAAAGGGACAGTGTGAAGAACAAGCGGGCAAGTTTACTTGTTATGCCGTTAGGAAAGGCACTTAGCGGGATTCCCCCATCTTGGTGTGGTACACAGTCAAGGAAAAAAACTAAACGTGGTTAAAGTTTCGTTATCAAAACTAGTCTCGTGTTTTTGTGAAATGCAGTAGCTTAATTATTAACATTTGATTTAGTAAACTTGTAAAATCATTCGTTCATAAATCTTGCCAAAAAAATTTTTAAATGTTTGAAATTTTTCGAGCAATTTTGGACATTTGTCCGAATTTTTACAGCAAAAAAATAAACCCAGTAACATGGTACTACCGGTATTATCACCAGACTACAATATGGCACCGTAGTCTACCAGCAGTCCAGCACTATCATCCTGTTAGTCTACCTGAACAGCTGAATTGCACCAGTAATCCTGTATCAGCTGATCAGTGTATTCAGCAGTTTAGCCTTATGCCAGTGCATTAATCTGCTGTCAGTATGGAGTATGGACGATTGCAATTTCGACACATCTTATAAGACAGTGTTTCTCAATCTTTTTTTTGGGGGTGACCCAAATTCATTTAAAAACACTTTTTGCAAGAAGAGCTGCGACCAACCTAAATTGACCATACTCATACATAACAAAAAATTAAGAATTTCTACCATCGATATATACATAAAAAACAGGACCTTTCACTGCAACAAGTTTTTGATACCGTGGCTTGTTGATTTGCATTAGAATAGCAATCATTGTGTAAATAAAATATTTTGGACACGCAAAAGGGCAGGAAACAAGACTACAATGATGTCATTGTGCAGTGTAGTCACACTTCAATTGCGGTCTTCTCGATAATTCCAAAAATTTTACCAAGAATTTGGAGTTTGTTTCATTTTTTGGCATTTTCACTCAAATTACAATTTTCCACTTCACCCTTCCATGATTATTTGATGAATTTCCACACAAACCAAGATAAAATAGATGATAAAACACAATTATTCTGACATACCGTAATGGACTGATCACAAACAACCATACCAACGTTAGATGACGTCGACACTTTATTTATTGATTATTGTCAAACTTTCATGAACACAAAAATTAGAAAACTAATGCCTATCTATAAATCAAATATAAACAATGTACTTGGGCTACTGTGTCAGCAACCAATTTATAAAACCTTGGCAACCCAGGTTTGGATCGCGACTTATGGTTTGAGAAATGCTGCTATAAGATAGCAATGTCAATGGTCAATAGGGGAAATCACCCAACAACCACTACGGTACTCTGTGCTGGTGCCATACCCATATGCATAGGCCTACCATACCCTGGTGCTGGTACCAATAGGCCTACCGGTATACAGGTATAGGTACAGGTACCGTAGTCTAGCAAGATGGTACAGACCAGGGGTGGGGAATCTGCGGCCCGCAAGCCACATGCGACCCGCTAAAGTTTTAAATGTGGCCCGCATGCACATACCGGTACGACTCATGTAATGCTAAACTTACCATACGACCTCCTTTTCAACATTTTGGCATATTGAACAGTGAAAACATGTTAAAAATTAATTACACAACTCAAACTACACCTGCGGATGTTATGACCTACCAGTATTTTTTTGTTCTTCACTTGATTTTGGGCGAAAAATTGGGTTTCTGCGGACGTGATGACCTTTCTTTTGCTCTCCACTAAATTTTCAAAAAAACTTTTTTTTTTGTTCTTTGCGCATGAAACGTGTGGCTCACTGAAAATATCATGCATGCAATGTGGCTCGCTATGCCTTGAAGGTTCCCCACCGCTGGTGTAGACTACTGATAGGCCCTACTAAATCTAATACTAAACTAGGCCCTACTAGGCTAAATCCCACTTTTTCTTTGAATTACCCCGGTTAAAATCTATGCTCATAGGAACATCTGTCAATTATCTCTCCCAAACTTCTCTTTGTTAAACTTTTTTTGTTTAAAAACTACAGGCTTACAAATTTGGGGTAACGTCTAGTATCAGCCCACGGGTCTGCAGGTTTATTAGGCCTAGTTAGGGTTAGGTTTGGTTAGGATTAGATTCAGTTAGCTGTTAGGGTTGTAACTGAACCGAACCCTAACTAAATGTAACCCTAACCGAACATTGAGACTGATACTAGACGTTACCCTAAATTTGTACATGTATCAGACAATTGAGTGACCAATGACTCTGCTTAGTGCTTACTCTGCTAAAGCTAAACCTCAGATGAAACCGGAATTTGGTATTGGAAGACGGATCTTAACTTAAGCGTGCGGAGTCATCGCATTCGCATGAGTCGCCACACGGTCATAGCCAGGGGCGTAACCAGGGGGAGCAAAAAGGCAGTTGCCCCCCCCACCGATATATTTTTCAGTGACCACCAGCCTACAAACAAAGATACTGATGCTACAACGTAAATCCGAGTACAGGGGAAGCAGAGCCTGATTAAGGGGGGAGGGGGGCCCCCCGAGAAAGGGGGCCCCCCGATCAGTGATAAAAAGTTTGTCAATGGCGTCCTCAAAAAAAGACCCCTTCAGTTTCAAATTTAATCAAATTAAGCATGAAAAGTTTAGATGGCTATTGAATCACTTTACTTCTGTATGTTATGAAGATTTTTTGAGATTTTAGCAATTGCTACCAGTAACTGGCAGCCCTGCAAAAGTTTTAATACAGCGTTTCGGCGAAGCATTTGAAGGAGGGTTATTCTTTACACTAGTTCTGCTTCACATACTGTATATTTTTTCACAGTTGTTTTGACCATTACTCAGTGGCGTAGCCGGGGGAAGGGGGCCCCCCTTTTTCCTTCTGAAGATATTCTTTAGGAAAGAAGACCTTTTTCCTTGATGATTTGCCTAAATCCGGATACAGCACCCCCCTAAATTTTTCGCTGACCACGCTGTCATTACTTATCTGGCTTGAAGAGTCTAAGCCGCCGAGGTGGTCCGGTGGATTAGCTATGCTATTCGCTACTTTATTGATAGCCAGCACATAAGGTATTGTAAGTGTATTACCACCACAGACGTTTGTCCCTTCTTCTGTTTTTATAATAGTATAGCGAATATGCCATTATTTTAGCAGTAGCGTTTAGCGAATATGCCATTATTTTAGGTGTTCTTGCTAAAGTGCATTAGATTCATTTTTGCATGCCTTGGCAACCAGGAATTCACTTCAGATACTAAGGTTAAAAAATTTTCTGATCTTTGACTGCGAGATCATGTTGACAATGCGTTTTCCACTACGCGCATCAATCTGAGCAACGTTGATTGTGGCATCATAAACATCACTATTCAATATTTCTTTCCATGTTTAATTTTCCAACTATCGAAATAATATTCTGTGCCGCGTTTTTGTTCTTAAAAGTGCAGGTAGAACGTAGAGACCATAAGCACAGAGCAGTCGTAGCGGCCTAGCGGGACGGCAAACTTGATCAATTTTTATGCTGTAGCAACGGGGGGGGGGGGGATTGGGGGTTACAACCCCCCTCCTCCATTGAGCCTCAAATGACGTCATACTTACTTCTTTTTCTTTTATTTCGAAGTGAAGTGCTCTTTTTACTTCGAAGTGAAGTAGAAATTTATTTCGAAGTGCTCGATGCTTTGTCGTTGATAATCAGACACGCCGAGAGGGGGGGCAGAAGGGGTCATCGCCCGGGGGCCCGGAGACACAGAGGGGCCCTGGGTTCAGAATTGTCAAGATAGAATGCAAAACTACGGCCTACGGACGCCACTAGTGTATTTAGGGGGTGCAATTGTGCTATTGTGCTTTATATTTTGAATCTCATCTTTTCAATTGTGCTATTGTGCTTTATATTTTGAAGCTTTATATTTTGAATCTCAGAGTATAGGCGAGACCTACTGGCTAGCAGGCTAGCCTGCGCCCACTACTAGGTTAACTAGTAACCCCCCGCTACCACACAAATTATTATCCTCACACTGAACACATTACTAAATCCCCACACTGGTGACCCCGACGTGATACACACTTTACCATATCCCCACACTAATTTTCAGGCAGTGTGGGGATATGGTAAAGTGTGTATCGGGGATTACTAGTTAGCCTAGTAGTGGGCGCAGGCTAGCCAGTAGGTCTCGCTTATACTCTTTTAAATTTTGCTCCACTTGCGAAAGCGCAACTTCGGCCGTAGCCGCGCGTGAACACTCTTGATGGAAATGGATGGAAGGCCCGATAGGTAGCAGTAACCCTTTGGTAGACTAGCTGCTGCACAGTAGCCTACCAAACTCTTTTAGGGTTGCTGGAAAAAAGAGATTGCCAAATGGATTGCTAGGAAACTTCTGGATCTTCTTTTCTTCAATTTTCAGGCAGTAGTTCAGCAGCAACTTTTAATTAAAATTTAACCAAAAAGACAATAACTCAGAACACATAGAGCACCCCTACAAGCTAGACTTTTTGAATGCAGCCAGCTACCTCGATTTATAGTTTTTTTGAACATTGAAATGGACAATGACGTCACACACAAAATTGGCCAATTGCAGCGAAGCGGGAAATATTAATATTTTCATATAGATGTAATCTGAAGTAAGTTACAAGAAAAGCATGGTCGCACTGCAGCGCCAGCGAGCCGCTGCGGGACATAAAGTTAAAAATAGGCGAAAATTTCTATTATGCAAATGAGACATCGAAATTGACGTGTTTGTGACATCATCATCGAAAATGACTTGAAATTCATAGTTTAAGCATTTTGTATGATTAGACGTAAAATACAGTGAACAAAAGTAAAGAGACGGCAAATGCTTTATTTTGATAAATTCGCCACAAGAGGTATTACTGTAGAAATAAACGCGTAAGTTAGGGCCCCCGCAGGGCCCTACCTGAAAAAAAATGTGGAGAACCAGGGCCCACCTGTAGTGACCTAGTCACTACAATGTATGATAACTTATAAACTAATTGGCAACACTGTATTATAATCTGTGATTATGAAGTGGCAACATTAATGAATGTTTCTTCTTGTTCTTTTGCCGGATAGCAGCTAGACTAAAAATTGGATGTTGTGAGTTAATCAAAAGAAGAAAGCAAGAAGAGTGTTGTAGAGGTGAGTAGTGCCCTACAGCATATGGCGACCTCGCCCTACACACCCGCTTGCCACCTATGGTTGGAGTTACGAACTTACGATAGAATGAGGTCACTCTCTTACGTCCATGTACGCAATGATGTACACCAACCCTAGGCAAAACTAGAATGGTTTCTGAATTCTAATGACACTGAATTTTGCTAGTAGGCAAAGTTATGCCAATTATTTAAGATTTTAGCTCAATGTGATCAAGAAGAATAATTTTGTAGATCTAATTTGTCTGCAAATAAATCAATAACACTAGTTGACGCTATGTAACTGAAAAACCATCTTAGTTAAAGTCTCTTCAGTGGTGCTTAAAACTTCAAATCCATGAAGTAAATCCATCAACATACAATGCATTCTACCTAGCATAAGTAAATCCATCAACATACAATGCATTCTACCTAGCATATAGAAATAACCTTTAAAGGTGCTAGGTAGAATGCATTGTATGTTGATGGATTTACTTCATGGATTTGAAGTTTTAAGCACCACTGAAGAGACTTTATTTAATAGTCGAAACGTATCCCATCTTAGTTAAAAATTTGAGATTGTGTGGCACATGGAGTTGCCCGAGTGGTTGGTGCGTAAGGCTCCGAATTTGGTTTCACGGGTTTGACACCTAGCTAGATCATCTTCCATGATGCGTATAATTCACTCATATGAAAACCCAAGCTGCAATTGTGTGGCTTAAAAAAAATTTGAGATTGGGTGCGTTGCATATGGATTTGGCCGAGTGATTAATGCTTTCGGCTCCGGAGCTGGCTTCGCGGGTTCGATGCACAGCTAGGTCATCTTCCATGATGCGCATATTTCACTCACATAAAAACCTAAAATGCAATTCTTCGGCTTGAAAGAAAAATTTTGAGATTGTGTTTCTAAGTCATACTATTTATTATGCAAAATTTGAGATAGTGTATGAAAAAGTGAGTTGTGCTTGCTTTGCGAAGGTGTTTATTGTTACACAATATATGGACATTAATAATCAGATGCCGAGTGGATAGATGGTCTGCTTATGGAGTAAAAGACTTGGGATTAATTCCGACTCGGATCATACTATGCAAATGACTTAGGCTACCACTAGCTTACCGGGTTGACTATCAACATTTGGGAATAGTTCCGACTCCCGAAAATAGTCCCAGCTCAATGCTCATTAGTTGCGTCGCGGGAAAAAAACAAATATTTAAGGGATTTCACCACTTTCAACTCACAAACAGATGACACTATTTGCGATGCACTAAACTGACAACAGAAGCGAATTAACCCATGAAAAAACCAGTCCCGATTTTTACTGCGCGCATAATGTTGTACTCAGCCTAGCGAAAGTACAATAGGCTACTTTTCTTAGAGCTTTCGTCTATGAATACTTGAAACAGCAATACGAACATCCACTGATCGGTCGATGAATTAGGCCTGCTTACGCTTTGCGGACGATGAAAAATTGTTTTCCGTTGTCGGAACTTGTAGTAGCAAATCTACTTTTTTTCACTTAGTCTTTTTCATTCCCATCACTTCCGGTAAAAGTGCGAAAAGTTATCCGTATTGAAAATCGTTATTACTATTTCGTTTTCTTAGCACACTTTGATTTTTGCGAAATAGCAAAATTGCAAGCATATGCATTTATGGAGAATAAGCACGAGAACCGAATAAATCCCACCTAATGCGTAATTGCTTAGGGCGCGAATTAAAAGTGCTAGGCAGCGATTTGTTGTAAGTAAAATGGTACATGTATTGTTTGTATAGGGTGAATGACTTTTGAAGTGACTAGCCTTGTGATGACCTGAAGCTGCTGAGTCAGGTTTAAAATCCACAAAATTTTCCGGTAAAATGCGTTCGTATAGTTTTCTCATGAGTCACAATTCCAACCACCCTGGTGCTACTAAACATTTGGCTCATTGAAGTCGCGAAAGCATAGTTTTACGATTTGTAATCAAAGTCATTGAGGTCCACGTCGGATTCTCAGAAGATTATCGGAGTTAAGCGCTCTTAGCGGACACCGTTTTTTAGCGACAGAACCTACGGAAACAAAACTGCGCTGAAGGCCATAAATAAGCACAACTCAGACAGTAATATGGCAAAAACGTCTACTGTATTTTAATATGTAATCGAGCAAGAGCGACTACAAGGTATGATTGAAAAATGGCTAATTACGCGAGCGAAAAGCGAACTATGGGTGAAAGATTTTGTGAAATTATCACTCGATTAAAATTAAAGAGGTGCAACACAAGTTCTTGCAAAATTCACACTCAATCGTCTTTTAAAGATAACATACTTCATTCATAGAAGGGTACAAATAATTACTGATGTTAAACTAGGCTGGAAAAATTACAAAAAGTACACAAAGTTTTTGCAAAACTCGCGTCTCGGTGTAAAAAAACACGTTTGAACAGCCTAAAGAATGTGGAGACAAATTTAGGAAATTTTGCAATTGAAAAAACAACAACAACGTTTCTAAAAACACAACCTTGAAACGAATAAAAAAAAAAAACAAATAGCAGCTTTTCGACACTTCTTCAAAATTAACTTCATATTTCTTAATTTAAACGCCCTTGCCACTTACAAGCTGTACATGCATAATACAGTAGTAAAAAGACCTGTGGAAGATCTGCAACTCCGTTTAACAAAGCTTCGAGAAAGAATCGGCCTGAATCCGTAGTTTTGTGGCTTGCTTAAGTCTTAGATCAACATCAAGTCAGAGTCAGACTTGGCCTGGTCGATTGACTGACATGCCCGGCAGTCTATGCACCGAACTGTTGGTATGCGAACTGCTAGTGGGTGCAAATTCAGTTTACAAACCACATTTTGGGGCAGAAGTCTTCCAAAGGCCTAATAAAAACACGTAATATTTACAAGTAAAAGAATGAAGCCATAATGCCGTCAGAAGCTAGAAACAATTTCACAGCCTCTGATTAGGCTTGCAGGCGAGACTAAGGCGGGTTTCGAACTTGCGAACCTGCGCATCTTTTCTGTACAAAATATTTACAATTACATCAGTCCCAGTCTCACAACCTGAGAAACAAAAGTGATCAAAAGCAGGAAAACGAAGACGACGAAAACTGAGTGAAATTGATCGAGCACATCTTAAATATAAGGCCGCCGCTGAATTTTTCATGTGGTTTAGTTCACAACTATATTTCAAAGATTTCAATGAAGTCGGGATTTTTGCTAGCTAAAATGAAAAGAGCTGTGTTTTAAAATAACGTTTCCGTTCCAGAAAGCAAAATACGCCAGTTTTAACATTTTAAAATACAGGCTTTCGCGAAAAGCACTTGATGTTTTGAGACCCGTTTAACCCAGAGTATTTCCAATCAATTTTCATAGTTTTTTTCTCATCTTCGAGTTCCGGTTTAGTCGCCATCGCAGAGACAATCACTCAAATATCGACATCAGCGTAATAGAAGCAACAGCAGCAACAATACAATTTCAGCTTTGGTAAGTAATGCTGCAAGTAAATTACGATGGAAGCATGAAGAGATTATGGCCTACACTATAATTAGTCGCTTGTTCAAACACTTATAAATGCCACAAAATTCCATTCGTACAGGCTAACTAGAAGTGGATTAAGTACCAATAACTTCAATACAGCGACAATGAAAAGTATAATGCAAGCATGAAGAAGACACTGTTACTAATGTACTTGCTTTAGACCAATCAGAAGTTAGGCCCATATACAGTCTTAACTAGCACCAGTTGAGTTTAGCTTATGTTAAAGCTGCAGTGTTGTCATTTTATTTTAGGTAAAACGCGTTCACCTAAAATTCAGCACAATAAATTTTCCGAATACAATATAGCACGCCGACGAGAAAAATCACGAAAAATAGCACCGCAAAAACCTTTACAGCAAATGCGGGAAAAAGATAACCAGGATTGAAAAAATATCCTTTTCAAAGTTTTTTGTGGTAGTCACTAATTATTTCATTATTAATCAACTTTTCAAAGTGGACCGAGCGGGAAATACCACCGCTGAAAAGCAGCCTTTGAAATCGATAAGAAACCGTTTAAAAAAGAACTGAAGCTTGGTGACGGGTTGTTTGCTTCCAAGTTATTCAAAAGATTTTTGTCATTCTCGGTGGTAGAAAGTTGATGATTAACAATTACTAAAAGCTGAGAGCTTTTTACCTGGTAAAAATTTGACCAAGGAAGAATTCTGGCAAGAAATGCAGAATTCGACACTTGCAAATCCCCAGTCTGCAAAATTTCACAATCATTCAAATACAACCAACAAGTACATGGTTTAGCACAAGGTAAAGTTTTTGAGAGTCAATTGTTCGGAGAAAAAAAAATTTTGAACGCAATAAAGGTACGATTGGCAATTTTTATCAAGCATTAACACTACAGAACACAAAACATTAGTAGGCAAAGCGTAAACCTGGCACTATTTTGGTTTAAAAGTTAAAAAAAAGGTTAGCAAGAATTTTGTTATGGTTAATTGACATTTTTTCGATTCTAAGGCAATGCAAGCAATGCATACAAAAGGGCAGTGTAAAAGCAGACATTTTGAGTCGCTTTTTCATAAGGCAGTGAGATGAAAAAGCAGATCTAGGAAACACGAAGGGGCAGTACATACACTGCGGGGTACTACGAAAAAGCGTAGGGGTGAAAATACGCCGACAACACAAAAACTACGATCAACCACATAAGGTCACAATTTAGCAAGCGGAATGCGCATTTTTAAATGCAAATTGATTAAATCTCAAAATTATTTTAACAATAGAGGTACAGATTACATAAGACCTGAGTTCAACATCAATAGCAAGACAAAAAAATTTGAAATTAGCAGAATTCCTTAATTTTAGTTCGGATAAAAACCACACTTTTTTAAAGCAAACGATTTTCAACACAATAACAATAAACACCTGGTCAAATTTATTTGAATACAAGAATACCTTATATTCAGCACAAGAAAAATCAACAACGTGAACTTCGTTCAGGGTTACGTGCCTTGGGCTATTGGGAACCTTGTTGGTAGCTTCAAGTATATTTAATTGATAAAATATTCAATTAGGTGCGCAAAAAATCTTTAGTAGGACTAAAAAAAATCAAAAACTTAATTTGTTTAAATTTAAAACTACCAACGCTTTAACAAATGAAGTGTTTAGTTTTTTTAGCGAAAAATCTGGATAAACTCTCCTCAGTGTCCTCACAAAAATTTGGATTTTTGCGCTTGTTGCCTTTAATGACAATAAAGTAATATGGAGAATAGGTAAATTTCTCCCCCAAAATCACGACCAAGAATCGCACTTTGTTCTAAATCATAATATTAACAACACGTTTGGCAACTCTCACATGGGTACATGCAACTTGACAAGAGAAATTCAGCAGCAAAAAAATGGCGACACACACTAATCTACAATTTCACCTTAGGGAAAGCACCTAATCACAATCAAAACGACTTTGTAAAATAATGCTAACAACTGACTAAAACATATTCTAACAACATACTAACATCATGATTGAAAAAGAATACAAACAACAAAAAGTTCTATGAAAAAAATGCTCTAAAATTCCATATAAAGTCAGTCGCTTTGCATTGCTTTGTCGCTGGCTTGAAGCGCCACTCTTTGCACCAGGCTAGTCGGTATGACTGGTATTATGCTGGGGTTAAAATACCATATCAACATCTGTAGGAGTGTTGTGAGACTGCCTGCAATCTACTGTTGACCCCCCAGACTCATTCACGTTTCCCGCTTGCGGTTCACCCCCACAATCTTGCACCTCGTTCCCACTGTGATTAGGGTACTTTGGGTTGACTTCGCTTTGCCATCGGCTTGCGTTTAAAGCAACGTCTACTTGTTCGACGCATTCTCGCAAAATATCCTGAAAACAAAATACCATTTTAAGCTTTTTACATAAGCTATGCACCTTAACCATCTATAATTACAACCTCACACGGAGGACAGATCTGCCTGCCACTTCATTTTTGATCGGGCTGGACCAACTTGAAGCGGAGACAGGATAAATAGATGTTATCAGGCACATAAACATCGCAATACCCACTTCCGTAACTGAGCCGTCAGATAACTTTAATTTCATGCTTCGTTTTTCAACCAACCGAACCAAACTTGCTTTTACTTGGCAAAATCATAAATGGCATAGATACCTATCCTAATTTGGTAACAGTGTAGTTTCAAGCAAAAAATTTTGGTGCGGTTTCATTCTCGACTTTTTACATAGAGCTCACTATTTAGTTCTCATGCATTAAGTTTCAAATTTTTCAAAACGAAATTCCGAAAATGCAGCAGGCGAAAATAATGCCAAAAGCTTTTACTAGACTACTGGTGTAACGTTCTCCAAAATCATATAGTAAGTCAGTACCATTTTGCTTTTGAGATAGCGATAATGGGCTTAGCAGAAACAGGATAAACAGAAAGTAATTGACACCAGCTCGCCATGTTTTGAACAGTAACACATTGGCCAGTTATTAGCGTTCACCAATGAACCCTTAATTTACAAGCAGGTTTGTATAATGCCCCTCACGATGCTTTACATTTCTATCTTTTTTTTTCATTTTGAAAGCATCTAGGAATCGAACACAAAATTTACGGCATCATCTTTAACTTTGTCGAGCGCTTTACCCAATTGGCTACGGAAGCTCATCAAAATGTTCGAGTTTAACAGCAATAAATGTATGCATTGCGGATGCAAAGTTTTGGATTGTTGAGGTAACACATCATATGGCAAAAGGAACTTATTTAACACGCTTTTTAACAAAGTTCCACGTGGCAACTTCATCAATAAACTTTTGAAATAATTTTTTACATCATTCTTGGGCAAAACCTAGACACAATTGGCTTAAAAACACATCTATCAATACATTAGTAAAAGGCACTTTCGCCATCTTTTCAATTCCATTCATCCAAACATGGATATAATGCTTTTTTCAAAATGATGTTTAAGTCAGTATTCAGGTAATCATAATTCCTTACAAATTTTTTGAAGAGATTTTATCCCCTATCCGTCACCGGTAAGCACGCATAGAAGGTTTTAACTTCGAGAATAATGCAATCCTTATTTCCCATACCCACACATAAGTGTATATTGTGTTGCCCAGAATGAATGCATCATCTTTCTGAACTGGTGTTATACTATTCGTTTTGGCGCGAAACGTCACCTCATTTCGCGCGAACAATTTTCCGTTGAGACAACAGGCTTCCGCGGCAAGAACAGCGCCATCACCCGACAAAGCATGCGACAAATATTTAATAAACGTGACAAAAAAGAAGGGAGTTATTCCAACTATTTGGACCAAGGGCAAAACATGCAGATTATCGTTTGTGCTATACGCAGAACAAATGAATCTATAGCATTATCAACTTTGAGGTCGTTTATTTAAACCAAACATTCCGCAATCGCGACAGTTCAATGTAAATTCTGGAAGTTTCTTTCGCAAACGCCAGGGGCAGTGACGGCCTTTGCCACAAGAGGGAGGGTGTGCAAAGCAAAGTAGAAGTACGACGCAAAATATAGTTTTCTAGCACAATACATCGTGAGGGAGAGCTCCAAGCATTTGCACTGCTTGTCTTTCGTAAAGACACAGGCCACTACCGATCGCTGGGGCTCAGAAAGTTCGAGGCACGCTTTCAGACGCAAAGACTTTGCCGCAATTAGTTCTGGATGCAGCAGCGCGCTCATGTTGAAGATAAATAGTCTTTTGCGGAAAAATTAGAAAAAATTTTGACGTGAAATAAAGACAGATACGACAGTATTTCATTACGATTAGGTTTCTGAGCACTTGAAAAAAAAAAAAAATATTCTAGGCCGCCGTAACCCACATGCACATGGCTTTACGTAAAGCGCAGCAGATATTAAGCACCAGTAACCCTGATTTAAACCCACACCTAATCATTTCAATCTGACCCAAATTTTATTTAAAAGAACGACCCTACATTAGCGTAAGTAAAAAAATTCAATGACAAATTTGCGTTTACAAGGTGTGATTTACCTAAAATTTGCTCCTCAAGTGTTTTCTTGAAACGCGCCCCATAGCCTCTGGAGTAGTGCACGAATCATTACGTTATTGGCAGCAAGTTAACATCAAAGTTGCTGCCCACTGTAGACAGTATTGGCCGGCCATTAACTTAAAATTCCTTACCGAGCCAACTTTTAGTAACTTTTACTGTCTTTTCGTAGTGCAAACATTAAACATAGACGCCGTGTCGCCGAAAAAGAAGAAGTCTAATATTTTACCCTGATTACGGCAAACCAAGTCCAATCACAAGGTGCAATAAGTGCTGCCTTCATTTGTTGAACTGTTTCGGGCCCTAAGTCAACGCAGATGCCAAGCGTCGTAAAAAAGTAAGTAGAAACTTGAAAAAATGTTTTTTTAAGCAAACGAAACCGTAAATTCAAAGAAATCCCACGCAGAGCATTCTACAAAATAAATAAATAAACACATAAAAAGAAACAAAACATACTTCAGCGACATTTTAGTGCGCTTAAATGAGCCAACACAATGCAAAACTAACATATAAATTACTGGATGAAAAAAGACTCATAAAGCGTACAACGTCCGGAATTTTAATACAGTAAAGCTTAGAATTTGTTCAGCGGTCCTTCAGATCCTATTGAGAACTCAAAGCCGGCCTGAGAGCGCATTACAATGAGCAAAGAATGTTCTTGACCTTAAAATGTTTGCTTGTTTGCAGGATTGAAAAGCCTTGAAAATCCAAAGCGAATTAAAAAAAGCCCATACATCATTTCAAATTACGATCGACATGCAATCACTACTCTGATAGCGTGGTAGCGTAATGAGCAGTTCATGTAAGGGCTACATCATTACGATCAAAGGACTAATAAAATACTTGAAAAGTGACAAGCCGTCAGTAGAAACACGTTCTCAGGCGAATTCGAGTGAAATGAACGTAGGCCCAGTAAACAAGTAGTAAAGAGGACCGAAATAAGATGAAGTGTCGGTTTGAGCCACGGTTAAATCTCCTCGTAAAAAGGATAACGATGTATATTTTGAAGCAGGCACACGACACAGAAGTCTATTGAACGTGCGCGTCATCGTGAAAGAACGCAGTTAACACTGCTGTTTAACAAAACACTCGGATCTCCAAAGTCCTTGAAAAAAGTGCTTCCTCGCAGAGAACGTGTTCAAAGAAGTTGGTTTGTTTGGCAGAGGCACTACACATGCCAGCAGTGCTCTCAAAGCCCCTAAAAAATGTCTGCGGTGGTCAAAGACTCACAAATTGCTCTGAGAGCCAGCGCAAAACTCTATCCACTCGTACAATCAGCTGGAAGCAACAAAAACGATTGGTTTAAACACAAAATGGGACTTAAGTATATGACAACTTCTGTGACAGTATGACAAATGACTAACCCAGTGCCATTCGGACTTAAACGAATGACTCAAAATAACAACGTAAAAGAATTACAAAACAACATTGTTGCTTTCGGAAAAACAAAGAAACTTTTCCGAGCAAGTAACATAAAATACTCCGTTCCCTTTTATTTAGAAGGAAATGGGGTTCGAGCCCCATTGAAGAAATTGTAAAAGATGGGAGTAAATTTTGAGAGGTTAGGTTTAGAGCAGATTAAGTTCACATGAGCTTGTTTACAACACAAAAAAAAGCATGAAAAAATCGCGATGGGCATGTCCCTCTTTTTAGTGAAAAATTTGGAATGAAGTTCATTTTCTCCGAAGCTATAATGTGACGCCGAAAGACAATTCTTAGAGCTTTTTGATGAGGTTTATTTTCCAGTAGCAGAGAAGTTGATCGACCAATTTTGCAAATTTTAGTTCAGTTTTATGCATCAATTATCACGTCATTTTCTGACAGAAAATTATCTCAAAGGAGCATTAAATCTCGCCCAAAAGAATTTTTACCCATCAAAATATGCATACTACTCATCTTTTTTCTCAATTATAGTGGCGTTCGTAAAATTAAAAAAACATTCCCATATTGTTTTTCGGATAAAATCTATCTAAATTGTGGTATGAAAAAACGAGAAGCATTATTACACCAGAAAAAATAAAAAACGAAGCATTTGCAAAAAATATTCTCAAGTTGTTGGCAGTGAATCATGCATTTTCTGCAACGAGACTCAATTTCAACCACAGAAAACTCATCGAAAAATTCCAGCTGATGAATTATGGCAGTGTTTATTCCTAGTTACTGCAGTAAACATCTTGTTTGCAGACACACAAAGTTCTCTACAATGACCTACCGACCTAAAAATCACTTGAAATATTTCAAACTATGACTTGTGGGTGGGATCTAATTGCATTTCTAATGGATTTAACGATGCATATGCTAACTCTCCAAAGGTCAAGAATCCCTTATCTGAATGACGTAATTTTTGACCAATCAAAACGGGCGAAAAAACACATTTGAAAGTTTGATCTCTGACGCAATGGCTTTCATTACAAAAAAATGCTAGAAAAAAATCTGTCAGATCAAATTGAAAAAGAATGAGTGTTGATTTTCGTCGGAAATAAACTGAAATGGCAGATTTCAGAAAAGCCGCAGGAATTTGTGGGCAGACGCTATCAATCGTTTTCGCAAGTTCGTCATTGGATAAAATCTCTTCTCACATTGTAGGAAGTCAAAAAATTGTTGAAAGAATTACCGAGTCTAACTTCGTGTATACATTTGCTCCCGCAGGAATGACGCTAAGATTAACAACAATTTCAAGAATAGGCTTTGAATCGCCGACCATCAACACATATCCCGATATGTTTCATAATAACCACCTCACAAAGTCAGTGAAAAGTGAGACAGAGTTTTGCTTGAGGCCAGAGCGAAGATATTTTTGCATTGGTTAGGATAGGAAACGCGTCACGCTTGTTCGTTGCTGGAGTGGCGTGTGGTCGTCCTAGCACCGTATTTTGTCCGAGGTGAAAGCAGAATGGTGTCATGTGCGGTGACAAACACCTTCACTCGAACTTAAGCTATTTAGGCACAGCGGAATGGAACATTTAACGCATCAAGGAAATGCAAACAAGGTTGCAGGTGCAAAAATTGTAACTGGAAAATTGCTATTTCCCACGAGAACAAACTGTTAATTCAGGGACGTGTCAACTTCGAAGACTTGCATTCCCCACATACCTTGGTATCATAAACAACCTGGTGCTACTCTACACTCTAATTGCTCATACAGTCACTAATATCATCAGTTTTTCTCAAAAACGATCTTTTTAAAAATTAGAATCCAGACACAATTCGAGTCAAAAACAATGAGAGCGTCAAACGCGGTGTACGTTAATTTCCAAAAGTTGGTTTTCTCAAAATTTTGATTCTAGAAACAAGATAAGGAAAAACTCAAACCGTTAACGCAGCTGGTAAGCCAGATTCTCATGAGCTGCAAATGCAACATTCGGCTTGTTCCCTAGCATGTGAGGTTATTATTCCACCTACGCCGCACCCATTGATTCACAGCAATCAAAACTACAGCCTAGTTATTTACATAACAATTTTCGCATTCTACATACATGATACAAAGTATGACCAGATGCATCATGGCATACTTGGATAGGCATCTAACCCATGAACTCATGCTCACAGTCCAATGCACCAATTCAACGTGCAAACGTGAGATTATCGACTGGAGTTAAATAACAATGCTGTCTCCCCATTTGTCATTGCGAATAGCTTTTTCGTTGCTACGCAGTAATACTTTCCAACTAGATCGTCTAATTTGATTGCTACATAGATGTTAATGGAGGTTACGTTGAAAAGTTCCACTAAAAACTTTGAATTCAAAAAAAAAAAAAACTACGACGCCGACATTTTAAGTGAAAATGCAAGCCCAAATTTATCTTAACAGTCTGATCCAATACAGAAAAATTGATGCTGCAAGCAGCAATACAGAAAAATTTAACTCTTTCTAAGTGATGCATCGACCACAACCCCCCCCAAAAAAATCAACAGACAGCCGTAGATCCACTCACAGCGGATAAAAACCGCTCGGTTCTAGAAAACACACTATGATCGACATTTGCGTAGGTGGACGAATTATGCCGAAAGCTAGGCCAAAACATTGGCTAAGCAATATTTTGGTCAAATTTTCCCGAATAAACACTTTAGTAGCTTGAAAAGAGAACGAAGTTAAGTGCTGACGTCATTGCAAAAAACTGACGTTAATCTGAGCCTCGTTGCAGAAGCAAAACAAGGAAAAAATGTGCTTGACTACGTCTAACAAGCGTAAACATCGGCTTGGAAAATAGTTGTCACTTAATTTTAACGTTGGAGCGACACAGGTTTGATGCTCGAGATGGGAATGACTTCAATGTGTCCTGAAAGACACTTAATACATATTTCCACCAGGAATTTTACACCGGTCCAATGATGGTGGTTCAATTTGGCACCAGAGCAGAGAGAATTTTCAAATAAGCAAACTGCGCTCTTTGCCTAAGTAAGGTTAATTCACACCAATATCTCAAACTTCCACTCTGTCCTACGTTATCAAAAAAAAAAGCTTACGCGAGTACTTTTGCAGCCACTTTTTTATCTGCTGATGACGGAATGAAAAATATCCAGAAACATTTGACGATATAAAAAGGAATAAAAAAGACATGGAATAAACGAGGTGCTTTGAAGAGCGTGAAGACTTGAAGCATAAAAAACATATATATATATCAAAAACATAATTTCAAGCGTTGGAATGCATTTTTGGAGTGTTTCTACACGAGTGGGTGAATAGGTAGGTTAAAAAAGGGCGTTTAATGTAATCTGGTACCAAGTTTGGGCCACTCCACAGCAATAAAAAGATAACTCGGCCCGATTTATCACCACAGATATTTTAATTTAGTTTAAAGTTAATAAAACCTGCCTCACATTTAAGACAAACATTATTGGATTTCAAAAAAAGAATTTTTCGACCTTGTATCGCTTATTTACTGTAAAACCGTATGAAATGAGCCCAATATTTCCACTTTATAAACATGTAAAGAAACTAAACAAGAGCAAAGAACAAATGCCGACCCCAGCTCCAGTCTATTAAGTAAAATGATAGAACAATATTAGAAAAGGTTTTATGCATCATTTACACCCAGTTGTTGATAGATCGCCGGAGGGAGATTAAATAGGAAGAAATACGTTGTAAAGAGCGCAATTTCCCATGTTACAAAGTTTAGAATGGCCGCCCAGTGCTGAAAGGTAAAGAATTTATTTAATATGAGCAACAGCCATACCTACTAATACAACATGATTCTAATGTATCGATAAGACGCAACCGGCAAACTGTTTTACCACATTCCAACGACAATTTATACATTTCTTCACATTACGTCATCAATTTTGGTTAGACAGAATTTAAAACCAAAGCATAAAAAGCCACCAAGCAACTTAATACCATTACCGATCGGGGAAAACAAACTACAACAAAAGTTTCAAATTCCTTAGTCTACAGAATCGAAATTTCGATGCCTAAATTAAAAAGCCCTAACTCAAAGGCGTAGCGAGAAATTTCAAAGGGGGGCATAAGCTGCAAAAGCATCAAAAGAGTCTGGTATATTTTCGTACCTCAACAACAGTTGATCTTTTTTTACTTAAGTCAAAAGAAAAGGGGGGGCGTGGCACAATGCCCCCGCTCCTAAATACGTTCCTGCCTTGGCTTAATCGGAATACGAATTCATGAATTGCAATGATTTGTGTATAAATTACTTAAGAGCTAGATGTCAAAAATCTGTTCCAATAAACCACCTCCGATAAAACCTTAGTCGCTCATATTCAAATAAATTATATCGACGAAGAAAAATCGTACCGGCGTCGATTTTTTAGTCTAATAATCCTGCTGAAACCTGATTTGCGTATGTATATCGCCTCGCTTCATTTATTCGTTTTTTTTGAAAGGTAGTGTTCAATGGCCTTTAGTCGGACTAGGCTGTTGCCAAGAGTAGAGAAGCTACAATTCGAATAAGAAAAACGCTACTAGCGCAATCACATGGCATTTTTTTTAATCGACTACGATCCGCGAATGACGTTGGTCCATATCGATAATTCATGAATTTGAAAAAATCCATAAAAATACTGTCTAAGTATAGCTTTTTAGGCCTAAAACCCATTTCCAAACCCTTGCATTAATGTCGCAACTTCTGCATCGTCATTGTATGTCATACGTGAGCTGCAATCGATTAGAAAAAAACATTACGCGACGGGCTTACTAATATTATTTATTTCTTATCCGTTGTCAAAGATTTCGTCGAAACATCACAGAAAATACAAGTCAAAATAAATGAATCTAGGTCCTTGTCGCGGTTAAAAACAAGCGAGCGAAAAGGAAATTAAATTAATCAAGGTCAATATCTCGTTAATGGGCACTAACAGGATTCAGATTGTTTGAAGCTCGGTGGAGAGAGTCGTAAACGTATTTGAGCACGGTTAAAAATACGCATTCTTCGAGTTCAGAACGATATTTAATTTCTTTGCCTTTTGTACAACTAGCAAACATTTATCGGACTTGTGTATAGATTATATGGGCGGAGGCTAAGAAGTAAATACAGAAGTATTGTTAAAAAAATGTTGAAACGATTGAAGACGCCAGAAAACGGATTGCGCACAAGTGTGTTTAACACCAAACAGCAAACGAAAGAATGATATTTTGACAAAGGCAATTTTTTGTGAATACCCTTTACGTAATGCTTCTAGTGTGAATAAATTGGCCGAAAACCATCTTTCACATCAGCAAAGATAGCTCAAACCTTGCTCACAGAAAAAAAGAAAAAGTTCAGGTGTTTTTCAAAAAAATTTTAAAGCACATAACAGCTATAGGGTCAAAAACTTAAAGTTTGCGCATAAATCTACCACATAGGCGCAGTTTATACCTTTTTCTACGCTGCGTAACTCTTTCGTGAGGGCTAAATATTTTTTATCAGTGTCTCCAGACTTGATTCGCTTTTCTGTTTGTTTTTAGTCGTATTTAACTTCGAAAATCGTGGGAAAACGCCAAAAGAATTTAATTGCCCCGGACTACTTCAAATTTTTTCCCGGTCTACTAAATATCAAAGTACAATGAAACCCATCTACACAACATTCACTTTTAATACAACGCTGCATTTGAATATAGCAATTTAAATGCATATCATAAGATTGCTTTCCTCACTTAGGGGGTTCCCAGATATTACGATTATTTTTTGAACTGAAATAGAATCTTGGTGGGCTCGCACGTTGAAATATGGTCGGTAAATAAAAATCAGTCTTTCTCGAAAATATTTGCAAATTAATTGCGTCAGAACTAAAGCTTGATTTACGCAAGAATTGTTGATGCTTGTGGCAGGGCAGCGTTTGGTTTGTTGTATTAAGTTGAGCATTTTTTTAAACACTGGGGTAAGTGTTAAAAAAAATCAACTTCTGCAAAGCAATTTGGTTTTGTAAGTTTTGGCGAGGTCACTTCGTCTATCCGAAAAATATTCAATTCGGGTGTGGATGATCGGACAAACGCTGACGACGATTATTTAGTTTCAAAGCCTGTAGTATTTAAGCCTGTACGGTATGAAACCTTAGCCCTAAAGTATTCAAGCTAGTTTATTAGAGTGTAAATCAAATAAAAACCAACCTAACCTCTCAGAATCGGTCATTTTAAAATTCGCTATTTTCCATAAATAGGCTTCAAATTCAAAGTTTCAAAAGTCAACTCAGCATATTCAAGAGAATCAAAAATCAAATCGTTATTACGCCGAAGCGTGTAACAAGTGGCGGGGTCCATCTCCGCGGCTAAGCGCCTGGGCAACACAGCTTCGAAGAAACGTCGCAAAGGAGGCAAGCCGTTAGTGTCCGATTTGACCGACCCGGGACTTGAACCCCTAACACTGAGCTAACTGGCCGGTATTCTTGCAAACGCAAGGATCAGCGTTATAAAGGTCACTGAATATGAACGCTGGAAAGGTGGTTTTGGTGGCTACTGTTAATATCCGATTTTGTGTGGCAAGAATTATAAATCCACTTACTTGTGTGAATGAAACATAATTTTTCACACGAATAGGAAACACTGTGACTTTTTTATTAATGGAAGGGGCATTCCACTGGATGAAATATTGCAGAATTACTCAGAAAAAGTGGACAGTGACCAATAAAAGTGATTTAATTTATATCGTGTAAAACATGAAAGACATTCGGTAGTCGTAACTGAGCAATGCCCTGTGGGTAAATAGTTGAATCATCATGGAGTTAGCGGATATATGTTATCTTTAGTTACGCGTAAATATTTGTCAACAAGCGCTTTTCAATATGGGAAAAACGCCAAGATCTTCTAATGCATATGAGCCAAAATACTTTAACATATTTGAAAATAGGAACTCATTCCACCAATCAAATCAAATTGATGATGGACCAACTTGAATCAAACCAAATTGTTATGAAAGCGAAGAAGGCCGCAGTCATGACGACGAGGTCATGTGATCGATTGCGCACGTGTGGTCAAGAGGATATGACGGCGAAAATCCGAATGGTTAAGACACAAAGAATTACTTTGATCGCTAATCAGTGCAAGTGGGTTTGGGTTTCGTTACTGAAAACGCTTTAGTAATCAATTGGAAAGTTGTCATCTTCTAACTGGCGGAATGAACCTCATTTGACCTTTTTATATCTCGCCAAACAAATAAACTGACTTACAGGTTGCCAAAAATGGTTTCTGTACCGCGCCATGGCACATCACCCATTATAATAATAGAAGTGCCAATAACCTAAATCCCGGGTAAAAAATAACTTCCAAAACAAATAAAACTACATCGAATACTAACTAAATAAATCATCTAGTCAAACAGACTTACAGGTTGATTCAGTCATGCTTTCTGCTATTCACCTAACTCTGCAATACCTAAGTGACAAGACATTGTCCGACTAGAATGACTGTTATTAGGATGTGTTTATTTTATAAAATCAATTCATACTTGTTTGCAATGATCGGTTTCCCTGCTACAGTCATAGGACGAAGTCAACGTTCTAAGAGCACTAGTCATTACCCTTAACGAGCAGATAAACACTGCCCTATATCAATTGCTCAAAGCAAAATGAATCGAGGACAAAGCAGTTTAGATTACATAAAGAATAGAACTTGTTTCATCGTCTTTCTTAAATTTCACTAAAATTTCGTCGTAAAAAGCTAGGTGGGCATGGGCAGATTAGGTTGCTCTATTCAACCCGATTTTCTTAATTGCAGTTTCGTGTACAGATTAAAGTCGGTGCTAAGACCATCGAGCAATTTCGTAACAAATGAACAAAAAAATATGCTCTTTCATCAACTGTTATGAAAAGATCGATCTAATCTTTAAAGCATTACATAATCAGAAAATGTATAGATAACTTTCCACACTGAAAATAACAGGCTTTGGCGACAAACTGGAGATCGATGATGCATCAAAGTGGTATGACTCAAGGTCAACCGGTATTTTAACGTACAAAGTACTTGTAATCGTCTGCAATGTTGTTTCAATGTATGCAAACTATGGTCAAAAGCCACGTAGTTTGAGTCAGAATAAAAACAAAGCCAAACTCACCGGATCAACACCAGTTATCTCTTGTAGCTTGTCGAGCAGTTGATACGGAGGAAAACCGGTCATTTCTGACACAGCAGCAGCAACACAGGAAGCGGCCATCATTGAAGGGGTGTATGCGTTGAAATTGTGATCTGCAAAACAAAACAGTCGACCATTGACCACAGTCAGGAAGCATTTTTTTTTACAGCAAACTCAACTCGTCATCGACATGGCCTAGCGGTACCGTGCGCAGATTGCAGATCCAACGTAAGGGGTTCGATTCACGCTGAAGCTGAATGCGTTTGATATACGAGGGGCATTCAAAAAGTAATGCACTCAAGTGCATTGCTCGTTCAGGGGTTTACCAATCTTGTTTATATTTGGCACAAACATGATAGGACACACATTTTTGCGATTGTTATATGTTTTTCATTTATTTTCGAATTTTTAAAGCTTAAACTAGTTTTTTAAATGGCTGCCCCTCTTGAATCTCGTCAGAAGCAAAGAGCTGTAATCGAATTCCTTGTTGCACAGGGAGAAACTCCTCTGAGAATTCACAACCAGCTGAAAAATGTCTACTAAGATAATACCATAGACCAGTGATGTAAAAAGATGGGTAGGCCTTACAGCGATTTAAATAAAGTACCGGTACTGAAGACCATGAAAAGGTGGGCGAAGCCAGCGAAGTCGATAAGCCACTTGATGGTCGCCTACCCACCTCTGTCAATCCTGACAACAAAACTTGTGGATTTTTTGTCGAAAGGGGAAACCATTAACTCTGAGGTATACAGTGAGACTTGTAGGAAGCTCAAAGCAAAAATTCGACGTGTTCAGCCCAACTTGGACTTGGCAAATGTACTCCTACAGCATGACAATGCCCGTCCTCACCCAAGCATCCAGACAACGGAGACCATCACTTCAATGGATGGACTATGATACGACATTCGCCATATTCTCCTATTTTGGCACCGTCAGACTACCGCCTCTTTGGTCCAATGAAAGAAGGACTTTGGGGCAACCAATATGACAATGACAATGAAGTGAAAACTGCTGTCTTGAATTGGCTTAGACATTAACCGGCTGAGTTCTGCAGCTTTGGTATACATGCCCTCGTTCACAGATGGGTGGTAGGTCTTGAGAGAAGTGGAGACCATGTGGAGGAGTGAAAATGTAATCCTCACACTTGTACCTTTTTTTTGATGTGTAATACATGCTACTATTATAATTTGCTGGAACATAACAATGTTGGGTGCTTTACTTTTTGAACACCCCTCGTATATAGCGGGTGGCTGCTGACTCGAAACGCGCAAGTTCACTTCGTAATCTCTCTTAATTGCTGTTAAATTTTCAGATTAACGTAATTTGAAAATAATCTCAGTTATTGTTTATTCAAAAACTTTATTATTATCTAATACAAAACCGTCCATCAACTTGACCACTGTCTGTGAACTTGATTACACAATTTCGTTCACTTTTAACGGCACGTGCAAAAATCAGCGCTAATTGGGCCTCATGTGAAGGACAGTGCTGCATGAGGTCAGTGCAGTTGCACTTGAAGCGCTCAAAATTGACAAATGGCTTTTGCAAGGAAATCTATTGACGTAATAACTATGCGGGGTGCAGCGTGGTATTTTGCTAGCTCGGCATATCATCAAGGCAATAGCCTAAATAGCTGACAGTGCAGAACGTTTAAATGTTATTAATCCGTTGAAATTGTCTAGTGAAGTTGTTAAACAATTAACTTTTCATATCATCATCTTTATAAACTTACACCCGCGTGCCCTTTGCAGCGCTTAGCAGCTAATCCAACTTTTTTACCATCCAGCGCATTTTTTAACATGTGTAAGTGGCGTATTTTTTCCGTTTACAAGGGTAGCAAGGCATTAATCGTAACATTAACTACTGTATTTACTTTTCGAAACGAAACTGCAAATTGCACACAAAAATATCATTTCCGAAAACTAACTGCATTCCAATAATAATTTGAATACGCACAATAAAAAGAAAAAACGCAGGGAATAATTCAATAGTTTATGAAAATAAAAATATAAGAAATCGGTTAGTTGTTAATACAGGAGCTCCTAAACTGTTGAAGATTAAACTGTTTGATTTTAAACCACTCTATAAGCTGAACTATCCGTCAGAGATGTCCAGTGTCCACCGATTTGAACAAGGATTTAAACGGACAGGAATTTGGCAACTTCGGGGATTTGGGCCGGATTTTGATGGGTTTCTGCATTTGGATTCGGATCGAATTAACGTTTTGAAAAGCCAAATCCAGACACATTACTACGCTATCCGTAGCTTGTTTTTTTTTTAACGCAATAATTTTTAAAGGAGCTCCGCCGAACTTCAATGTATCAACCTCAGCCAAGTTTAAACATATCGCGTAATGAAACTTCAAAAAGTGGTGTGTTTAACGCACGCCTAGTCTAGTGTTTAACTCGTTCATACTTCCAAAATGAAATTCTGGGCTAATATGAATGTAAAGGTATGGTTCAGAGTGAGGCATCATGCAGGGAGAATCAAGATGAAGCGATCTTTGCTTCTGCATCGTATTTTTCAAGTTGAAAAAAAATTTATTATACTCAATGCAAATTAAAAATGAAAAACTTCAAAGTTTGCGAAAAAACTTGCGCGTTAATCATCAAGTTCATAAGTTAATTAAATATTTTTGTTTAACGCAAATATCAAAGGTGAAAGTAATTAGACGAATATTTCTCGTTCTGTTTTTTGGTTTTACACAAAAATGCAGAATATTGTATCACAGCTAAAATAAGCCGCATTAAAATTTTACCACGAGGCTTACGTACCATTATTTTTAAACAGAAGTCTTTCAAACAACCGAACCAAACTAAGCACATGAATTTTCTACACAGGTCTATTATTCAATCTAGCTTAGTGTCAAATTGTTTTATAAAGTCAGGTCGTTATATTGAATGCGGATATCCTAAACAGTCCACGTTAATAGCGAGTCAATGCCAGGAATATGATAAAGTACGAAATAGTCTCCTAACTTAGCACACATCCTAACGTAATTCGAATCCAACTTATTTTTGATGAAAGAGCAACGGCCGAACTCGCGGAGGCAATAAAGAGGAACTCTTAAAGCTGCAACGAAAAATACAATCAGTCATCGCAGAACGTTAATCAGATTCCTAACACAGCCCCTTTGACTACAGCGTACGACGGCTACGGCCAACACGTCATTTCTGCGTATATGACTTATGTACTGGTGTGGCATTTCTTAATTTACAGTAGTATTTAATATAAAACTGACCTATTTTTACCGTAGTAAGTTTTGCTAAATTTATGATAAATTCAATCCGGTTTAATAAAATCTTTTAGCAGATTTTACCAAGCACTTCTATACCTATAAAATTTGTCATTAATGTGATAAATGTGGTAAATATTTCTTTTTGCAAAATCGTAGTTCCAAAATGTTTTAGTCGAAAAATCAAAATATTTGAGGTATAACAGATTGAGCATGCGCAAATTGCAAAAAAAACTTTCAAAACTTTGGCAACTGTACTGTCAAATTTGACGAGCAGTATGTGCATAAACTGGGTGGATATTATTTTGAAATTTGATATAACAGAAAAATGTTAATTTGAAGATGTGATAATTTTGAAGCAGTTTTGTTAAATTTTTCAAGGCCCAAAGCTCTTTGTTTCTCAGTAAAATCTTGCTGAGAAAAATTAGGTAAAAATACTGCTTAAGACGTCAAAAAAATGTAGAAGTAAAACATTGATATGAAGAAGTTGTTTCACAACAACCCGGGGAGGATCCAATACTTTTGTCAGGGGGGGGTATTTTTATGATTTTGTGGCATGCAACAATATTGGACATTGGTCCTCCCAACTTATGATGTTACGCCAACAACACTTACAGCTGATTACCGCTTTACACTTTTTGGAAGGGAAGGGACAAACGTCCCATCGCTCCCTCTCGAGATGTTCCCTTGACACCATGCCAATAAATTGTACGTGAAACGAAAACATAATAACAAACACTTAAGGGTATGTTTAAAATACTTTCTAAATTTATATTTAAAACATTACTTTCATTAGACTTTGACCTAAATTACTGGTTTTGTGGGCCGAAAAAATGCATTTAAAAACATGTTAGTTAATTTTTGGATCAAACCATAGTGAATTGCTATGTTAAGTAGCCGGTAAATCAAGTGCTAAAAGTAATGTTACAAGTCGTCGATTAAAAGCGTTCTGGGCGGCGTTACATTAAGAGCGCTTTATATATACCTGGTCATTATCGAACTCCATTTCAAACAAGCCACTGCTAAGGTAAATAAATTGCGCAAGAATGTCTACAGTTACAATGATACTACTAATTGTACGCTTACGGGATTTGCAGAGATTAGGTCTTTTGCACGAATCGACGAGGCATGATTAGAAGATAGCAAATTATGACGTCATCACTTTGCGAGCATGGGAATGTTATGATAGCGCTATGAGAAACCGACAATTACTTAAAACCATAACGAAAATAAAGAGTTGGGATAATGTCTGATGTGAGTAAAGCATCCCAATTCGATTGGGAATTAACACGGATATGGAGCAAAAAACCTTTATCCGTATCAATTATCATCTCATATCATAATGAATGATGTAACAATGACTTTCCCATAAATGATAGCATATTGAAGCCTCATCATCAATAACGGCCTTTAAGTTACTTTGTGCAATCGACCTATTTTTAAGCGAACACCAGTACAGTTACATCATGCGAAAGGCAACAAAGGCCCGATGAAAATTTAATAATAAAGCCTGAGAGTTTCGATGGCTAATGAAGCTTCAACGACGAAATCGTGCTCTAGAGCTTCTTAGCTAGCACGATAAACGGATTTCCCGTAATGCGAAACTCTATGCAGCAGTTGATGGCAAAAGCTCAGCATCAGCGCAGCGTGCGAAATTTGAAACCCTAAACAGTAAATATCATACGCTGCTTATTTAGTTAAAGCTAAGCTACTTTTAGTAACTTAAGCTCGGTTTATGCTCTGTGAAAAGCAAGACAAGATTGTTGGACACTGTAGTTTCAAGTCAAGAATGTGAGTCCGTAGCCTCAGACTTTTTGCCTAAGAATAATAGCACATTTCTCTGTGGATGCTACTCTGCTCTGTGGATGCTACGAAACTAATACAAGGAAGAATAGGGACGAGATTTATTTCGCCTGCTTGCACGGTCGTCTTTCATAAGAAAAATATCGCAGACATTATAATGGGTTAATTAGACGACCCATAGCTTAAAATTCCCAGGCCCAAAGATATTTCTGAGAACAGTTATTGCCACTGGATAGCCCCTATATTAATTAATTGCCTAATTTGCCTCAGCTGTATCTAGTTGAGTAACCGATCAGCACGCATTGACCTCTTTTGCATTCGATCCAATGGACACATTCTCTTGATGGCTTCTATATTAATAGAACTGGGAAGTGCTGGATCGCTTTCCGTCGCGCCTGTGGCATTCAATTGGGGACCTTGGTCTCGTACTCCCGAGTTTTGAGCCCTTTGAATTTTTTTTTTTTTTCGATTTTTTACTGGAACTCTAGGGGAATCTACGGAGTTTTGGTGGAATTTCTCAATGCGAATACCCCCAGCCCGCAAAAAAAATTGGGTAGATTAACAGCAGCAATAAACTTTTTAAATACTTACCTGTGCAGCAAAAATGAATGAAAGCATTCGAATGTTTTCGTCCAATTATAGCATCGTCTGCGGACAATCCAAGGTAATAGAGGAACTGGTCAACAAAGTCAATTGGAGTTATTGAAAGAATGTCCCATTTTAACTTCATAAGGAGTAGTAGTTCAAATTCCTAAAGTTTAAAAAAACAATGACATAACCTACAGCGACTGTCCACAATAGTTGTTTTAGATGCAGTATCAAAAATGTTTTCTCACATTTTGAAATCTCGATTTTGCCCCGTCACTACGGGGAGTTTGTCGGCCTAGCCTGGAAACAGCAAGCGGCATTAAACTCTTTTATCGTGTTGGTATTCCAAATATTTTCTTACAAGAACCAGAGTTACTGATATAAATTTTACAAACCGCAGACAAGGCTCTCTAAAAAAGAAAAACTCTTATGTATACGTTACGTATATATATTATCTCTGACCTAGTGACAAGCGCAAAAATGCCAAAGCAAACTATTGATAACCTTAGCAATTAACAAGGGCAGCTGCAAGCTGCAATGCCTCAATAACAAAAAAAAATTATTACAAGGAGAAAGTTGAGAATTAAGTTGATAAGAGCTACTTTGAATTGCAACAAATGCCGCATAAAAATAGGACTTGTAAGCCCTAAAATCAAAACCTGTTTCCTTTTGCAACAATTATTTAATTTGCCGTTAAATGTCTTAGCATTTTATCTATTGCAACGCATTTCTAGAATTTTTTGCGCCTGTTTAAGCAAAACCCCCAGCTGCGTTCTCACGATGGTAAACCCAATAACATTTTTAAGCACACCACTTTCTAGCTCTAGATTAGAGATGAAAGGTATTGACAAAAAAGTGAAATCAGGGCAGAAATGTTTTTTCACATTCATAAATTACGCCCAATGACATCATTTTAGTAAAACTATTGGGTGCAATGAAAGCTTTTTTATCGTGCATCATTGAGTTCAACAACTCATCTTCAGCTATGACTCGCAAAGAGATAAAAACAAGACCACAATGAAAGTATTTCTTTCAAGTCTCTTATCCCCGGCGGCCTATTTAAGGCTATGACATAAGCGGCAAAAGAGTGCAAAGAATGCAGTTTTCTCTTCATGACCCCGTCACACGCGGTTGCTTCAAGTGCCTTAGGACACCAAACTTCCATTTTTATTCTTTTCACGCTTAGTGAGGTCTGCATTGTGTGATTTTAAAGACAGTTCTCAGGCATTTTTCGGAAATGAACTCATGACAAACACCAACTCAGAAAAAAGCAGACAACCCAGAGGTTATTGAGGTAGAGATCTGACTTTAAAACATGAGTAAAATAATCAAACAAGGAAGGCTTCATTTAAAGACGCAGTAATTTGTCAGAACCGACTTATATCACCTACGGTCAAGCTAAAATATTTGAACATGAAATACTCACTAAAAGTTCTTCTTGTCGAACCGAATTATCCGTGTATATTACTAATTTTTCTGTTGTCAAAGGTAAGGTTTCTTTGGCCTAGAAAAAAAGCAAACATTAATAAATATACAAAAATCAGACTCGCGTTAGGCCACTTACTTTAGAAGCAAGTAGCATGCAAGCAGAGCCAAGCGATTGAAGTTGAGTTCGATGTATTTCACGGACACTAAGATAACGATCTAAGTAATTCATTGACAGCGGAAAAACATCATCCTCACACCGCTGTTCCTCACATACCTGTTGAAAAAATGCGAAATCGTAACCTATATACATTAGCATAGAAAGTTATTGAGTCTACAGCCCTACATAAAACAAAAAAAGATCAAAATTATACTCGCGGTATTACGCCGAAGCGTGTAACGAGTGGCAAGGCCATCTTCGTGGCCTAGCGCCCGGGTAACACAGAAACATCGCAGCGAGGCGAGTCGTTGGGGTCCGATTGGGCCGGCATGGGAATCGAGAAAAATGTCTTTCGGAACGAAAGCGATGTCTTACACCACAACGCGGACCGGCCGGAACGTTAAGATTTAATTCGATGCCGATCGGACCTATCTGACAATTGGGAATTCAATTCATCACGTCGTAGGCATTGGGCTGGATTTTGTTATCTTGCGGCAGAATTACCTTTGGGTTACCAAGTAGCATAGCCATGAACTTATCTAGCACAGTCTTTCCGACTCATTTGCATCAAGTGTATTTTTGGTGCAGCCACATTGGGCAAAGTCACATTTGGCGGAGTCAGATGGCTTGGCGTGGTTATCTCTGGCGCAGATAAATCGTGTTTGTTCGAAACAAGGCCCGAACAAGTACGGCACAGATTTGCGACCGAAGTGACTAATTCAATCGTTAAGAGCTTTGATGCATGCTGCTATTTGTTCAAACATTGGAGATAATCAATGCGAAGTTGAAGCATCAATCAATACCAATTGGAATTCGATTCTTTGGCATTAATGCAGGCTCTCACTGTAATGTAAGACAATCGTTTGTTCTTAATTTTGTAGTTACTGGAAAGGTCACAGTCATGCAGCACCAATATCAAGATTTATAAAAACAACCTATATCAATTTCCCTACCAATGAGACGCACCGTCAAGAAAGCTGCAGAAGTAAATGCTTGTGATGACGTCATTAGTATTAGTTTTTACGCAAAAATATTAAAATTGGCATGGAGGACAACGCCTTCCTTGGATACGTGGATGCTATCAATACCAATATAACTTCAAGGATAAACAAGGTTTAACCAAGTAGTCTAGCACTTAAAATTCTTGACCGAAGAGCATAATTCAGTAAATAGCACAGGGAATTTCTTATGAAGCTGATTTAAGAATGGAATGTTTGTTTTGTATGAGAATACAGAGCACTACACTCCTGCAGAGATAGGAACATTAAACATTGCTGGATAAGATGAAAGCACGCTTGTTGACGTTTCAAACTAGCGATCACTGAAGCTTGCGCTGCACGAAATTTTGTGAATGAAAAGCCTCAATTTCCTTGTAAAATTGTATTCGTCTCACGCTGCGGAAAGACCGGAAATTAGGCGCTAGTTGCACATTAACAAAATCTCGATTGGTTTGGCAAATTGCATGACGAATTGCCGGATCAAGCCCGCCTGCAATGAAAAATGTTCGCCGCTTCCACGTACTTGGGTTTGCGCGTCACGAAAAATATGTCGCACCACCAACATATCCGCTTCAGCGACTTTCTTGATCGCCCGACAATCGTGGGATAAAAGCAAGAAGAACCACTTATACTGTACTTGTAATTGCAATAACTGATGTACCAGTTCAAATTAAGGCTACTTGATAAATAGAGTTTTATAAAATTGACTATGCTTCATTTGACCATAAAGCATGACCCAGGCAATAGGCTATGGTTCAAACAATACCCAATGGCCATCTTGATCATGAGTTAGCCTAATACGAACAGCAGCTGTTGGTCAACAGCCTAATCGGTGTAAAAGAAAACAATTTCAGGATAGAAACACTAATTCTCAATTAAAAGAACAATTTAGTGCAAGGGTCTTCAACCTTTTTTACACAATCGCCCCTTTTTGGAAAATGTGGGATCAAATTGCCCCCACAGAGCATTCGTGTAATTTTTTCACTAATATCAGGTGAAGAGCAAAAAAAAGGTCTTCACGTCTGCAGAGCTCCCATTTTTCCACTAAAATCAGGTGATGAGCAAAAAACAAAAAGGTTTTCATGTCCGCAGAGCTCCCATTTTTTCACCAAAATGAGGTGCCTCCACGTCCGCAGAGCTTCTTTCGGTAGATCATTACATAATTATTTTGTTGGCAATTCTGAAATCGCCCCCCAATTTCAACAATGGTTACAATCGCCCCTCTTGAGGGCCGAAATCGCCCCCTGGGGGGCGATAACCGGAGTCTATGTTTAGCCCTCATTTTAGTATATAAACGCCTGGATTCGATAAATTCAGAGCTAGGCTAACTAGCCTGCGCCAGCTTAAAGGCTGGCACCCTAGCAAGCTCAACACCAATTTGAAAAATGAAATCAAACAACTGATTTTTGGAGGTACTAGACTACCCAGTGTAACAGTGAAAAAAGCGATTGCGTATGCAAGGAGTCGGCTAAATTTCTTCAAGGGGAAGGAGAAATCGTGACTCTTTACAAGGGAAGTATCATCACCCAAACCCCTAATTTTGCGTATTACATATACCGTTTTTGCTGAAATCTTTCTGTGGACGCTAAGGTTCAAAGCCCCTTTTACCCAACGTCCACGTGCGTAGCCACTAAATTTAGAAGACTGATTTCGACTAGGCTAGGCTACTGTCTAATTCAAATGCCAATTATCTCTACAATTTCACATTCAGCCTTATTGTAACAACTAGGAATTTCTCACCTGCATCATCCACGTGGCCACCATTTTCCTCATGTACGGTTGCACATCATTTTGTACGAAGTTAAAATAGTTCGTTGTGGCGTGATAGCGTTCTTCCATTTCCAGCATGTTGCGTAAGACACGAACATCAAACATTACCGGATCTCTTTGAGCGCGGGTAATTTTCTCGTCTGAGCTCAAGGTCTCCCCACAGGCAAGACTCATGATTGCTTGATTGCAATAAGAAAAGGAGTAAACCTATACTGTATGTAAAACCAGTCTGTTCAATGCAAACAAGTGCCTGCACGCTACCAAATAACTATGAAGGAACCACAGCTGTTGACTTCCAAGGTTGTTTCGTCAAATTTGATCAAAAACAATCAGCTTTCAAGAGACATTTTTGCTGTTCCTCTCGGTGGTTTCACGTACAGGAACGGCCCAGGCTAGGAATTGCGGAAGTGACTTTGTTACGTCACACTCAAACAATTCTACATAATAAAAATTCTTTTATCTTCAAATAGTTTCTTTGTGATTCTGCAAAAAACAATAGACGAATAGGAAACACGTCATAAAGAAATTGCAATGTAAACAAAAATATTTGCTTATTACTGGCGTCTGCTGCGAAAGCATAGTCCAGCAACCACCATTCTTAACTACAAAAGAGCTTGAGGCAAGTTTTTCAGGAGCGGACGCCATGCCTCCCCAAACTAGGTTGCGACGTTTCCACCAAAAGACGAACGGAAGTCACCCATGGGATCGGAAGGCGGATTCGAATCAAGCACCCTTTTCAAAAAAGATCTATTTCTTTTTAGTAAACTATCCGAGTAATGGGTATTTGGCAACGAGGGGATGACAAATGACATAAGCACAATTTCATTAAAAGATGGGATTCATGGGCAACATAGTGACTTGCCAGCATTAGCATAAGTCGAATAGGAAAAATGGAAGGTAACCCTAATCACGAAAACAGCCGCACGACTTGCATAACTACAACTACCCGGTATTGGAATTCAAAACAAAATGCGAAAAATGGCAAATGTAAAATGTGTAATCGGCACCCCGACTGCATCACACCCGCAACTTGTTACCAGCGATGAGTTGCACTAGTCGCCGAAAGTCCATTTATGATGGGACAAAATCAACTTATTTCTCCTGACAACTTCATCTGACAACAGCTGACGTAAATTTTATGTCGCAAAGAGAGAGAGCAAAAAACATCCAATTAACACTAATTTTAATTAAAAGCAAACAAAAGTGTCAAAGTCAGCGGAAAAAATTTGTAATGACAGCTGAGTACGCGATTGCAGCGGCCACCTTTTGGTCCATCTCTTGTTTTCAATTTTCAATGCCGTAATTAGCATAATAAGCTTAAGTGACAAACGTTGGTGCTATCGGCACTTGGCTGAAGAGGACTGTGATACTAAACAAATGTCTCAAATTCCTGGCACCTACGCATATTCTTATCGCTATCGACCACACCAAATCATACACGCCATTTTGCAATCGCTTCAAAAACAACCCTTAGCCATAAAATTGGCCTGTTTTGTGTCTTTTTTAGTGATCATATCAACCATAACACTTTCTTGACACGAGAAAATTACACCTACGTCCTAAAAATTGACATTAGCTAAACTTAAAAGCATATACCACGTATTTTTCTATTTAAAAACTAAACAACTAACAAAAAATGCCAAAAGCTCTATTGCTGAACAACAAAAGATGACGAAAATGTTTCTGACCATTTGAAAAAATATTTGCTCATAATTTGCGAAAAATGCTGGTGTGACCATAACGCGTCAGGACTCGTCCTTTGCCTCTCCACATCACAAAAAAATAAGGATGAATTCAAAATCCAATATGTTAGTACCCCTCTTCCCCCCCTCAAAAAATGAAATAAAATCACACATTTGGCAAAATCGTGCCTTTCATTAAAACTTCGCCGAAAAAAGAATTTTAGACACAAAATTAAAAATTGCCGGCGTTTAATTGCGTAATTTCAAAGTTTCGATGAAAACAGATATTCGTCATGGCAAACCTGAATTTTAATAAACTAACATTGTTTTCGAGGTTCAACTTAAAACGTTACGAAAATTCCTAACTTTTAAGCGTAGGTGGAAAAATCGTGTAAAACGATACCACAAACATATTTATGTTTCCCGTAGAAACAAACGCGATCTTTAATTGCAGCTTCACAAAACCGTTTAAAAGGCTAAATCTACAAAACTGATTATGTATGTGCTGTTTTGAAAAAAATCTAAAGTTTAATAAGCTAGCGGAAATCTTATTACGGAGCAGCTGCTGTCCCCCAACATTAACTTCTGACATCCCCAAGTATCCCTACTCTACTAAAGAATTGAACCCACTTCTTTTGATTTTCGAGAGTTTTATCGTACAGCAAAGCTCGCACAATTATCTATTCCAGTCAATTCGAAAGCAACTTGGTTAAGTTTTGTGCTGTGCTTATACATTGCGGCATTTTGAGCTAGCCTAACATGATATTCAAGCTTTCGGCATGGAATCAGACGAGCGTTGTTACGCGAGAAAAAAGAGATCCACGTGGTCGCTTGTTTTTTAACGTCAAATCGCATTCAAGCTCTCACACAACGTTTGTTTTATTTAAGCTTGGTAATTTCCAATGAATACGCTTACACGGCTAACGGTGAAGGACCGTCAAAATAACAGAATAAATCATTACTGTATTACTAAGGAGAAACTGCTGACTGCAAAAGTACATGCGAGAATTTATAGGTAATAGCTCAGAATTTTTTCAATATTTGACGAACTTCAATCTGCCAAACCTCACCAATCACCCTCTCGAAGAATCTTATCTTGTGCACACAAAACGATGGAATTTTGATTTGATCCTAATCACCATTTGCATACAATTCCACAATCGAAACTGCTGAATACACGTTATCTAACTACCTGAAATTGGCTAAAAAATACTTAACGACAAAAATTATTTTCGCGGTGTGCGTGGGGCAAACAAAAAACTAAAAATAAGCCCATTTTATCCTCATGGTTGCCTAAAGAAAACGAAGATCCAACTGCTCTCAGCCGCGCATCACTTTCCTACAGAGGGATTGCGCTTTTATCATGGCGTTTTCTTCGCATCAACGTGAAAATCGTGGATTGCTTCAAAAAGTGAATTTTTTAATGTTATTTGTGAAGCAGCGAACTCAACCCAACGCATGCTTCAAGTTGTTGGTTTCTTTTCTATAAATCAAGAAATACTTTCAGCTACATTTTATTTCAGAAAATTAGTTAATTTAGTTCTCTCAACTTTCAAAACCTTCGCTAACAGATGAATTTTTTTAGTTGCCTCCCTTGAATAATTCCGTTATAATCGGCAATTGATTTTTTTCATCAAAAGCTGTCAAATATTACGATATTTTTGCTTCTTTTTAAGCTTAGCATCTAATTATCCGCTGACAATGCCTGAATTTGTTTCATGCTACACGCAACAACCCACAAAATGCAAAAAAACTGCGTATATTTTTTCAAAGCAGAGACTTCTTGAAGACGAGAGCCGCTAAAATATTATCAGTCATTATCGTAAACCTGAAAAACTATATTATTCATCACAAATTGCAGCTGGATTTCGAAATATTTCGCAATGAGCTCTGATGGCAGACCATAAAACAGACATTCAAATATTAACAAGGTCATAACATTAAGTGACTGACAACTTAGAAATGCACACTGGACAGCGAGTGGCAAACCTTTAAACATTATTTATTCATGACGTAATAATCACAGGGACGCTGGACAATGGCTGTCTTACTCAAAATCAGGTGTTATAACTTATAACTCATTAATAGAGTCTAAACTCAACATAAATCTTTTCATAAGTACAGTTTTCTACGATACAAAGACGGTATCGGACCAGACCAACACCATCACTGCTTTTTGCTTTACAACAGAAATTCCTAACGCCGGGCCCATACCCAAAAACGTACATTAAATAAGGCACTTCAAGGAGTTCGTAAACCCAAATACGTTGTACGCTATGAATATCTTTTGCACGCCTATTGACGGTTATTATTTCTTAAAAATGAGTCATTACGTTTTATACTGTTTCTAGGGTCTGCAGCCCAGAAAAAATTAAGAACCACCGCTTTCATAACCAAATCAACACCTTAAATGCTGCAAAAATAACCTCGTCCGCTTTCCAGATTTTGCATTAGTCTGGAACCTTTTCCGAATTCTAGCTATTAATAGTTCGTAATATTTTAATCGCCACATTAGCATTGTTTCCATAGTTTTCCCACGGGTTGGAAAATTGTCCAGAGGTCAAAAATTATGAAACCAAAACAAAAACAAAAGATAGTTTCACAAAAGAACAAAGAAAATGGAATTTACGATTATTTATGCAATATTACGTCTAGTGTCAGGCGCCGGCAAATATATGCATAAACAATACGCAAATTTTTGCTCTTTTTCAAAGGAGATCAAAATCGCTTCCTTTCTCCGAAAAAAACCTTACATTCTTCTGAGCGCTGAAAGATGACCTTTATCATTTTTTCTTCATTTCTTAATTAATTCAGCAAAATGATGAAATTTTGTTACGTATTCAAAACATGAGGCTAAAATTTGTGATCAGTGCAAGTACCTTTAGCGCCATCATAATCACGGCCAAATCGACATCGAAAGTGCATGCGCGTATAGCTCGATAAATAAAAAATTTTCGACTGGGTCACACACAATCAAAGATAGGTTGAGCTAAAAATTAACAGCCTTATCACATCAATTAAAATAATACAAACGCTGTGCAATAACACAGTACCTCAAATCAAATATACGACGAGGTCATTTTTATTCTGTCCGCATGTCCAATTTCAGTGGGCTGAAAGCACACGAGCTTTTTCTGGATCGCAATTGCATTTTTGATGTCATAATCACTATTGTCAATTGTGACATCAAAATCTGATTATGATGCAGAAACCCAGTGGGCTTCTGGCCCACAGAAATTGGACATGACAGAGTAATTGTGACGCTAGATACAGAAATGCAAAACTCCAATTTTCAAACATCAAGCGCTTTTGATGTTAACATCAATGGACTAAATTACGTCTTCACGAGAATAATGAACTGAGTACTGAAATAACACCATTTTTCGAACCAAGACCAAAAATCACTGCTGTTTGTTCACGTAGAATTAAACAATCAAATCAAGTAGAATTACCAAGATAATAATTAAACAGTCAAATCAAGTAGAATTACGAAGAAAATTCGTTCAAATCTCATCAACCAAACCCTTCAATGGTAAAATCAAAAACCATTCAAAACAGGCAAAGAGGTTGAAGTAACAAATGTTTCATCAGAGCCAACTTGACTTCTTTAAACAGTATAATTCAGAATCAAAGCAAGCAGTTTAACCGCTGTTTTAGACATGCTAGTCTAGCATCTAGCTAGACCGTTGCACGTTTTGACCTACTTTTGCAAAAATCCTTACAGCTGCTGTTAACCTGTTTACGCAAGTAGCTGTAGGTTCGACTGCTAATGGAATTATTGTAACAGTTTCCTTTTTCGGGATTACCGGTACTTATTTGATTTCGACTGCATTATTCAAGAGTCCGAGATATCGGGCCTATTACAACTTAAAAGCCTTCATGGTCACCTATCTAACAAGTGCTTCGAGAAGCTAACACGCAGGCATGCTCAAAACTGAACTAACTTTCATTAACTCAACTTTTGCTTCAATTAAACCTGCACAACATTGTATAATATCACTCTCATCAATTCAGCGCTTTTCTAAAGCACACAGTTTTAACTTCCTTCTCCGATCCTGCCATGCGGTTGTTTTGATGGAAATGCCGATCAGCTGATCGCCCAGACAAGCAAAGCTTTCTTCGGGCAAACCTTTTTCTCTCCTTCGTCTGGTGCGGCGTTTTTACCGATCGCGTACTTACATGTGTTGTGACTTCACGAGGTTTTTGCGAGGATGACTGACAAATATCCAAAAATTACCCCAAATGGCAAAAAAAAACAAGGAGTGAATGGACAATTTAACAAGAAATGAAATACATTGTGAATAAAAAGCGTTTATTATTGAGCGTCATTTGGAAATAAATAAACTATTTTAAACTCATGTTTTTTAACTTGTTTAGACCATAATTTGTCCGACATCAGACAAATTGTGCCGTTAAGTCTGACCAAAATACACGCCCAAATTTGTTTTTCAAATGGCGCCTTATATATTGGACACCATTGGAAAAATGTTTATTTATTTTTGTAACACCATGGCTTTTCAGCATATTTAGATGAATCAGATCAGGGCTGGGTAAACTACGGCCCGCGATACCATTTTATGCGGCCCGCGGGCACTTACAGAAACATAAACTCCTACCATGAATCAAGCCGAAGACTTTTATTTTTGCTCCTCATTGATTTTTAGTGGAAAATAGGACATCCGATGACGTGTTGACCTTTTTTTTGCTCTTCCAATCAGTGCGGCCCTCGGCTTCAAAATTTTTCCATGTGGCCCTTCGTGTGAAAAGTTTGCCCACTCCTGAATTAGACCATAATTTGTTCGATATATACAAATCGGACCAAAATACACGCTCAAAATAAGTAGGGTGCCGCATTTTGGTCCGACTTACACATAGCCTATCGGACAGAATATGGTGTAAATGAGTAGAAAAGCATGTGCTTTTTTCAAACGGAACCCCACACCGAATTTGTACACTTAGAAATTTCACAGACTAAAGAGCACGATTCCTACCTCTTGACTCACATGATGTTCTGACTCTGGTTATTTCTCCCGAAAAATAACGCTTTGTACACAACTGCAAAGCATTAATTTCAATTCAAACTTTTGTTTACTAAGTCATAACTTGTAAATCGGATATCACTGGAGCTTTCTTGCAAAATTCATTAAAAACATTCGTAGCAGCACGAGATTGCCTTCATTCAAAAACAAAAATTTCGTGGTGAAAGAGTTACAGTCATCTTTCCATGTTTTTACATTTTTCACCCCTTACATTTTCTACGCCAGTTTTCCTCAACCGCTGGTCCGTCCGTAGCTACTTTTCTGCCGGTCCGCCAAAATAAATTCCAATATTACACAAGGGGCGTGCTTAGAAATTTGAAAAGGAGGGGGGCCGCAATTTGCTGTTTCCGTTTCCACTGAAAATATCGGTGAAAACCAAAAAAAAAGGTCATCGCGTCCTCAGATGACCTGTTTCCACTGTTCCGATGACTGGAGATATTTATCAGCTTATATTTCAGTGGGGGGAAGAGGGGGGGGGAGGGCGCGGACCCTCCCATTTTATTACCGGTATAACTACATGCGGCCCGCCCTCACTCACAAAAATATAAACACCTACCGTGAATTAAGCCGAGGACTCTTTTGCTCTTCACTGATATTTTCAGTAGAAAATAGGACATCTAAAAATGTGTGAACCTTTTTTTGCCGTACCAATCAATGCGGCCCTAATATTGGCACTTGTTTAAGATATGGAATACGATTCACCCAATAATCCGGCCCGCCAAACACTTCATTTTTGCACACATGGCCCGCCGACTAGAAAAGTTGCCAACCCCTGTTTTAGCACTTGGTTTCAACACGACGTTTTTGCTTGGTCTTTAAGGCCCACCGGTCCTCAAAATTTGTTTCGAAATTTTGCCGGTTTGCAACCTAAAAAGGTGGAGAACCACTGTTCTACGCTGTGTATTTTTTGTATGAGGGCTATAGCCCGAAACAACGCTATCCTACTCTATGGTACCCTATTAAACGCTTTTTTTTTTGTTAAAAGATAATTTGAACAAATGGATTCAAGTAATCATCACACCAACCGCGGTCAAAGCGTGAGAAAATACAGCCTAAAACACTAAAATTTACATAATTAGATAGTTTTCTACAAAATTAATTATCGGTAGCCTATCTGCTAACAATTTGAAATCGGTCGAAATTGTTTGATATCGTAGGCCACTAACCTTGTAGGAGCAGGGCTGCATTTGAAACAATAAAGATGCGATAAATATAAAGGCTCGAAATTAATAGGATACATTCAAGCGTTGTGAGGAAAAGGCTTCAATTTTGAAGATTTGTAGATTTGCACCGTCAGACTAATTCGTAACACAGAACAGAACTTTAATTATAAAGATGAGCATTACTGGGTAATCTGGACAGACACCTCAATTACCACCCGATAAGACTCGCTTTTCATAGCTGTATAAAATACCGAGAAAGGTAAACTATTATTTCGCGGGATTACCTTTAGAAGAAACAAGATGACAGGATTTACAAAGCTTAAACTTTTCATCTGCTAGCCATGATTCCGTGACTTCTAAACCAAATTAATTCCGTCACAGAGGATAGAAATGTTTTACCGATAAAAGTCGAACAAAGACATTTTTTTTAGAGTGGGGCTAGGAAGGCTTTAAATGATCCATTAACCCTCGATTTTTTTTTTTTGATATTATAAGCCTACGCTCTGATTCGTCAAAAAAAAATTTATCTTGTAATAGCTTGCTTTATAATTAAGCCAGCTAAGGCCGACGTAAACTCGAATTTCACTTTGATGCATAACAAAATTTTCTACTTTGATTGTTTTGAAATAACCGGTTAAAACTTTTTAACAACTGCATGAGATATTTTTAAAGCACTGAACTGAAATTAAGTCGTGCAGTGAGGGAGACTGTGGGTGCGAAATGAGTTTGCGCACTTCACGATATTAGGCTGCAGCCAACAGCCATCTGAAGCGTTTATCCAATGCTATCGAATTTGGCCATGAGTTCGGGGCCGTAGCCAGTAGGGGTAAGCCTCAAGGAAAATTACTCGGACTCGCCGAGTAACGAGTATTCACGACATTACTCGGCCGAGTCCGAATCCGAGTTTCTACGACGTCAAATTATGAACTCAAAGTTAGGTGAAGAGCAAAAAAAAAGGTCATCACGGCCGTAGAAGTCCTAATTTCGACTCAACTTCGGATACAAAACAAAAAAAAGGTCAAAATGATAATGGTTTAATACTCGGCCGAGTATCAATTAATACTCGGACTCGGCCGAGTAATGGGGCGATTCACGGTCAATAAAGTCAATTTTTTTTGGATCTAGAAAATAACTCTAAAAATGTGGAAACAAAATTTTACGGTCGTAGGATCAGTGTTTATGAAGTTATAAAGTCAATAAATGTCAATTTTTTGGTTTTTTGGTCAATTTTTGTTTATTAGGTCAATTTTTGCTTTCTTGCTTTATTTGCGCGTTTCTACTTTACAGCCTACTTAAAAAGAGATGACTTAGATAATTTAGCGATGGAGGTTCGTAACTGTTGGTGGTACCAGGGAGGTGCATGCTGTCGCCTGCCTGTTACCGGTATTACAGTTTTACACATGCTTAATTTATTCATGTAATGCTTGATGTGATTTGATTGATTTCGATTGTAAAGATCTGTTCAGACAGCTTTGCAAGATTGCAATCTTAGCAAAATTGGATTACGATGAAATAAGCTATTCGATGTGTTTCCATTTGTTACGTATTTTTGTCGCTACGTGCCGGTAGTCAAAAACACTGGAATTGAAAAGACAATGCATTAGTTATTCGAACATAGGCCAACTTTGATGTTACACCGATTGCAATACAGCGAATAGCAAAACACTTGAATTATACGAGCGTACATTATAATCTAAGCACTAACTGAAGTGATTTTGGTGTTTTTTTTTTTTCTTATGGACTGGTTCTTTCATTTCATTGTTTTGTTTAGTCAATAAAGTCAATTTTTTGATAAAATAAGGTCAATTTTTTGAGATTTTTAGGTCAATAAAAAAATCGCCCTAGTTATTACTCGGCCGAGTACTCGGAATCGACTCGGCACATGCCTAGTAGCCAGCCTTCACATTGTGGAGGGACTGAATATATTTTTTTGGGGGGGGGGAAGCTGAGAAAATCAAGCTGACTATTTTCTGATTTTTTATTTTTATTGCTGCCCAAGCCTGAACAGATCAATTTCAGTCAAGTAAAATGTTATGCTGATGGAAAAAAGAACTTGCTCGCGGAAACGAAAAGCGCGAGTAATAAGTAAGCGCCTATGTAGGACCAGTGATAAACTTTCAAAACTCACAACAATTTAAGTGGAAATAAAATGATAGAGAAAAGTAAAATGTGTTAGTGAGATAAGGGCAGAAAACAACAACAAAACAAAAACATAACGTGCCTTACAGCAAAGTTAAACTGCGTAGTATCCAATTGCGGATGCTTATAACCAGCGGTTGTGTTTTCATAATGCAAATTGCGTTAACTGCGTTTATATGCAATTTCAGTACACTCAGACATCAGTCTGTTCAACGGTGAAGATTGAAACCTCTTCTGCTTTTAGTATTAGGATGCGAATCAGAAATTAGTCTCGAGATTTAAGCTTACACAGCCTATCGATTGCAGCAGCTATCTCGAAAAAAATTATGAACCATTGGGTTTATAAACCGTCATCATTTCGACATAAATATTTTTTTTTTGGGGGGGGGGCCTAAAATAAATTCTCTTTTTAGCATTAGGATGCGAATCAGAAATTAGTCTCGAGATTTAAACTTACACAACCTATCAATTGAAGTAGCTATTTCGAAAAAAATTATGAACCAGTGATTTTATAAACCGTCATCATTTCGACATAAATATGTTTTTTTTTGATGGGGGGCCTAAAATAAATTCTCTTTTTAGTATTAGGATGCGAATCAGAAATTAGTCTCAAGATTTAAATTTACACAGCCTATCGATGGAAGTAGGCCTAGCTATCTCGAAAAAAATTATGAACCATTGGGTTTATAAACCGTCATCATTTCGACATAAATATATTTTTTTTTGGGGGGGCCTAAAATAAATTCTGCTTTTAGTATGAGGATGCGAATCACACATTAGTATCGAAATTTAAACTTACATAGCCTATAGATTGAAGAAGCTATCTCGAAAAAAAAATTATGTAGGCTACCATTGGGTTTATAAACCATCATCATTTCGACATAATTGTTTTTGAGGGGGGGGAGCTAAAATGAATTCTGGGGGGCTTAGCCCCCAGTAGCCTTGCCCCCCCATGGTTCCGACCCGCATGAGTTGAGCCTGTCACTACAAATCTGTTACCTTCGCGCGATTCCGCTTGGCGATACAAAAAAGAACTTCTCTCGACCACCGTAAACCTAAGTTAGGCTATAACTCAGCCTCTAGTCTCAGAGCACAATTGGGACACACAAGCAATCAGTGGTGTAGCCACGGAGGGGTTGTGGTTGGGGGTTACCTCAAATAACGTCATACTTACTTCTTTTTCTGATATTTATTTCGAAGTACTCGATACTATGTTATTGATAATCTGGTTTTGTGGTTGCCATAGTAACAAGAATTACGGAGCGTTGTTTCCTGAATTTTGTTTTTTGCGGTTATGCTTAATGAAGCAATGACGCAATTTTATTAGCAGGGCAGTGCCGCTCTAGTACATGCAACTGCCCTCGGCCGCGTTTTACCAGTTTCACCAGAAAGCACTCCTTTGACTTTCTTACAACAATCGTGCCTCTTCGCCTTCGGTATTTCTGGTTTAAAACATCTCTCTTTAAAATTTGAGGCCAACTTTTGTTATTATACAACCAAGGGGGGACGTGGGGGGATGTGGGGTATGCTGCGTATGCATTGCTCCGCCAGCCATTTTCAACAATGTTTTTTAGATGAACAAAATTTTTCCATAATTTCAATCCTCTTCATAATAATATGCCTTAGTCGCCTTAAGCACGCATTATCAAAACTGTGTGAACAAAATGCATCATATTCGGTGAAGCACTCAAAATCAGGGGCCAAAAATATGACAAATTTTCCTTAAAGATTGTTCAAAAAGCACTACATGGCCATTGCAGTATGCAAATTTTCAAAAATTTTTCGGGAGAGCATGCCCCCCGCACCCACCTAGAGTCGTTTTTGGCACTTAAGTTGCTAAAAATTAAATCTGTCGAAAAAACTACGCTTGAAAAGTGACGAAAATTGGTGCTCCCTCCCTGAAAAAAATTGTGAATACGCCCCTGACATGAAAACATTTTCGAGAGGCTTATTTACGCCCGTTTCCGGGTCTAAACGTCTTTGCATTTAGTTAACATTCAAACTGATTCAAAATTACATCTACCCCCCAAAACTTTCTGGATCCGCTTTTGTATACAACGTATGATCAAATATGATGTCATTGTCAAAACCGCCCCCATTGCAAAATCCTGGCTACTCTAGTGCAAGCAATCATAGCCCTCATGAAATTATTTTTTGCGTGAAATATATAATAGTTATCAAAAACCGCTAATTTGATAACTTTTATTTTGAAATGGTATGTTTTTTGCCGCAGTGGTGATTTGATTTTGTGACGTCCGTTACGGTAATAGGCCCACGCAACTATTTTTCCTTCGCAGCAATTCGTGCAAGTTTTTATAGGCCTACTTCCATTTTGAAAATTATTGCAAATCACACAACTGCTTCCACCTAGTGATCTGTTCACGGTTAAAAGCATGAATCCAAAATTAAATTCTGGCCCAATCAAATAGACAGTAGTAGTATATTTTATGTAAATCTGGACATCTGCATTCGAAATCGAGATGAGTTTGACACAAAACACGAAAGGTCTGTCCAACAATCTATGGTCCAACCAAGTGACTTTCAAACATGAAACAGCCCGATGCAATCGATTAGGCCTACGTAGACGTGGATAAAAGCAATGCCAATTTCGTTCTCTGGAAGTAATTACCTGTAGTTAGAAATTTTCTATTCGTCAGTTGAAAGAGCTAAATTGAATGAGTTTAGACATTTTGAAAAATATTCCATTAAACTTCCTTATTTCCTTAATCTTTCGAAACCGATGGAAATCGCATTTTGTGTCGATTCAACCGATCTTTTCAATAAATTCAAATTTTATGTTTTGTGCATTGCTTTAATATTTATACCACCAGTGGCGTAACTAGGCCTTGTTTTGGGGGCAAATGCCCAGGATCTTTTTACAGGTGTTCGTAATGCCTTCAAGCCAAGGTATAGTTAAAGCTATTTTGTGGTAATTTGCACACAATTCCTTTGTTTTGATACACTTCAAAGTCTTCAATATAGGCCTATGTAAATAATTTTGCCATTAAATACATAAAAATTGGAAATATTTGTGAGGTTTCGATATTTTCTTTGCTTTTCAGTTTCTTTGGAACTCGCTTTAGGAGACTATTGTTCGGACCAAGCGGATAGTTCCAGTCTAAATCATAGTTTTGAGGAAAACCTTTTACATCACAATGCATGCACAATAGCAATTCTTTTCTTCAGTTTTGACATTTTTATTTGTTGCAAGTCGCAACTACAGAAGCTTTTATAGGGGAAGGGATTGAAACACACCGTTTTATAAGAAGTTTTTATTGGGGGGGCAATGTCGTAGTGATAAAGTAGCAATTAACAAGTTTTTGCTAAAGCGATTAAAAAGACTTTAAAATCCTTAGGTGCGTATTGCCAAAGTCATTAGGCTACAATTGATTTTGACGGAAACGGTATAAAATAGAATTGTGCTAGTCAACTGCGCTTGCATCTTTTGTAGAACTGTACATTCATGAAAACTGTGCTCTTCATAAAATGCAATATTACCTTTTTAATTCTCAATGCAATATTCTGGTGCTTAGGCCTATAAAATGTAAATATGACTAATTCAATGGAATTAAATAATCCAGCAGAAATTAGATTCAGCGCTATACTAACCACGCCAAGCCAGTAACATGAGAAGTCCACACAATAACGTGCACAGTTTAGATTTGGCTATAGTATCGGCGTCATCACCCTTACATCGATGGGCAGTCTTGAAAAACACTTTTTGGGTTAGCTTTGAAAAATGCTATTTGAGAAAGAGATTAAGACAGTTTTCGTCAGGCAGTTTGGGGATCAATCATTAGAATATAAATGGCTTATAGCCTACCCAAAAAGCATTTTTCAAGGCTAGCTGCAACCCATTGATAAAGGAATGATGACGCAGAGATGGCTGAGGTGCCACAACCTTCCCTCTGTGCATAAAGTGATGTGCCATTGCAACATAAAAAAGAATTTTTCTTGAGAGCAGTGGTCACAAACTGCCGGTAGTAGGCTATAGTCATTATTTCTAGTCTGACTAATTATTACAGCTATTTACATGAAAAACAATTAGTCAAAATGTCTGATGTTGTACATGATATGAAAATTAAAGTCAAGAATGAGATTGGACGCGCTTACTTTACCCTGTCAACAGCGTAAAATTTTCTAACTTGCTTGATCCATGTTATATTGTCTTTGAAAAGCTTACATAGTACAACGCCGCAAATAATATTGTCGAAACTCAACGCAATTAACTTAAAATACCCAAGCACACACTAAATTGTCTTGTGCTCGTTTGGGCCCGCAAACAGTGGCGTAGCAAGGGGGGGCGGCGGCATTTTGGATAAGCTTTATGTAATTATTT